>OZ038507.1:44517723-44605223 GCA_964036315.1 Acanthosepion esculentum | reverse complement strand
TGTTTTTGTCATTGCACTCTCAGGTGCCAGTGTAATATTTTGGTAATGTACTTGAATTTTCTAATCAAAACCCTTTATTTATTTCTTAATAGATTGTGCTTCCTTCTGTTACTAGGGGATACCTTGTTCTCCTTCAGATAAGGATTCATAAAATATCTTTCATCTCCCCTTTTTAACTCTTTTTTGTTTTGTTTCTTTTATTCTTTAGTTTTTGCCATTTTGTATTTCTCACTGTATTTTGATTATCAAAAAGTAAAAATATTTCATGATTTTATTAAAAGATGGAGTAAATTAAATTATTTGATAAAACCTTGGTTTTTTGATAAATTTATATCCATATTATCAATTTATATGAAGAAAACCAAGAAAATATATTTAGTCTTTACTCAGCCAATGAACAGATTAAGTAAAGTAACTCTTTTATAATCTGAATCTCTGTAATTTAACAGATCAACTAAAGAAAATCAGAAACTAAAAACTCTCTATTTTTTTTTAACCAAAGTCCCCAAAGGTTTGATTATATAAAACCTGAAAAAATCAATTGTATACCCAAATCTATAACAGCTATTGATTTCTGTGATTTTTAGACTAGTTAAGAATTGATAACCTTGCAACCTTGAATTCTAGTTAAGAATTGATAACCTTACATGGTCAGTCAGGAGACAATGTGTTTTCAAAACATTGATCAGCTAAAGATGAATCAGGAATATTTGTACCAAAATAAATGTCTGTCAATTGACTCTATAATAACCACCATTATTAAATTAACTACCATTGACTGCTATCTATTTGAACCATTATAAAAAGAGCCATCATGTAATATGATGATAGTTTATGTCCATGTATATTTTCTTATATAAAAACTATTCTCATTGTGTGTTTTTTATATTTGACTTTTTTTTCTGCTCTATCAGAGAAATGATTAACTCTTATTTTATTAGAACCTACAGTCTAGACATTTTTGTTTTGTTTCATTAATATAAATCATTTTACTTTGTGTGTCTAGGAAATAGTTTTAGTGTAATGTTAGAGCCAATTAGCTACCCAGCTACAATTTTCTAATAGTTGGGTGCCAATGCATTAGAGGGATGATAAGGAGTTCTCCTTTGTGTAGAGAATGGAAGAAAGAGATAAGCCAAATTGCAATGAACAGTCCATTAATACTCTGTTAAGAAGTTCTTTTGTCAGTTCAGATTGTAAAAGGAAAGTGAACAGATATTAATAATAAGCTTGTGTATTGGTTATTCTTTGGTAAACAGATGCCTTAACACCCGAAGGGTTTGAATTGCTTCAACCAACCACAGAAAAAATGAAAAAGAAAATTAACTCATTGTGCATTTTAGTAATTTGAATTGACAAGGGAAGGAGACAATTTGATAAAGAAGAATGCTTGTTTAGATCAATAAACACAACATGTCTGAGTAAACCTCTGGTTGAATTGCAAACAACTCCCATCAGTTAACACTTTTAGTATCATGTTGAAAATACTAAATTATGGTTACTAAATTTACTAGTATTGGGATTTGAATCATATTCTTCAAAGCTTCCAGTTGAGAGTTTTAATAGATTAACTTGATAGGTTATAATAAAGCCTGTAATTGATTCAGTATTAGTATTTTTGCATTTTGATGCAGTATTCGTTCCAAAAATTAAATAGACTTTTGAATACATTACTTCAAGTATGTCTACATATATATGTGCATGTGTTTGGCTATATTGAAGAACATTATAATACATTATCAAACCATTTTTGTTCCAACAAATATGTGTCACAACTTTCCAAGAATTATAGCATAATTTTACTAAGGTTTCTCATCTTAGTACTCATTAAGTACCTGAGCAGATTTTATTCTGGATGTTATGCAAAAACCATTTCCTTCACAAATGATGTCAAAATTTGTTGTACATGATATTAATAATAACCTCTATACATCTATTTTCCCCTCATACACTTCAAATGGAACCTATTTATTGAGTATTTTTTCTTGTCACTCTTAAACAATTTGAACTTCCTCCATTTAATATACTGAAGTTTGCTATGAGTTCACTGATTGAGTGTTTGGACTAATTTTCCACTTCAACTTTCAAGTTCTTTTAAATGACTTTCAATTCAAACTACTCATCTTGGTTGTTATATTCAAAACATTTTGGTCATTCTTCTTCAGGTATCTTATACTCAACAGCTTTATCAGCATTTTGAACATTTTTTTCTCAGGAGATAGTTCTCATTCCACTTTTCTTTCATATCACTTAATACTCTCCATTTTTGTGTCACTTGTTCATGCTTTCCGCTGAAACACAATATGTGACTTTCCAGCACTCTCCAGGGATTGAATGGCAGCTGATCTAAATGACCTACATTCTGGGCAAAGAATAGCTTATTAATTTTAACACCTCCAAAATGAAACTACTTTCTTTTAATCATCTGAGCGAACCCTTTCTAACCTTCCATCAGCATGGCTGATGCTAACCTACAGGAAAGTAACTCATTGCAACTTCTTGGACTAATGTTTTCCACTGACATGAAGTGGAAAGGTTATATTGAATCAGTTGCAAGGTCTGCTGCTAGGGAAGTTGGTTCACTGTGTTATGCTAGACAATTTTTTGCTCCTGAATCTATCTTACACATTTATTAGTCTACCATTTTTCCTTGCTTTGAATATTGCTGCAATATCTGGTTTGTTGCTTCTGCTATATATTCAGAGATTCTTGCTAAAATCCAAAGAATCTGCAATGTTATTGATCCTGACATAGCATCTCAGTTTCAGTCATTTTTCCATCTTCCCTGTGTCTTTTCTGTAAATACTTCCATGGTAATTGTTCTGATGAACTTTTCCTCCATGGTATTTAGAATTTATGAATTTAAGCACAGTACTAGATTAGCAGCAAGGTCTTATCATTTGACAGTTAAAATTTCTAGAGTAAAGCATAAGTTCTATTCTAACAGTTTCTTTTCTTGCACTTCTCACTTGTGGAACTCTCTTCCACCTTCTTGCTTCCCAGTCAACATTGATCTTCAAAAAATGTAAATGCAATGTCAATCATTATCCTCTGTCTTCATAATTCCTGTTCTTTTATTATTCTCTCTCCTTAATAGTGTTTTTCTCATATTCTCTCACACACAGTAACACCTTACATGTTAGTGGTTTTATTGCCTGAAATGATTAAAAAAAAATTGACAAGTCTGTGTGTTTAAGATAATTCATTTATGTAATCTTGGGTGTTCCAGCTTGTGGAAATTTTATGGGTTTTTCAGTACCTAAGATATGTGACAAAGATTCTTTCAGTCATCTTATTCTTCAGTATTGTTTTCTTGACTCCATTCCACAGGGGAGGTATATGGGGGGAGGGGAGAGTAATCACCCTTTTTTTTCTCAATACCTGCTTTCAATGTCTCTCTTTCAATGACTATAACCTTTTCATTATTTCTCTGTCCTGGGTATGACGATAAACTACATCCATGTCCTGGGTAGGATGATGAACTGCATCCAACAGCAGGGCCTCTGGTCAGGAGGTTTTGATGAGCGTGGAACTGCCTCTTAGTTGCTAGTTTTCCAAGGGCAGGTGGTTGGCCTCCAAACTGGGGTCGGAGCACTGTGAAGGTGTGGAAGTGGGTTTTAATACCAGCAATACATTTTTTGAAGGAAAAATTATTGCCAGCAATACCTTTTTGAGGAAAGGGATATTACCAGCAATACATTTTTGGAAAAAGTATTACCAGCAGTGGAAATGTTGTCGGCATTGAGTGGTCCATTGAGGTTGATGTGCATTACCAGCAATAATTATTTGAGGAAAAATTTTTTCTCAGCAATTCTCTTTTGAAAAAAAAAAATTATTACCAGCAATACATTTTTGGAAAAAAAATATTACCATCAATAAAAATTTTCAGCATTAGAGGTTGATATGGTGTAAAAAAGAAAAAACAAACCCCAAACTTTCAATGTTTCTCACTCGTACTGATATATATGTATAGTTCTCATTTCAAGAATTCCAACATAAAATCTGTAAATCTTTATTGTTGATGCTTTTAACAGACCTCTAATGATTTTATAAACGGAATTATTTACTTGTTAATTTTTTAAACCAAAACCTTACTGTTCTTTTACTAACAGCATTATTTATAAATGTAAAGTTGTTTTTTATTGCAGACAACCCCAGCTTCATTATATATATTCATACAATTCTGCAATATGAAAATCATTGGTTAATAGATTTTCTATATTTGCCTGAAAACTATAGTAATACTTAATAGAAAGAACTGAAATTTTTATTGAATAATCAGAAAATAATGTTTAAAATAAATCAATTATTTTCAAACAATGGCAAAAATCTGAAAATGAAATAAACCTATCAGAAATTTAGCTGAAGTTAACTCCTTTCATTGAGCTTTTAAAAAAGAGTAAACTCAAAAACAGTAATTTACAAAACATAATTGCAGTTTGACTCAAACTTTAATCTTTTTCTATTTTGAACTTCTTTAATATGTCGAATATTATTTTCTTACTCAGCTGACTAATAATTAATAGTTTTTTTTACTTCATGTACACGTTTACTAATTTGAGGATTAGTGTGCTAATATTATATTTAATACTGAGTTGTATTCATCCACTCAGTATATTTTCTTTTAATTTGTAAGTTTTATATTGATGATGAAACACTAACAGGGAATGTTAGTAATCAAATCATTGTAACAGAGTTATTGATGTGAACTTTGCCAGGAAGTGAATATATACCTGGTTGCAATGAGAATTGCTATAGTTATAATTTACCAAGTAAATGTAGAAAGATAGGGCCTAGGGAGAAGTATCTTATTAAACCTGTATGATATAATTATCATTAAATGAGATTTAAACTAAATGGGAGCTCCTCTGAAGAAGTAAAAAGGTGTGTGTGTGTGTGTGTGTGTGAGAGAGAGAGAGAAAGAGAGAGAGAATGGATAAGTTATGAAAGAAGAAATGAGTGAGATTAAGGAAAAGAATGAGAGAATCAACAATGTATGAACTCCTCCTTCAGGGACCAGAACTGATATGTGCTGTAAAAGTGAAGCAATGTACCATAGGAACTTTGGTCAATACTAGAATAACTGTGCCAATGATGAAATCAAAATGTTTGTAAAAGTAAGATTGGAGTATAAGCAGTTGAGTCATTCAGATTTAAAGATAATGCAGACAGTTTGTCAGGAAGTGAAGGAAATGGGAATGATAGCCCCACTTATCAAGGCGAGAAAGATAGAAGCTAGAGGGACCTCCCTTTTGATGTTAGGTGGGGTGATTAGCTATGAAAGAGTAAGGCACAGATGGAATTTGATCCACTTTTACTGAGACTCACAATGAAAGAAATACCTGAGAATGGAATGTAGTGAGGATAAACCAGGAACAGTAGGGACAAGTTAATTTGACCAACTTTAAGAAGATAAGTATGAAAGAGCATGAGTAAAAGATGAAGTGAATCAGTAGATATGGTTGTGCAGTTGGGTGTAAATCATTCATGCATGGTGTCTGGATAAGGTGTGCAATTGAGCTCATTATGAATGACAAGTTCAGGTGTTTGTTGGGGCAAAGCTTCCTGTGTGCTAATCTCCTGTCTGCTTGACATTAAAGAAATAAAAAATAAAAAATTAATTAAAAAGTTTACAGCAGTTTGTATGAAATAAGAATAAATAGTTAATTAAGAAATATTTGTGAAAAAGCTTAACAGTTGTAGATAGTTGATAATGTGAGAAAGCAGTTTCATTATAGTATAACATTGCTATATTTGAACCAGTTAAATTGAACATACTGAATTTTCCTATTTTCTATTTATTTTAATTATGTTCCAATCTAATATTTTTATTATTTCAATTGGCAGTTTTAGAATTCCTAGGCAATCTACATGAATAAAATCTCTTATTCTATTCATATAGAATAGAATCTCTTACTTTATTTGAATAGAATTTCAAGTTAAACAATTTTATCAGAAAAGTATGGGTTGGTTTGAATATACTTATTTGCTAATTTGATTTTTGTTGTAAAAATATATTTTTCTACTCAGTTTCTGCTTCTATTCGGTACTTTTTCTCCATTTTAACTTTGAATATTTCATCACAATAAACTAACATTTATTCTCACATTTTAGAATCATTTTATTTAAAGGTTAAACAAGAATAAATTAATTAAATTGAAAAATGAATAAATGAATTGTTCTGTCAAATATTTAAATTAGCTTAGCAATGTTCCTTAAGGTATTATCTAAAATAGGTTAAGATGAGGTTAACCTGTCCTGTTACAGTAAATTCATGATTAATCTTAAAGGATTTGTTGCTTTATATTTAATGAAAAACATTTATTGATATATATTTTTATCAGGTCATCTAAAACTTAAATTATATGATCTAGTATTTTATCTTGTAATTATCCATTGATTTAATAAATATACATATTTATTTTCTTTTGCATATAGTATTCAGTTTAATATTCCTGGTATAAACAATTTTTGAGTGATAAATATGTATAGTCTATTGTGTGTGTGTATATATATATATATATATATATATATATATATATATATATATATGCATACATTTGCTAAGTGGTGTTTGTGTTATCACCAAACAGATTTATTGGATACAGTTTCTGTGTTATCATCGTAAAAACATGCCAATATTCAAATGGATACCGGATCCCTTATAACATGATCTGTTATAAAAATTGGTCACAAAGAAACCCTCTTTAAAGATTGGCTCCTGTATGAAAAAAATAATAATGGAATAAAAAAATTGCATGCATTCTGTGTGTGCATGTAACTGTGATTGTATCTTAGTATGTGTGCATAGCCATCTGACACTTTCATAGCACAAAACCTCCATAGCTTGGCTCCTCTCAACACAACCGTATGAGTGACACCTAGAACTACCTGAGAAATTTGAAATTAGACACAGACCACATGATTGAATTTCACTTGCTGCCAATACCGACAAAAAGCTTTCCACAGCACACTATCTTTCACACAAGAGCATTTTCATAGCAGTTCAACACAAGAACACAAGCTACTTCCAATTTTTCCCTGCCTCAAGTTCAGCTGCATGCAGTCAGGCATGTTGGAGATTTACCAATGGTTTACAACTTCACTCACCTGAGCATGCTCAAGTGGACATTACATAGGGGCAGTGCCCATCACAAGCAAACATCCTCACTGTCAACAAGCAACACTGTCACTCCGAAGAGATGCAACAATATTACTAGTGTCAACAAAGTGGTTACATTTACAGAAACTTCATTTCTTCATGAGGATATACCTTCTGTCAAAAAGGCCTTTACATTTACTGAAACATCTTTTCTTAGTGAGATTACAGACAGTGTGGAAGGTGAGGAAAGTAAAGAACTTGATAATAAAAAGGTAAGGCAGTTGCTGGGAAGTGTTTTGCTTAAAAATGATGGAATGAAGAGTTCTTAAACTTTTTGGAAAGGTAAATATTTAGCAATTGAATTTTACAATATTAATTAGTTCATTTTTGTATGCTTTTTAAATTAATTTCACCTGTCATAGGTGATTTTAGGGGGCTTTGAAATATTAGGTTGGTGCAAAAATAATGTTGTTTTCTCACATGAATTTGAACGTCAAAAAACAACATTATTTTGTCACCAACCTAATAATTTCTTTACTGTAATTAGAGATACTTTCAAATGAATTTCTTCCTGTTTGGAGATTTCATCTCATAAGCAAAAGAATTAAGTTAAAGCTGATACTATCTTTATTCTTGTGTTGTTTCAAAAAGAAAATTTTGCATTTAAATTTTTAAAAAATAACTGTTATACAGCATAAGTACAACCATACCAATTAATATATGCTACTGAGAATCTACATTAATTATTTAAAATGTTTTATTTTATGCTTTTTTTTAAAATTTATGTCCCATGAAATGTGTAAGATTTGTTTCAGAAATAACCTACCAATCTTAGAAAATTGTCTTTTCAAGAGTTAAAATCATGAAAAAATAACAGAAATCATACTTGCAAAATATTATTACTAATTCTAACAATTAAATCTAGTTATAAACTATTTTTTAACTATAACAAAAATTACTTAGCAGATTTTTAAAAAATGTAGTTTTATCAACTTTAGACATTGTTTAGTTTTCTTAACAGCCCCACCTTTTGATAGAATTTGGGTAAAAAAACAAAAAGATAACCAAACAAAAAACTCTTTGCTTTATTATAAATTCATATACCTCAATCAGAGATTGTTTCCTTAACAAAGATTGCTTTTTCTTGAATATAAATAGTGCAATGCAAAGTTATTTATCTCTGTTTTAACCAAAGCGTAGTACCAGTTCTTCTCAAACCACTTTGAGTCTTAATTATTTTTCGGTTTTGAAATCTCACATTTGTGAAACAGACTGGGTGTACAACAGTTGAAATGCTGAGACTATGGCAAAAAAGATGAGAAAAACAGTCTGCACAATGTAAATATTGTAAATAGTTACAATACCTCATCTCAGAAATATAGACAGGCTATAAAAGAAATTATATACAGGCATACATGTTTGTGCATAAGCATATCAACACATGCACATATAACAAGCAGATAACTTTTTTTAATGCAATGCTCAGGTTATTTTACTTTCTACAATTAAAGTGTGGATTAGAAATAAAGAATTAAATTCTAGTGAGATTTGAATTTGCATCTATATCCTTGGGAGCCTTTTTTATATGAAGAACACTTTACTAAGAAAGCTGACCAGCAAACATGAAAAAGTCTTCTTAATATTAATTTTAAGCAATGGTTATATTTCTTGTTCAAGAGACCCTTTTTTCATGATTTTTTTCAGTTATATAGATATTTATAGGAACAATCCAACCTTGATACAATGCTATATTCAGAGTACCAAGAAAACTCACCACTAATGTGACTAGCACACCAACAAATATAAAATTCTCTTCCAAATTTTTGTCAATTCTATCAATAATTAAAACTGCACTTTAAATTCATTTTCACTAAAGATATAAAAATATACAATAACTGTTTTCTTTTTTAAACAGAATTTGTATTATTACTCTATGTAATTTCTTTTAATTTTTTAGTTTCAAATTTTTTTTGTTTTAAAATTGAATAAAAAAACATTTGCTTTTTAAACTTTTTAGTTTTACAGGTTAAAATTTATTGAAAAAGTTTTTTAAAAAAATGACAAAATTAAAATTCTAAATTCTCAAATGTTGATTTTAATTTGACCAAAATATAAAGTTTTAAATTTTTAGTAGATTAAATTTCTTTAAAAAATATGCAAAATGATAATTATCGAAACTTTCTGCTATGTATGTGAAAATCTAAACTGAACTATTTAAATTTAATTATCTAATAAATTATTATTACTCATAATTAAAAATTACTTTAAAAAGAATAAATTTTTATTAAGTGGACTTTATAAGTGGTAGTTTTTCTTTTATATTACTAGAATGTCATTTTATCATGCAAGTCAAAGGAGTCACAATAAAATGGTATTAATCAAACTGATGTTGTTATTATTTTCAAGACATTTATATGATAAGTATACCATGTGAAATTTCAACTTATAATATCTGTTCTCATGTGGGGGATTCACTCACATCATAGCAGCAGAAATTAACCTTGTGGTAAAAGCAGACTTAACAGGAAATAAAATGTACACAATAACAGGAAAAGCATGGTAAATTGTATGTTAATTTCATACAATTTATTTATATTTTTCTTGTGTGTATTGGTGTGTGTATTTCTTAGGTTAGGAGTCGGTAACCTTTTGATAACTATATGCCAACTTAAGGCCTTAAAATCATTCAGTGTGCCAACAGCATATGTAGTCAAGGTTAATATACCTGTTGTACAATATATTTTATATAGTAATATATAGTATATATATTTTAGTATATATTAAAATTGAAACCTCTAAATATCTTCTTTGCATTGTAGTAGTTATTGGTTTTGACTTTGTGATGTCATTTATGGCTGCGTGCCATTGGAAATTGCTTGGTGTACCACGTGTAGCATGCTGGCCATAGGTTGCCAACCCCTGTCTTAGGTTACAATTGTTTTTGTAGTACATGTGATAAAAGGAAGAATTTACTCCATACTATTACAAGCCATATCATGGAGAAATGTTGGACACATGTTGTCTGTACCAAGGTTCATGGTGAAGAGATTGAATTTAACGTCTTTTGGCAAGATGTCTGTATTTCCTGCAGGAACAGTTTTGTTGCATGCTGAGAGTATTTTTATTATTTTTAATTTTTATTTTATACAACGTTTTTATGTTATTGTTTTACTTTATTTTATTATTATTATTTTATATTTTATTTTTATTTATTTAAAATTATTTTAAAAGTATTAACATTATTGTTGCTTTTATCATAAAATGAACAAACTGAGAATATCATAAAACTTAATAGCAATCAAATTCACTAGCAAAAATGGTTTGCACAAAAGTATTCCAATCTTTCATAAGATGCACATTCACACACACTCATACATATCCCAGCTATGGCTTAAATTACAAGGTGAACTAAGCTCTTTAGCCATGATAGAAACCAGTCTAGGAGAAGGACAATTCTGAATTGAGAAACTCAGCTGCCTAAAGCTGTACAAAAATGGTTAGACATAGGATACAGATATTATGTCTGCAAAACAAAAACGTTAGATTTCAACAACTATTGATGATTCTGCTGGAAAGTGATTAATTGGGCCCAAGTATACAGTATATATATATATATATATATATATATATATATATAAATTTGCATTCAAATTTTTAAAAATATTTCCCCTTTCTTGGCAGATCTTATCACAATGTGAAATATTTAATAATAAGTTATAAAAACAAAAGCATAGGCTAACTGAATGAGATTTGCTAGACTACGTGCCTAGACATGTCTGAGAAAAAACAAATTTAGTGTTCACCATCTTCAGCATTTCCTATTCATGCATAATTATAACCAATATTCACATTTTTCATCTCACCTCCTCCTACACATATAATTCCATTAACAAAAATATTACTTTAGTCTGATGAAGACCTTTTGGGGAAGAAATGCATCACACAGAATTTTTTTCCACTTTGTCATAAATTCATATAAAATATATATAAATTGGGCATTCCTACATCTTCAGCCTCTTGTTGCATCATAGCGGCTGGCAGAGGATAGAAAAAATTGTTTATAGTTACGTTGTTCTGGAATTGTCATCAATCAATGGTCGACTGAACTTGCTTTGTTTCAATGACTTTTGTGTTGCATAATTATAACTGAGGTTTATATTTATATTTTCCTCTCCCCCTACACATATATAATTCCAGCAATAAGAACATTTCTGATTAAGTCTTTCTAGATGATGAAACATGTTACACAGAATTTTTCCACTTTGTCAATCAGTTGCCTAATATATATATATCACACACACACACACACACACACACACCCACACACACACACACACACCCACACACACTTACAGAGTTGAAGCTAAATGTACACCTAAACTAAATAGATAAAGATCAGTTTATAACAATTCCTCACATTTAATCAATTAGGACCACTAAATTATTTCAGAATGTGAAATGTCAAAATAATAGTACAGAAAATGATTGATTAATAGCTTTTTATTTCTTTTATCACATTCCTTACAGGTCAAAATTTTATATACAATAGCAATTAAATTGTTTAACTTGTGTTAACTGTTTTGGGTAGTCTTCAACATGCTTTACACAATAAGTTGTTGCAATTTTAGTCAACTCTTTCTGACTAAACCGCTGTAACAGAATCAGGTTTCTAGGCCTTTTTTCTTGTACATACTTTTTCAGTTTTTCCCACATATTTTCTATTGAATTGAGGTCAGAGCTTTGTGATGGCCAATGCAATACTTTGACTTTGTTGTCCTTATGCCATCTTATCAATACTTTAGAAGTATGCTTGTAGTGATCTTTTGTCCATTTGGAGGCGCCACTTGCAACTAAACTTTAATTTTCCATTAAAGATGTCATGTCTCATGTTTTGAGATGTTGTTTCAATATATTCACATATTTTTCTTTCCTTATGATGCTATTTATTCTTTGAATTTGAAGTGCACTGATCCAGCAAATCACCCCCTCCATAATATGATGCTGCCACCTATGTGCTTCATGTTAAAGATGGTTTTCTTCAATTTGTAAACTTTTTTTCTTTTTTTCCTTATGGCTAAACAATTCAATATTTGTTTCATCAAACCAAAGGACATTTTTCAAAATCCAAGATCATTGTTTCTATGTTCAGTTCCAATGTGCATTCTGGCATTTTGGGAGCAGTGGCTTCTTCCTTGCTAAATATACTTTCAGATTATGTTGACACTCATTTTACTAGAGATATAGATACTTTTGTACATGTTGTCCTTTAGCATGTTCAAAGTGCCTTTGCTGTTGTTCTAGGATTGATGTGCACTTTTTACCTCCTCAAGTATGTTAATATCTAAGAGAAAGTATCTCCTTCTTCAATACTTCAATCAGTGTGCAAGTATAAATGCCATGTGATCACAGCTATTAAGCTGTGGTCCCATGGCATTTATACTTTTGTACCTGGTATCTTCAGGTGTTTGGAAATTGTTCTCAAAGATGAACCTGACTTGTAGAATTCTACAATTGTTTTTCTGAGGTTTTAGTTGATTTCTTTTGATTTTCCCCATGATGATATGCAAAGAAGCATTGAGCTTGAAAGTAAGACTTCAAATACATCCATCCATAGGTATACCTTTAGTTGACTGACATGATGTCAATTAGCCTATCAAAAGCTGCTACAGCAATGACATCATTTCCTGAAAAATTACAAGCTATTTAAAGGGACAGTCATCTTAGTGCATGTAAACTTCTGAACCGTTGGGACTGTGATGAAAAAAAATATAACTAGAAATATTTTTTCCTTTGCTATTATTTTGATATATCACATTCTTAAAATAAAGTAATAGTCCTAATTGATTACGTTTACATATCTTTCCTTATAGAGTTAATACACACACACACACATGTATGTATCATCTATATCTATAAAACGAGATATGTGTTTGTGCGTGTGTATGCTATTTATGCATGTCCACATTTCTCAACCAATTTAATTAAATTGTACACACATGTTGCAAATTTACCAAGGTAGGTCAAGACCAACTTTTAAATCTCCAGACACCCCCCCCCCTACACAGTTTGGCAGAAAATTCAATAAAACTGAAGGTGGGTACGACTTCTTGCAAAAATCAAGGTAAAGTTATATGTGAACAAAATTTTTATTGGATGAACTGATGTTCTTTGTACTTAGTGCAAAACATAACTCTTGTTACGAGGTTTATGTAGAGTGCTTGATAGTTTTCCTGCAATATTGGCTTCACACAAAAAATTGCAAAAGACTGTGAAAAAATTGGACTTTCTCTACTACTTAAAAACTTGATTAACTTCCTTATTTTTTATCCGATTTTTTTCAAACATGTTGCAAAAATTTTACCATCATGCAAAAAATAAGACAGTGTGATTTTAGGCCTGCACACTTTTTTTTTAAGCGTTTCACTCCAAGCAAGGCGGGAAGCCACTAGCACAGAGAATTGTTACATAATTATTATTTTGATATATCATATTCTTCAAATAAAGTAATAATCCTAAGTGATTACGTTTTATATATCTTTCCTTATACAGTTAATACACACACACACACACACACACACACACACACACACACACACACACACACACACATATATATGTATCATCTATATCTCTGTAACTAGTAACAGAATTGTTACTAGTTACAGAGAATTGGAACGAGAGCAAACAGGTGTGATAGAGGAAAGGATGAAGAGAAGGATAGGGGATAGATCAAGGCATCTGGAGATGTCGATTGACATTACATTTGAATATTTGGAGATTATAACTATCAGGGAAACAGGAAGAGGGGAGGGAGTTCCACAGGTGAGAGGTGCGAGACATGAAGCTATTGAAGTAGAAGAGACGGCTACATTTAACAGTTTCAACAGTGAAAGGGTGAAAGTGAGATGCCAGCCTAGTAGAACACTTAAATTTAATGAAGTCTGGCAACCAGCGAAAGCAGCTCATCGGAACAGTTACCATGAAAGTATTTGTAAAAAAGACAGAGGGAGGTGACATCACGTCTGTGAGAGAGCAACTGCAGACGAGATGCCAGATCAGGGCCAGTTGCATTGCATATGCGTCTCTGGATCTTATCAAGAACCTTGAGACAAACCAAAGGGGCGCCAGACCATATATGGCAGCAATACTCCATGCAAGGGCGAATGGTTGATTTGTAGATTTGAAGGATCGACTCCAGTGAGAAAAATTTCCTGGTGCGGCACAGGGAGCCAACTTTCCTTGCAGTGGACGAAGCTATTGACTCAATGTATTTGTTCCATATCAGTTCAGCAGTCAATGTGAGGCCGAGTAGTCACAAAGAGGAACTCTTGAGAAGTTGAGCATCAGACATTCTAATGGAGGGCAGGGATGGTTCTCTGTGATGATTAATAGAGAGCAGTTTTGTTTTTGAAGCATTAAAGTTAACTAGCCAATTCCTGCCCCAGTTCACAACCAATTGGAGGTCCTTTTCGAGACGAACAGCCAGTTTAGTTTTGTCAACGACACTAGATTTGTTTTTGAGGCAGGAGTAGATTGTAGTGTCGTCCGCATAGAATGCCTACTTGGGAATCTGTGACATCAGGAAGATCGTTGATGAAGATAAGGAACAGAGTAGGGCCTAAGATGGAGCCTTGGGGAACACCTGCATTCATGGGATAGGAGCTGGAGGAGAATCTGTTGAGAACAACCTTCAATACAAGGTTTGATAGGAATGATTGTATTAAGTCAAACAACTGACCTGAAATTCCGTAACCCTGAAGCTTGTGAAGAAGGCTGGCATGCCAAACCCTATCAAATGCTTTGGAGATATCTAGAGCCACAGCACGAGTTTCTCCGTTATTATGAAGGGCTTGGTAAACAATTTCAGTGATGGCTGTAAGCACATCAGTTGTAGAATGGGCAAAGCGGAAACCATATCGCTTATCAGAGAGCAGATCATGGGATGTAAGGTGCTTAACCACTTCGGCGTTGATTAAAGCTTTGAAAACTTTGTCGGAGAGGAGTAGGACACTGATAGGATGGTAATTAGAAGGGTCACCAGAGTTCTTAAAGACAGGAACAATGGATGAGGACTTCCAACAGTCTGGAAAACAAGATTCATTGAGGCAGTAGTTATATAATTTGGAGAGGGCAGGGGCCAGTTCAGGCACACATTTCTTCAGGACAATGGCTGGTATCCCATCTCCACCACTAGCCTTGTAGGGGGTCTAAATTAGAGATAATGCTCAATACCGATGACAGGGTAATGTGCAGCTCGCTCAATAGAGCCTCAGTTCTAAGGGGGAAATCGGGTGTGAATATACCAGAAGAGTCGAGTGTTAAATTGAATGAGAATTTCCAAGCAAAGCATTCAGCCTTGTCGGCAGAAAAGGTCAGAACCTCGAACTGGTTGAACAAAGGAGGTATAGAGGGTTTGCTATAGTTAAGTACACTCTTGAAGAGACGCCAATAATCCTTGGAGCCAAATTTGCGAGATGTAATACGTTCTTTCATTCGAGCAGCAAATAGTGACTTCGCTTCATTGAGGACATGCTTACACTTGTTACAGGCAAAGAGACGTCTACTGCAGTCAGACATGTCACTTCAATATAGGTGGAAGAAGTGGTTCCTATGGGCAATGGCAGCTGAGTAAGCAATGGAGAACCAAGGGGAGGAGCGCAATTTGACCTTATATTTCCTTGAGGGGATGAAAGCCTCGATTCCAGCTTTAACCCAGGAGGAGACCTTGAAAGCACATTCTTGAACAGGGAGCATAAAGACAACATCCCAGGGGACATCGTGAAGGAAATCCCGGAACGAGTCCCAGTCTGCTCGTTGATAGCAGAACAAGGTTCTAGTGGTAGGAGGTTCTTAGCATGGGGTGGAGTTGAAGGAGATGTTAATAGACACTACAGCATGATCACAATTGTCAAGAGGGCAGAACTGCTTGGTGCTACAGGACTCGGGGATGGAAGTAAAACATAGATCGAGAAGAAAAGCCCCTGGTTGTAGGGGAAACGTGGGGAAATCGACTATCTGCATGAGGGATTGAGAAATTGAAAAATTAAGGGTTCCCTGCATATAATGAAAAACCACAGAAAACTGTTCAAAAAGTCCATTTTTTAGCCTTAACTCCTTGGCTTTTCATCCCATGCTTTCCAAATTTTCCGTGTAAATTACGTATGATACACAAATTGTCTTGCATGAATGTTTGGTTAGATTATTGCAATTAAGTGGATGAAATCTGTGACAAACTAGGTCCAAAATTGGCTTTTGCCATTTAACTAATAATTTCTTCATATGATTCCATCCTAATTTGGCATTTGAACAACCTTTGATGCAAAGATTTTTTGAGAAGGATTATTGCAGCATTAAAAGGGAAAAATTCCCAAAGAACCTCTTATTAACCCAGCTTTACAGTAAACACAGGAAGAAGGAGGTGAGGGCATTCATGCATTTGCACTTGCAGTTGAATCAAGCTCTGATGCTTCATCCCTGTTTTTGTTTGATTATTAGATTTGGGAACAATGCCATACTATTTAAAAGTTATTATGGCCATAGGAAATTTACTGAATATTTAAAACATTGAAACAATTTAACCCCAAGCAACGACCACAGAAGGTTTTCTTGATGGAATTCCTTTATTAAAAACAATCAAACACTTGTGAAGGACATACAGTAAAAAAGAATGAGGGGTTGGGAGTAGTTTAGCATACCAACAGATGATGCATGTAAGCAGGGACATAGGCAGACATTTGTAGACAGGGAAGTGTGGGTATACAGGGGTTGCAGTTATACAATTGCAGCCATGCACACCTGAGCAACCCTGGGTTTACTTGGCTAGTGTGTGTGTGTATATATATATATATATATATATATATATTTTAAACACATATTAAACGCCAAAGACAACTTAGTCCTGCTGATTTTCTTTTGTATTTTCTCATATTTTTGAATAAGACTTTTTATTTCAAAATTATATTGATATATATATTTTCTAAAAGATAACCGAGTACTTTCGAACGTCATCGTTCATCATCAGGGTCAAAATTTTTAACTTTAGCCAATTTCCTTGCAGCGGAATCGTATTGCTACATTTATGAGAACCAAATAAATGTTACGAATTATTTTTAATTCAAGAGACACGTTAATGTTATCATGTGCAGGCGAAGCCATGTGATCATATGAAGGGGTGAAAAAGATTTTTTATTGTAAATACCTAAAGATCAAAAATACGTTATGGAATTTAAAAAAAAATTCAAGGGAAATGATTATGTGATTATCTAATTAAGTAGAAATATATTATAGACATTGAATATATATATATACACACACACTCTGTATATGGAGGTACAGTGGAGTAGTGGATAGCGGCTCAGATTGAGGAAGTTTGAAATCCAGTTGAAGAATCCATTTCATTCACTTACGTGCTAATACCCTTGGAAAAGGTATGAATCCTCTTCTTCTTCTTCCAGTTATGGGTAAAATAGCAGGACAGACTGGATGGTAACTGGTCTAAGAGAAGGACAACTCTGAATTCAAAATCTATGGAGGGTCGTTTGGGGACATTGTGGCATACAGGTCTTTGTATTCAGCCCTTCAAAATGTTTGGTTGGTTCTGCACAAAGCCTTCACCACTATAATCAAATCATATGTGCTGGTGTCTGGCTGTCAGTTCCTAGGAAGTGAGCTGCTTAACCTTTATACATCTAATATGACAGGATAATCCATCCATATATATATATACACACACACACAAACTTCTGCAAGCTTTGAAGGAGCCTAGTGTAAAAAAAATCAATATTCAAAGAAAACAGTGCCACCAAGCAACTTTGGTATTGGCCACAACCACCTAATTCTAGTTTCCCCACTGCTGCAGACTTGGTTTGTGGAGCCACCTCTGGATATACCTTGTATTCATGACAAAATCAGCTATGAATGAATGTATATATAACCATTTCAGAGGATGTACCATATATTGACATACATATGAATGTTTCTTGTGTGTATGGTATGAACACATATATACTTTTGCTACTATAAACAATGGCATACATCTTTATGTAAAAATAATTTCTTTTATAATTATGTTCTTGTGAATGCTGGCATAAATAAACCTTCATTGAATGTAAAAAAAATAATTTATTATTTATCTGATTCAAGTAAATTAACTTCATATATAAGGAACTTTAAGAAATTATTTGCTGAATAGGTAACTTTGATGAGCACTTGAAATTTCACCAGAATTAATTGAGTAAAAAAAAAAGGTAATTTTCAAATATAAACTGAATCTTTATTTATAGGTCTCTCTTTCTTTCACTTTCTCTCTCCCCATTGCCCCCTTTGTCTTCTTTATATTTCTCCTGTGCTTTTATTTTTGTCTCACACTCCATGCTGATTTCATGTTCTGTTTTATATTTCTTGCATTTTCTTTATATTCTTACTTTTATATTTTGTTTTATTAAATCTCTTTTCTCATCTTGATTTTTCTCACTAGATCTGTTTTTCTTTTCTTTTCAACTGCATCAATTTCACTCACACCTCTTTTCTTATTTATCTTCCCTTTCTTTATCTCAAAAGACCCTTTTCCCTCTACTTTATTCTTTCACTTGCATATTCTTTCATTATACAGTGCAAGGTGAATATGAGTAGCCTTAGCTGAACTAAGGACAGAAATCAGCATGCAAGTTCAAATTTGGGCTGAGGCTACCTTGGAAATATATAAATCAATTTATCTGTGTGCCCTCTTCCTGTATCAAGTGTATAATACAGTAGATTTCTTAATAATTGGAATCCAATAAAAACAAACCACTTTGGTCCAACTGGGCAGCTGCTGCTGTTATTTAAAGTGTCCTATAAGTACTTTACATATATGTATTTTATTTTTAATAAAAAGTATTATGGCCTTAAGAAAAAACATTTTAAAAGTATATATTCACATAATATTTGCAAATATATTAATATATTTGTACAAATATATAAATTTTAAAATTCACATAATATATACAATTATATTTGTATATATTATGCATGTATATATTTTTAAAATTTCTGTTTTTAAAATTGTAACATTTTGTACTCTCCACAGATTATTTAAATATAATGTATATAAAACAGGAAATAGAAAGGATTTTTCCAATTTAATTAGTTAAAAACAATTTTTGCTATTAAATAAAAACTAGGACAAATGAAGAAAATTTATAAACCAAAATCTTTAACATTTCATTCTTTAATTTATTAACATGTTGACTTAGTAAGTTACTACCAAGAGCTACAAAGGACGAGAAGTTGTAGAGAGTCATGATCACTCATATTCTGAAGGGTCACAGTACATAGAAGAAGATTAGTGTCATTTTTAATGCTTATTAATGCTTTAAGAATTTATTGTTCCTTGATATAGTCTTTTAAGTGATTTCATATGAACAAAATAATTGTGGGTATCTAGGGCAAATAACAGACTACAATCCTTATCTTCTTGCATAAAATAGGATTATAATCCATCCACATGTTTCATTAGTTTCTGGTTAGTGGAAAGCTTATTTAACCCTTGTTCCCTTCCATTAATCTCTTACTGAATGATCCAGATGCTTGGTATAACACGTGTTTTATCCTTTCAACTATAATTATATTATTTAATAAGCTTAACATAAAGTTTCTTACAACTACTTCTAAAATAATAAGACTTAATTAATACAAAACAAAATAATAAGCTAAAACTTGAAGAAGGGATTTACCTCTAATAATTGCTACAAAGAATACATAGAAAACTCAGGGAATTTAAATAAAAAATTATATGAACATAAAAGGGATCTTTTAAAAAATAACACACTCAATAAATTATTTGCTCACTGTAATGAATCTGACCATAAATTCAACATAAAATAATCTTACTTTAATTAAAAGAGAAGGCAATTTACTAAAACAAAAGTGTATAGAAAGTACTGGACACAAATTTACTGTAGATGTCCACAGTATATTTGTGTCCAGGTTTGTAACAGAGAATGAGGTCAGCCTGGTAAACACCAGGAATTGCGTACCCTTCCACAATGGGCTGTTGAGAGAAGGCCTTCTACTTAGAATAGGTGGTGCTGCCTATTTGTATGTGAACAATACTGGGCAGGTATTAGCCAATAGTCAGTGTTGGCCTGAGACTGAGACATAAGTGTTTCTCTCAGTCAAGAGAGACACTCTCAATGTGCAGAAACCAGACAAGATGAACACAAGGTTCTTACAACATTTCACTTTTCTTAGCAGATTTATTTATTTTATCAATGTGGGATAATTAATAACAAAAATTGATAAAAAATATAAATGAAAAGAAACTAAATGAAAACTGACTAGACTATATATCTAAACACACAAAATAAATTTCAGTGTTCTCTCTCCTTCATGCACATGTGTAGTTACATCAACATAGACATCACTTTAATCCAAGGAAGTCCTAAAGGATGAAATGCATCACACAAAAAATCTCTTCCACTTGTCCTTAATTTTCTTAACATTGTTCTGGTATATAAAAATTGATATATCATTTTCTCCTATAACAGGTATATAAGAGAATAAATTTGACCATGTTGTAGGGGATTTTGTTTCACATTATGAATAGTGTGTTTGAATTTCTTGTTCTTTGATGGCAACAGAAAATGATCTTTACTAAAATTGACAATAGGGCTACTGCAGTTGAAGAGATCCTTAAAAAGAATGCAGTGGGAAGGAAAGTAATGCTGGTAATTAATGTAAGATAGTGTATGTGTTTAGGAATATTTTTTATGAAGATCATGAATTGAAAACGTATACAAATATATAAATTCCATAACAAAAATTTTCTTTAGCCAGAATTTACAAGTAATTAACCCTAGATAATACACCAAAAATTAGTTAAAATATTATTTAAGGCTATCATTTAATTGGCATGTAAATTGTATTAGTAATTGTTAGTAATCATTTTCATAGTCGGGAAAATGGAATACATGCCTTTAAAAGTTGATAAAAACAACAAACATGTGGACAGTGCAATGTAAGTATTTTGAATGCACTTAACATTTGTTGCAGTAACTTAAATGAATTTGGTTAGTGTTACTGTTAAATGTTGGACAGAAAGTTGTAATTTAGATGTTTAAATTACTGAATATAATTTATAACTCAAGGGAGATAATTGATTGAGAATACAATAAAACAAAGTTGCAACAGTGTCGGGCAATAATTAAAAAAATTGCTATAGCAAAAAAATCTTTTGTTCATTAAATATTTTACTACAGTTTGTTCAATTTTTATCCTTATATTTTTTATTACCTTTTATTCTGCTTAACCATGTAACACCTCAGTTTTAATGGAACGATTTATATTTTTAATATTATGATACTAGTGTTTATCGTAAAAACACAACAAAATGGATTTATTTTTTTCCTTCTTTTTTTTTGCTAATATTGAGTATAATTATTCCTAATTGAAAAAAAAAAGTCAATTCAATAAATTTGTAAATGTTATTGATATTACCAGCACTGAAACCAAATTTCTCTTAATACAACAAATTTAATTTTAATTTATGAACATTTTTAAGACAACAGTAACACGTCATGAATTCATTTTCTTGTCACTTTATAAATTTATTTGAAAAAACAGTAAGGATTACTAGAGTGAAGAATTTATCTTCATTCGAATAACTAAGCATGCATGCATGGAACGAGGATTCCTGGTCATGTACTACAATCTTGGATATAAAATGTTGGGCAATCTTAGACCTTCGTGACACCGCTATTGTTTTTTAACTGCCTTTACACCTCAACAATGTTTATTAAAAAGCAATGATTATGTAAATTTTAATAAAACCTAAACATATGAAAGTGAATTTATACATTTTTCTTTGTTTTTCACAATTGACAACAAAAATAATAAATATTTATAAATTGTTTATTTATTGTTTAACAGTTGGCAAAACATCAGCTAATTGCCAAGTGATTCAAACTTTAAATTGATAAATAGTAATAATTTCCTTATAGTTGGATCACGTATTTTAATAATCTGGTAAATGTTTATAAATTTATGAATAAAAAATGTTTTCATATTTATTTCTTTATAAATTGGTAATTGATAAATATTGCATTGCATTAGTTTTAATACAATAATTAGTTTTAAATAGGCACCTCCACAAAAAAATGCAATACCTAAGGTTTAAAAATAAAATCTTTCTTGAAGCTTTTATTTTGGTTTTAATTTCAAGCATCAGATTAAATTTGATATTTCCAATAAGCAAAATACTTTACTGTATTTCAAAAACTGATTTAAACTGATTGGAATTTTTTTTTTTTTTTGCTATAATAGCTGATTAGTGCCCTTTTTAGCCATCTTTCATCACAATTTAATTCTCATTATTAAAAAAAATCTAATAAAATAGGCTTTTCTGCAACTTCATTTGAGGAATATTAGCTGACTGAAAGTATAGTTAATCTGATTTGAGGAAAAGTGGAAAAGCTCATATTACTATAATGAAAATATTTATAGAAAAAGGCACAGGAAAGTTATATTACCATGGTGACTGAAGCTGAGATGTCAGGTCAGGACTGACAACATAGTAGATTCTTCTTTGGATTTTATCAAGAATCTCTAAATACATCACAGAAGCATCAAACCAGATGTGGCAGCAATATTTAATGCCTGGATGAATTGTAGACTTATAAATGTGAAAGATAGATTCTGTCGAGAAAAATTGTCTAGCATGGCACAGTGAACAAACTTTCCTAGCAGTGGGCCTAGCAATTGATTCAGTATAGTTTTTCCCTTCAATGTTAGACTGAAAAGGTGCAATAGATTACTCTCCTGGAGGTTAGAATCAAACATGCTGATGAAAGCCAAAAATGGTTCTCTAAAATGATTAAATGAGAACAGTTTCATTTTGTAAGGATAAAAATATAATTCATTATTTTGACAGATAAATATATATTTGACAAATTAATAATATTTTTAATATCTATATTTAAACTCAAGTATTGATTGATAAATAGGCATTGTAACATTGTTATTGAAATCAATTTGTTTTGTATCTGATAATTTACTTATATTCAAATATAATGCTTCATAAAGCAGATCAACAAGTAATTTTTTAGGTTGAAGTAAACACTTTACAAAAATGTAAAATTCACTTTTAGTAAACAAAAATGCTTTGGCCAAGTACAGATACATAGCTGATATTCAGCACCTATGATTCAGCATGACTGCTTGATTAATGATTCTGCTGAGCAAAGCAAGATCAAGAAATTAGAAATTTTGTCTAGATTAAAAGATATACTGAATCAGCTCCATATCCTCACAGGACAAATGTGGAATGATTCTACCAATTTACTTACCAGACCAAAATTGCTATTGATATTCTAGTTTTAAAAACTGTTGGTTACTTCAGTATTATGAAACTAATTAATCTAAACTTACTATATACCAATATCCTCACCTATGTTTCTTTTTTTATTATGGTGTTAAGACCTATTAAAATAAAGCTTCATTTATTGGTTATGAATGAGATCATATATTGTTTTAATCACTAGTTTCATTGGATTAATGTTTTTCAATGTAAAGCCCCTACAAATAACCCAGTAGAAAACAAGTACTTCACTGTAAATTTCAAAACGAACTTAATTCAAATGATTTTACTGCTGTTACCATGATCAGTATGCTCTCAATTATCACTAGATTCTCATAATCAAATATCCATATTAGAAAAGCCACTCGCAATCTCACTGGAAAAAAGTAGATAAATCTACATTTTTAAACTGATCTGCATAACTTTATAAAAACACTTTCTTTCAAATAAAGAAGATATTTAGTTTTTGATATATTTTTTTTAATCTTCCATTACAAGAATGTTTTATATTTTCAATACAAGTTATTTTTGGTTAAAAGTTAGTTTGGATGTCTGAGTAAATTTTTCTTAAAATAGATGCAGAAGTAATTAGGAATTGAAAGGCAAACATTATAGAAATTGATTTCCTTGGTGTATATTTAAGAATAGTGGTGATAGATTTGAGCAATTGTAAGGACACATTTGAAGTCTAGTCTTCAATTCTGACTTGGTTGTTCAGCTATTCCATTTGATTTCTGTACTTTTCTGATCTTCTAGATCCCAAATGTCATACAGAATGCTATATCTCTCTTCACTTCATTGATTCTTTCATTAGCTTGCTTGTATTAGCAAATTTATTTTGGTATTCAGAAACAACAATGATTAAAACAGAAAAGAACTCTCCAATAATACTCACATTTAGATTATTTCATTACAGTATTTTCATTATTTCACTTTCATGATGAAATTTGATAAGTTTATTTATATTTTTGTTACTTTTTCACCATATCTTCAGCTAATGCATTCTTTGACCATTGAAGTAAACAGTGTGTGATCAAAATGAAGTAGTTTTCAACAAAACTTACAAATATTATTAATGAACAAAGAATATTCACAGCAAAATTGAATGACTGCAAGACAAAAATACTGAAAACTTTTACACTCTAATTGTTAAGATATTGTCTATGAAAGACAAGTTCTCAAAATATGTTACATGAGCTTGAATTTTATCAGAAATTACTTTATTTTAATTTCATGCTTTAACTGCCAAGAAAAGATGCTTTAAAATGCAACCAAATAATACAGATAATCACAAAAGTGTATCTAATAAAAATATGAGAGATGTTTTAAAAGTAATTAACTGATGGGCATAAATTGACTGAAATTAAAACATTGTTTAAAGACAAAGCAACATGGATGGTATGTAATAGTTCTTGTAATAGCTAGAACAACCTTAATATTGAATGTATGCATATTTGGTGACACAGCAAAGATGCCTGCAATGATATAACTGGTGACAGACATAGAGGTGAAAAACATAAGTGTCACAGAAGTGTGTGTGAATCTATAGGATGAGTCTTGTGTAAGGTATCCACATTCATTAGAAACAAAAGACAATATGTGTTGAAGCTTTGATTGAAGATGACAGACAACACAAACTTTGTGATATAGCCATAGAACTTTATCTTCCAAATGAAATTATCCATGAAATGTTGGGATATTAGTGTCATATAACTTTGTCCCAAAGCAAATGACTGAATAAAAGTGTGGGCATGTTTTTACAGCTTTTTAAATGGCATAAGGGAACTGATGGGGACTTCCTGAATTACATGATCATGAACTATGTTACCCTGGAGACAAAGGGTGTCATCCAGTTGTGTGGCATCACTTCTCAAGCCAGACTGACAAAAGAATTACCTTAAGCAATATGGCTGGGATGTTTTACTATTTCCATCATATAGTTTTGACTTCAGATTATCTTGATTGGATCTCATAAAGAATATTTTTCTGGGAAGCAGTCATATTACAGATGATGCAAGGCTGGCTCCAGTCACTTGTCACCACATTCTTTGAAGAAGGTATTTATTTACTGATAGAACAAGAGTATCAACTAACTTGCATGAAGTATAGTGCAGATAACATATGGACAATGTTTTATTTGTATACTAATAGACATGTCGGATTAGTAAATATTTATACCTTCAAAATCTCAAAAATGAATTAGGGGTAGTTTCCTCATTTTTTTTAAATCATATTTTAGCCAATTCCTTCTTTGGCCATTAAATTAAAGTGTAGGAATTTGAAATAGGAAGTAACTCTGGACAAACCTCGAATTTGCATCTCATGCTTTAACAACAAAGCTGTCATTTCTGTTAGCATCTATTCTGACTTTATTCCATACTGTATGTTGTCTACAACTTAGTAGTAGTAATAGCAACAGCAAAAATATTGCTTTAAAATTCTGAGAAGATAGATCATCTAAAACTATGATGAAAAACAACTTAATTTAGATGTAGAAAGTAGTCAAGATAAAGAATTAACTCCTGTCAAGTTTAAAAATGGGTGTAACATCTATTTATTGTTACTACTGCCAGTAAGCATTAAATTTAAGATAGTGTTTTATTATTTGGTTGGTAATCAACAGTATAGTATAGAATAAATGGAAGAAAGAGATGTTAGTATAAATGATCACTCTGCCTAATCATGACAGCTTAATTAAGTTGCTGTAAATGAAAGATGAGCTTCTCAGGTATGAGATTGCAAGCTTGAGTCTCATCTGAAGCTTCATTTTTACAATGAATTCCGGCAGTTTAATTTCATCAACCCAAAATAGATTGACTAAAAACTTGATAAGAAGCAACAGAAAGAATAAACTAATTAAAGCTAATAATAGAAATATGTATAATAATGAAAAACATTCTGGTCCAAATCTTTCTCTCTGACTTTGATATTTCCAGAGACAGATCAGATTAGCTGTTTGTTTGGATTATCACATGTCATAGTTCAAGAAGGTTACTTTGTTTCCTTTTTATTCTCTCATTTCTCATACACCATGTGCTATCTTTGTATAAGTCTGAAACCTCTACTGCATTAAAAATATTTGTAGACCTTTGTCTTGAATAATATTTGTATATGTATGCACATATATCAATGTATGTATGTGTGTGTATGCAGTTATAGTGACTTTTGCATGTCTGATCAGGTTTGCTTCTATAGTAATGTGTTTCTTTCTATATATGTGCATATTACACACACACACACACACATATTTATATATATATATATATATATATATATATATATATATATATATATATATATATATATATATAGAGAGAGAGAGAGAGATGTTTGTTTGTTCCATGCAAGTGTATTTAAGTATACACATTGAAGAGACACATAGAAATAACATTATCAAGGAAAATAGTAAATTTTTGGTAAATTAATATGAATATATATTTGCACATTTTAAATGGAGTTATAAAAAGGCACAATAAAAAATATTATATCTATAGTGCATTATGTAACTACATAAGTTCATCAATGTTTGCAGCCTAATGATGAAAACATGATTTTTTTATACAAATATTTATTTTCAACACATACTCTTATCTTGTTGTACTTATTGCAACACTTCTCTATAACTCAAATAGACCAAAAACATAAAATGAAATTTCCAGATTAAAATTCAGTTAATAACTGTGCAAGGCTACCAACTTACTGATTCCTTGGAAATCAGAAAGTCTGTAGCCTTACAATACTTAGGAGGGATAAAAAAACTTCTTAGTCAAAGCCTCTTCCAAAAGTTTAAATGACTACATATTAGAATACTGAGTTTGTTAAGAGAGTTGCAAAAGGTAGAACTTTTCAGTAGCCCGTCATATACAGCTATAAAAATACTTTGAAAGGAAAATAAGGGTGCTTCAAAAATGTATACATAAAGATATGGAAAGGTATATTCTGCATTCTGAGATTGGCTAATATCATTACAGTTATTCAGTCAATTCCTTTTAATGGGTGATATTATTATTAAATAAAAACTATATTTATTAATCATAAATAGAAAAATTTAAATACAATTTAGTCACAACCAATATTTTTAATTTTTTCTGTGTGTGTATAAACATTCCAATTTTTGTAAATACAGACATCTATACACAACACTATCAGAAAATAAGAGCAGTAATTATAGTAAATTTAGGGCCAAAGTTTGTAAAATTCAATAAAATATTAGGTTGCAGAGAATATTTTCCTAAATTTTTAAGATTATTGCATAGTTAAAAATTATATAAAATGGTGCTCACATTATATATACTTCAAGTAATTTTTACAGATATGTTCTCCTCCCCATAAAAAAAATTAGATAAACATCTGGCTGTCAAAAAATGCATTTCTGCAATATTTTAAATGAAAAGTAATATTTGTTTCATATCAGATTACTTGAACTTTCAAATAAAGTCTCAGAAAAGTATATTTTATTTTTGAAAGATTTTTTTATAAAGAGTGCTGAGAGATGGCTAAAAATCAGTAATTTTTAGAGATTTAAAAAAATAACCTCATTCCAGTCAGTTTTTGGACTGTTATCCTTATCTGCATTGCTATATTCACAAAGTTGTAAGCTTTGGCCTGCAGGTGATTGGAATTTCAAACCAAACCCTTTATTTCATTCACCAAAGATTGTTCTAGTTCCACGTGCCATGTCTCTTCCAGATGTTTCAATTACTTCCCTTTAACTCAACTCTCCAAGTTCTTTGGTTCACCACTGCTGTAGCCTGGTATTGAACTCACAACTCTTTGGGTCTAGTCACTGGATCTAATGTTTTTATCCACTAGGCCATACACCTGTGTATGAAATTCTGGGACTTATAAACCTATTGTCTCAGCAACCATTTTTTACCAGTTCTCATTTTGCAATTTTTCCGTAATTATTATTACATATTTTTTACCAGAGCTTATATTGCTATTTTTGTGTTGCTATGGTTGGTCGGATCAGGAGATTTTTGTGGCCTAACATATGTGCCTGAAGAAGGCCAGAGCGTACAACAGCCAAAACATTGTGAATAGGGCAATGAAGATGAGGATAACAGTTTGAATAATATAAATAATGTAAATAATCATAATACTTCATCTCAAAGATATAGACAGACAATTTAAATTAGTTTTGAAATAGAGCAAAATATTTTGCTTATTGGAAATATTAAATTTAATTTATTAGCTTGAAATTAGAACTAAAAGAAAAGCTCCAAAAAAGATTTTTCATTTTTATAAATTTATTTTAGACCTTAGGTAACATGTTTCTGTGGAGGTACCTACTTATAATTTATTGTAAATGGTACAAAATCAAACAATATTACCTACAATAAAAACTGAAAAGTATAACATAAACAAATAAAGGCAAAATGTTCATCTTATGAGAAACAATAGTAGACAATGTAATAGCAGTGGACATTGTTATATTATTATCTATTTCCTGTAACTGCATAATATGGTGATAAATTTTATCTATATGAAAAGGTAAAGATATATTTAAAGGTTACAAATGTCAATGCACTATTTAGTGAAGATAATGTCACTTCCATAAAGGACATGATTTTAATTAGATAAAATTTTGGATAATGTTTATAACCCAGAATGAATCAATATATGGCATGAAAAGACCATTTTGTAAAAACATTTTCATTTACTCAAAAAATTCTGAAGTTGAAAAGATGTGTATAATGGCCATCTATTCATTTCTGAGCACACCCATTTGCTAGTGTGACTAACCAATCTGTGTTGCTGATTCCTGCTCAAGTACATTTGTGTTTGCTCAACACCTACTGAGCCCACCTACAGTTTTTTCTGCAACTAAACTGAGCAGTTTCTGGCAGAGAGTGCATCATTTGACATAATCAGCAGTTTGAACAAGGTGAGTATCCTTAAACCCACAGTCACAATGACTTGTAACTTCATGCTAGCACAACCACAAGATGGTGTCTGAACAGTTTTGTCTATCCTATTTAATGCACAAGGCATTTTCCAACAAAAAAAAGGAGTATTTATATACTCTTTTTTTTTCTTAGACTTAGTAATATTAACTTTATCATCATATTTGCTTGGTAAATAAATAGAAAAATATTTATATTTAGGGATTTCTTGTTCCATTTCTCTCTCTCTCTCTTTTTCTTTCAGTATTTGTCATGGAAAAAAATTAGATGTAACTTCTTTGTTTTACTGCTTACATATTAAAAAACAAAACAAAGCAGAATTATTGTAATGCATCATTTTCATTATTATTAATGTAGTAGTAGTAAAATTTGTTAAGTTGATTCATCACTTGACAGAAGCTTTTAAAAATTTTCTAAATTACAATTGAAATATTATTAGTTATAATTATTTATTTATTTCCTCATTGTGGAAATGTAAATGAAGATGTTCAATAAAATAATTTCAACTACAAGTTCTTATTCAGTTTTCCTTGGCTCTGAGGTGAATATAGTCCTATTGCTAGAAGTAAATCCCCCTTGTGCTATGCTACAAGTTAAGTTGAGTTAATTTAGAGGAACAGAATAAAGAAGCTTCTGAAGAGACTTGCTTACATCTCCTATCCCAGCAGATATCTTTCAGGGACAACACTTTAACCCATTTAGTCATAGAAGCCTCTGAGAAAATGGAAGTGCAAGAGAGAGGCAAATATATTACCACCTCTCTACTTCAAATATTCATACCATATTCTTTTAATGGCTGGAGGGCATTTGACTAAGATGTGATAAAAAGCAAGAGTAAAGAGAAGAAAATATTAGCTAAAAATTATCAACGATAATACTTCATCTCAGAATTCAATTTATGATTTACAAAGTAGTATTTTTATTCATTGTGCCTATTTGAATTTATCCTGTTCCTTTTTTCCATGTATAATACATCACCTTTAATCAGACTTCATATTGCTATGTTTGATAATACTATACACTTTAGAAATTGTATATTCAGTAACATTTATAGCTGCTACATTTTTCAATCAATTATATTTATGTATTGTAGAATTTACAACTTTTTCAATAAGCTTTTTGAAGCTATAATTTATAATACTGTTTATAAGCTTAAGCAAGTGCTAACCATACTCAAAAGTAATTTAAGAATTAATGTCTTTTCCAAATGAGCCAACAAACTTTTCCAGTTACATTGTTTTGGAATTTTTTTTTTCAAAGAACAGTTTCCTATTCAATATAGATTTTCCTGTTCACTGTAAATAGAATTGTTAGATTTATTGGTATAAAGAAATTAATTGTGATTGGAAATATTTTACAAAATGCATCATATGACAAAGAAACAGAATCTAAAAAAATGTTGATCATTTTTTAATTAAAAATAAATAATTTTGTATTTATATAAGATCAAATGAAAAAATAAAGACAGTTTGAGGATTATATAAAATGAGAGAATATACTTTGTGTATAAGTAAAAACAATACTGTGAAAATGATTGGTGAGTGCTACCAAACTGGGAAGAAATTAGTTGAATTGAAGATCCTAGATGTGAGAAAATAAAAATATTCTATAGCAAAAGCAAGTAGTAGTTGTGTAATACTTTTGGGAAATTTGAAAAAATAGTTTTTTCTTTTCTTCATTTAGTAGGAATTTAGTTAAGAAAATATTCAAAATAGACACACATAAAGACATATGTAGACTTCATGGTAGGTTTTGTTTCTCCACAAATTTATTCACAAATATAGAAGTAGCTAGATAGATAAGAAATACCATGTTTAGGGTCAATGAACCTGCCCATATTTGGATCATTTGAGTCATCAGTAAATTAGGTGTGATATGATGACAGGAAATCAGACCAAAAGAGATTCCGACTAGCCAAACAATCTTGCTAATGAAGAATTCTGGAATTAAATTCATAACTGGAAGAATTTACAAAACTTATATCTTTGTCTGAGACCTTAATAGAATGAGCCAGTTGTTAGTTGCATGCCAGGATAACCATGTTGCTTGGCTGTATGATTTCATCTCTTGTCTCAGGCATCAAGACATAAAAAATCCAACCTACCTTTTGTCATCTTTCTCACTCATTCTAGTCGAGGTTTTCATGAAGTAGACCAATCTGAAAAAACAATTGTTTTTATGCAAAACAGAATGCCAGGTAATACCAGTTAATGTTTTTCTTTCATACGTTTTTACTAACCATTGATTCCAAAAAAGGGATTAAACAGGGTCAAACTGATCAATTAAAGCAATTAAATGATATATAGAAGCGCCAACCACCAAGTCAGCTAATGAAACATGATGGAACTACTTCAAAAATGGAGAAAGATATTAGTCAACTAAGATGACTATTGTTATAGACAAGCGTATGGTTGCAAGACAGAAATACGACAACAGCAGAAATAGATTTACGTGATTTATTTCAATAGGAATGTGTGGTTTTAGGACAGCTACCTTGTGGTATAGTTCATAAGCTGGCTGCCGATCCGGGTTGATCTCTCATAGTAGTTCCCACTGGTTGGCATGGCGTTCCTCCTGTTGACTGCTGCTGACTGACCGTAACAGATCTCTTCCCCGGCCTCCCGTTGACTGCTTTGTACTTCCCTGTGTGACCCTTTTTATGGCATTTTTTATGGCTTAATGATGCGAGTATAATTAGGAGGGAAGCATTTTTATTGGTCAAAAAATAGAAGTGCTTTGAAATATTATTTTATTTTTCGACCGGAACTTGTGCGTTGGGCCTATGCGTAAACGACGATAATGGTCATTTTGTGACAGGGCCTTGTCCCGTTCACATCCAACTCTCTCTCTCTCTTGAGTATGTTAGTTTATTTGCCTGCAAATCAGCCGAGATATGTCTTATTTTATTTCATAACACTATCATTGCCATTAGGGATGTGGATAGTAAACTGGTGAGGATAAGTTCACATTGGATGACTGCAATAAAAGTCTAATAAAGGCAAGGTGAATGCTGTATATCACTAATTTGTATCCTATATCAAGTTATTCATTATTTGACAGTATCAAAAATTCATTTAAGAGTCAATGAAAATAAATCCATTTTGTTCTGCTATATATCAATTGAGCTTCAATGATATTATGAAATTTCATAATTGTTTATTATAGAAATTTAAAAAATTATAAATAACATCATTAAAGTAAAAATAGAGACAAAGAAAAATTAGATCATAAAAAGAAATTAATATATGAAAACAATAGATTATTTTTATGAGCCAAATAAATAACATGGTCTGTCTATACACTATTACTTGTTACAGAAATTGATATTTGGAATTAATAGATATCTTATGATTGTCTGATTGTTTTGAGTTGTTTTTTGCATAAAATAACTGTTGCACATAATTAACATTTTATACTTAATGATTACTTACAAAATACAAATTGCTCATTAGCATTATCTCAGGTTCAGCTAAATTTATCTCCAGTTTTATACTTTTTTTGAAGCCATTGTATGATTTGATAAAGTGATTTCATGTAGCTAGTGTAGAGAGTAAAAAACATTATCCAGATTACTGTCTCTCTTCATTTTTCAAAATCTGTTCAGATGAATTATTTGAAACTAGAATGTAGCTGCCTAGCTTCTGTCTCTAATCTGGAGGATGCAAATGACTTACTCTATGACTGTTAGGGACTTTCTCTTATCTATAAAGAGATACTCACATTGTTTCATAATTCACTTAATTATTGGAATACTTAGTAATATTGTTTATTTAAACTTTTATTTCTTAGTTTTACTGTATGATTCTTACCAGTGTCTTGTCTGGAACAATCTTCCAGTCAGTTATGTGCCATATGTGATATGTGCTTAGTTTCTTTTGATACATGACTGACAAGGTAGATTTTTTCCTGCAATAGGTTGCCATTTCTTTCTGTGGTAGACTAGTTGCCATCCAAGGCTATAGAACCTGGTCTGTCCTGCTATTTATCCATAGCTGGGGGGGTAGAGAGAAGAAGAGAATTCATACCTTTCCCAAGGGTATTAGCATGTAAGTGAATGTAATGGATTCGACTGGAATTCGAACTTGGCTCTCCAATTCCTCAATCCAAGCTGCTATACATTACTCCACCATATCTTTACTTGAACAATTTCAACTTCACTTGAACAAAAACTTAGCTTTCCCTTTTTAAAAAATGTAAAAGTTTATTTAAAAAAAATAAAATTCTTTATTCTTATTCCATAATAAAAGCCATATCAGTTATTATATTGTGTTGGTGTGAACTAAAACTAAAAGTGTTATGGACATTATGAAAACATGATTACAGGTTTCAAATTAAATCAAAATCATTTTGTAAAATTCTGGTAAATAATAATAGCCATATGCATAAGAATTTGATTAGAATAACAAGACTAAAATAAAAATTCCTTGTCTGCTGTCTAATAAAGACCCAAAAATGTCAAGTTTCTGTTGAAATTAGAAACAATGATGTATAAATATCAAAACTGCAAGCCTATTTCTGTTTTGAAGATGATGACAAGACAAAAGCAAAGATAACTTCCTTTGCAATCTGGGAAGAAAAGCTGAACCATGTGAACATGTTCTCAAGGCATATGTTGTAACCTCTTGCCAAAGTCTGTCATTATTGCCACAGATTGATGTCACAGTTACCTATAAACCACTTAATATATTCCTACAATAGTTTCTTCCCACCTTCCTCTCTGTATATTATGTTTTGAAGATGATGTTGACTTCTTCCAGGCACATTGATTGATTTCCTTGCTAAAAATCCTTGCTGATCATGTGTAAGTAATTCCAAGAAAAGATAATTTGTCATTGAGAAAATGGGGATGAAGCATATTGAACTATACTAATTTTGATACAAACCCATTTTTATGGAGAATAAACCCACTATCAATAGTTTGAAAGACTAGATCATTGAAATGAATTCCTGCAGATTTGTTTTATTATACTTTTAACTGTAACTCTGAAAATTGTGCACAGTATTACATATACAAATAAGAACACACTCAGTTTTCCTTCCAGTGTAAATAGTGTAAAAATGCTATTTGCACTTTCAGATATTCAGTGGCATACTAATTTGATCCTAATTTTTTAATCTCTTGTAAACAATTGGGTATATGTTTACTAAGAATATGAATAATGAAAATGAACAAATGTCATATATAATGCATTCAAACTGAAAGCAGATAGTGCTAGTTCTTGTTGGAAAGATGTTTTTGTCACAATTCATATTTTAAAAAATAGTTGGTCTAAAATGTGTATCTAAATTTGTGTAAATCTTGCATGCCATCTCTCTCATGTCTAATTTTGTTTCAACAGTATCCATTAAGAAGAGTCTGGGTATTCGTTTTTTTTTTTTTCTTAGATTTAGCATTTTAATTATTATTTTATTACAAGCTTTAGTCATTTCAATGTTTTTTTTACAACATCCAGGTCACTAATTATTAAACAATATGAAATTGAAAATAAAATTATTTTTTATTTGTGTTTTGGAATCCCATCTTTCATCACCTTAACTAGTCAACAATCTGTAGTTGTTCTGCAACATCTTCCTTTCCAAATCTCTGTGGGGTTTTTGTTTTTCTCCATTGTTATTTCTATAATTTCTAAACAAAGCACTATTATTTTTATTGCATTTGATTTTCACTCTTCTACAATAAATAAAACAAAAACAATAGGATGCAGTAAAGTGCCATGTTTTATTATTATATTTAGATATGTTTTTTGCATTTAATAGTTCATTGAGAATATTAATACTAATAAACTTTTATTCGAAAGACTATCTGTAAAAGGACATGTCTGAAGATATTGGATGCTATTTTTAATTCATGGAACAAAGTCTGCTTCATTAGTTTTGTATTTTATATAGGTGATTATATGATCATTTTTAAAAATGTTAAGTTTTGAAATATTTTTAAACAACCAAGCTTTTTGAAATGCACATCATATTTCTCTTTTTTTTTTTACTGTTTTCGCAGTATTTCTTTCATTTTTAAAACTTTTTTCTTAATACCTCTTCTCTGTTTTCTATTTTTTCTTTCTCCAATTCTTATTCATTCTTTTTTTTATTCCTCTTCCTTTTTTAATCTTTCTTTGATTTTCTTAGATTAATTCATATTTTCTTTCTTCAATTAAAATTATAAGTACTTCACATGGTTAGGAGGGAGTTACTGAAGTATTGTTTACTCATTTTCTTAGGAAATGTTTTTATCATCTTTTTTTCTTGATGTTTTTCTTCATCCTTTTTTTTTCATCCATTTTTTCTTGATATTCTTCTTCATTCCATTATACATTAATATCTATTCTTCTTTCTTTTTTATCCTCCTTCTCTTCATCCTTCTCTCTCCATCAAACTTTCAATCATTTTTCTTTTCATTCTCTCTCTTTTCAGTCTTCCTAGTTTCCATTACTTCTTCTCTTTCTAATCTTCTTTTGCTTTGATTTTTGCCTGATTTCTGTAGAATGGTTATTGATCTGCTGGCTTTTAGAAATTTGCCAGTATTCTCTTGTAAAGAAAGAAAACCCTCTTTCCTCCAAGATGCTAATATTGCCTGTGCTAAAGCAGAAAGTCTTATATGTTTTTCTTAGGTTAGAGTGTTGGTTGGGATGTTGTGTTTTTGTCATTTAATACATTTTCTACAGCTACTCATTCTGAATGTACTTCTCTACAATTGAAAACAGGATAATTACCTATTTTTCCTTTAGCCTTTCTTCTTTTTCTAGTTTCCATCCTCCTCTATCTTCAATGAATTGATCAACTTTTAAGCTTCCATCAGGCATCCCAAAAATATTATCTCCTTTTGCTAGTTTTTTTTTTTCAGATATCTTTTCATCTCCTCTAGAAATGCAAGCAAATAAGTCTGTGTGAGTCCCTCCAGTATTTATATTTTTCATATCTTGGAATTCTGCTCTAAGATTTTGCACTCCACTTCATCTATCACTAGTGTCCGCTCTATTTTTTTATGATATTTTCTTGTCACTGGTCGACCCCTCCAAAGAATTTTATCTTTTTTTCTTTTCTTTCTTTCTTTCTATCCCTCTGTACTAATTTCTTTTCCTTTCTCTCATTTTCTCCTCCTTGCTTCTGTTTTTGCTTGTTACTTTCTTAACTTGCTTTTTATTTTTGTCTTTTTCTTGATCATTTTACTTTTTTATGTATCTTATTCATTTTCATCTATTTTGTCTTCTGTTCATTCCCACTTTTCATTCTTGCTTCTTTTTATTTAAATATTTCTTGCACTTTCTTTTCTTTTTTTTTTTTCTTTTCTTCATTCTTATATATTTTTTCTTCTGTATTTTTCATTTGCTTAATCATTATGATTCTCTCACTCACTTCCTGCTTATTATTTACCTTCTACCCTAAGCCCCTTATTCTTTGCCTTTTCTTTTTCTTCTATTTTTGTCTTTTTTCTTTTCTTTTTCTTTTTGTCCACACACTTTCAAAAATGAAAGATTAAAAAGCAAACAAGATGTGTGAGAAACATCTTGTTTGCTTTTTCATCTTTCATTTTTTTTTCTTATTTTTCCTTTCTATTCTCTTCTTATTCGCTTTCTATAATTATAACTCCTCCACTTTCACTTTTACTCTCTTGCAAACTCTCTCTCTCTGGAGGAAATTGTTCCTCCTGGTGACAAGAAGCAAACCTAAGTAATGAGGTTTGTTTCTATCATTCTATTGGCTTTGCAGAGGCAAAATATTGATTGTCAGCTAGTATTTATTAGATGCGACTATTTGTCATATATTATCGTTGAGATCAATAGTCATTGAAAGCCAGGCGAGTGAGTAACCAGCTTTCAAAGGATACTTCATAGGTCTATTCTCAGTGACCAGGTATTCATATTTTCTTCCATATCTTCATGGTTCATTTACAGGATTTTGCAAAACATTTTATGTGCAAATATTACCTATCAGTCTTTTATGGACTTCAGAAATTAGAAATGGATACTTAAAAAAAGAAGAAAACTTACAAAATAAAAAAAAAATCCTCTTTTCTGCTTTATGAAACATGTGTCTCTTCTTTAAAATATATTTAATTCTACTTTGATGTAAGATGCAAACTCAACATTTCAACTAAACAGTTAATGACATAAACTAAAAAATTTATACCCTACTTTCATACGCATTGTTTATTTTCACTTTCTTTTGGAAAACATTTACTGTAGCATAAAACAGTGAAGTATAATATATTTGTTAGTTTTTCTTTTCATGCAATCCATATTCTATCATAATAGTGTACAATTACATAGTTTTCCTCTAAAAAATAATATGATAAAATACAATTTCTATTTTTGGGAGATAATTTATATTTCCTTATAACATTTAGTATATACCTAGCTTTTCTTATTCAGTAATCTTTAGTCTTGTAAGAGGGTGTAATATAATGATATTTTTAACTTTCTATAAGAATAGTTTCCTTAATTGTGAAAAATCAGGTTTGTTTGTGTTTACTTATTACCAATAGGAAGTATTGTACAAAACACCACTCTTATCTCTTGGATTTTTTTGAAGAATGAGTTATACAGAATTACATAATTAGCTAAAGTTAATTAAAGTTTAGAGTGATTTGCCAACAGTTCTTTGAAAACACTTTATTCCTGAATTTGGGTTGAATCACCATAAGAGATTTATATTAATATCTAGAAGCATTTTATGAATACTTAAAATATATTAATCTCATTCTTTCTTTTCTTATATAAAGTTGTAATATTGATGGCTGATATCTAGAAGAGATTATATCAGATTGGACACAGTTCTGGTTCTGAACAGTCATATAGATAATGGATATACATATTTTATAATGATCTTACACTGCTCTTTCCAATAGGATATGGACATAAATGCTTCAGACAGACATAACACAAGGGAAAACAAAATATTTGGAAAAATTAGATAATTTTTAGCCCCAAATGGCTATAACTATTCTTGGTCACCATTCCGTGATATACTGAGAGTTTAATTAAAATTTAGTTAAAAGTACTTGACAAGAGAGTATATAAATTACTTTGGTTAAACATCCTCCAATCAAAAGAATATTAATTTTGAATATGCTTTAACTGTGCTACTAAATTGAATATACTAAAATAGATGATTATAATATCATTTTTGGTTCACATAATACTTTAGGCAGCTCTTAAAATAAAATTAGGTTGTTCATGATTTTCTGCAATTGATACTACAAGAATAATTTCCAAGGGATACTCATAACAGAAGGCAAGGTACATATCATTGTCACAGTAACATTGAACAGCCAGTAATAATCAAAGACTATTGCTAATCACAACTGAAGTGGACATTTGATCAGTCAGCATTACAAAAGAAAAACTATATTAAATCAGTTCAGAAGTGTGGATCAAATATACTAACCAAATTTAATCATATTTAAGGTCAATGATTTTCTCTTAGAAACTTTTGATTTTCAGCCAACCCCAGCCAGCATTATCTATATCAATATTGAAGCTATCCAATGACAAAATGTCATATATCAGAAAATAAATTGCTCTTTTATAGATATATTGCAGGTGATGTCTCTAAAAAGAAATGGATTGGTTTTGGGTTTTCCTGTATGATGATAATCTGAAGCACACCAGATTGATCAGGCATTGGAGCTGATCGTTAATTTATGCAAAAGGATCAAAACTAACATGCAACACATTAAGTCTGCTGTTGTAACTCAGTTGTCAAAAACAACAGTAGAAAACTGGAATTGGTTTAACAAGTTTATTACCTTTTGGTACAGGGAAACATTATATAGAATAGAAACTGGGGAACAGAATGTTTAGCTGTGAATGACTGTTTTCAGCAAAAGCTACTGTTGCTACTGCTCCTACTGATACTCCTCTTGATGTAGGAGTATTTTTATGTCTTTCATCCAACAGCCGAGTTGAAACTTGTAGGGAAATATTCTCCCTCTCAACACATCCCCTTTTGAGATTTCACCTCCTCTGGAGGCCATACCTTTTTCTTTTGTGATCCATGTCTATGACTTTTTCTTTTACTAGTCCTTTTAGTAAAAATTGTTTCTGGTATAGGTACATCAAATACGTTGTATAATAGCTGCATTGGTTCTTCCAATCTTGTATTTTTACTATCAGAGTACCTTTTCTTCAATTGGTTTAGGTGTCGTTTATGTACCCACCTTGGACCTTTAATCATATATAATACTCTGCTGACACATTTTTTCAGTTTTTTCTTCCCAGGGTTCCTTATTCATTTTATAAATTTTAAAGAATATTTTTTCGTTATGTAGTCTTTTTTTTTTTGCTCCTTTTTTAACAAACAATTCCAATGGGTGTTTAAAACAAAGAATTGTTTCTTCAAATGTGGTATCTGCAGGAAGTATGTGATTTACATATTTCTCATATTCCATCTGTAGCAGTAACTGAACTTTTCTTTCATCTGTCCATCTGAGGCAATCTTGTCAAAATACCCTATAATATGAGGAAAAAGTTATTACTTCATCAGGATTATATTTGAATTCACAAATAGAATTTACAACAGAATCTTGATTAATTACATTTCCTTCGTAATCTGACTTTTTAAAAACAATTTCCAACAATTCCTTATATTGTTGGTTCTTGTATTCCTGCTGCTATTGTTGGTTTAAAACACATTTCCTGCATTTGTTTCCTGCCTTGTTGTTGCTGTTTTAATAGTCCCAGCATAACAGTTTCAAATTCTTAAGTCAAAAGAAAAAAATCCACTGTACCTTTTATTCCGGCATGCTTTTCGAGTTCTTTTTGTTGTTAACTTTTTGAGGCATTTTATGGATGAGCATTATCCTACTGAAAACAGCATATTGGCTTTCTGTTTCATCAATGGCAGCAGAATGAGTTAAATAACATTCTGATTGTACATGAAGCTATTCAACATTCTCTCTACAAATGCCAAAGATGAGTGTGAATTGTAACTTATGGCACCCCACACCCTGATATCAAGGTTTGGGTTTGTGTGAAAGAGGTTGCTCTCCAAATCTGTTGGACATCATTTGGATGAAGGCAAAATCTGCTCTCACCACTCAACACAATAGCAGCATTTGATCACATAGGTGACCCTCTCCCAATCCCACTGATATACACAGCAGTGTTGTGGAGTAAGGGAGTAAGTGGAAGTTTAGTTCAAAGCATATGTAGCCATAGTCTTTTAACTAAATCACTCCTAATAGTCCTTGTTAATACTTCTGGGCTCATATTTGCTCTGATCTCTGCTATAAATTCCATGTAGTCTGCCAGTGCTGCCTTTATAATGTGTCAATCTCGGAGTGTCGAATGTGACTGTCTAGACTCTGGTCTATGAATGTGAGAATGTTCATTTAATCACTTTTGCCAACATCAAACTACCAATATAGTATGTCCAAAATGTGCAGTAATTCTCTGAAATGACTATTCACCATCCTGAGAGCTATCATAGCCCTTTGCTACTTCATCCATGTGACCAAGGGCTGATGTTATGTCTTCATGACCTTAGCCCTTTCTTCATTGTGTTGCTACACACCTTTCAATTTAAGTTCATTTAGTTTCATGATAGCCCAAATGACTTTTTAGTTATTCCAGTGTTACAAACCTAGTTGGAATACACATTTTTATACCTTTTATATTTCATAGCACATAGTTAATTTTTTTTGAGATTTTTAGTACTTTGCAGGATCAGTTAATGTTTACACTCCCTTTCCATATAACCTGGTGACTTCTCGCCAAACCCAGTCAGAGAAGGAGGAAGAGGAAATGACAATGAAAGTCTGCACCATTGTCAGTGCTGGCTCTGTATTAAGTTACAGTCCTCTTTTTTCTTTTGTCTACCAACTGGACGCTAGTTGGGCTTTCCTATCCATGCTTACTTCTGGCACTCTTGCCCTTACTTCCATCTACCATGAACCCTTAACTTCCAGCATTCATAGTCTTTACTAATTCTAGCTATCATGGACCCTTATCTTCCAGCATCTTTCTTCTGGCATTCCTAGCCTTTGCTACTTCTGGCTACCACAGACCCTTACTTCCTTACTCTGACTTCTGGCATTTCCACCCTTCATTACTTCCAACCAGCAACTTTTCAACACTCTCACTGGTCATGTGAATTTAAATTTTGAACTGTGGACTTACATGATAATTTAACCTACAAGGACTCTGGTCTGTATTCTAAATACATTTTATATTAAATTTTGAGTTTGTTGTTCTATTGTCCATTTTTGTTCCACCTGTCAGATTTCACGTCTTTAGTTTAAAATGTTAGTGGGCCTCTTGTGACTCATATTTATTGGGGTGCTCAGGCCATGTTATATTTCACCCGCTCCAAAGACTATAATCCATTTTTTTTCAAAGCACAAAAGGTGTCATTTGCATCTCCATAGCATGATACATGCATTATTGTCTAAAGCTCAGATACAGACAGTGCATTGGTATGACTATTACTATGTCACAAGCTTTATTAAAGTACCTATTTTTCCATCTACAAAGTATATATTGTACTTCAGTCAAAATCTAAATCATCTTACAGGATTATGCATTTTTATTTTTGATTAGTGTACATATATTTAAAAATATAAAAGTAGGATAGATTCTCTAAATGAATCCGTCAGATGAGTGATAAGTAGCATCTACTCCATTTATTTTTCATATTAAGTGCATATTAACATGATTTCTGTAAGAAATGGGATTGTTTAGAGTTGATCTGACCTAATTGTTTGTGTATTATCTGATATAGATCTAAATATGTGACCACTCTTTGCATAAAGAAACAGTATTTTGAAAATCAAATCTATGAACTCATATGTTCCTAAATATGCATAATTGCAGCTGCATAGGCAAATTATTAAACTGGTACTACATTCACCATCTTTAAAGAAATTATTACTTATCTCCTTTGATTTGCTTTTCATATGTAGACAAAGCTTTTCATATCTTAACGATACTTTTTTGTTATATTTGCAGTAATTTGAAACATTAAAAAAACTCTTTTAAAATAATTCCTCAGTCATACAAGGTTTAAGGGAATTAAACTCAACTGGAAAAAATGAAAACAATATTATACAATGCTTACATTTCAAAAGAAAGAAACTCTGCTAAAATAATTTTTACTTTTATAACAAACATTGCTTAATACTTTATGGTTGGCAGTTATTGAAATTGTTGCCCAAGTAACAAACTTAATTTTTCCTATACAGGACAAGAGATTTTTTTTTATTTTAAATTCAGCAAAACGAATAAGCATTGGAATCAAAATTAGAGTTCTTTTTCTGAAATATATATATATATATAAATGTGTGCTTAAAATAGGATATAGAATCATGACAAAATTTTAAAGAAATTTGATAAATTATGTATTTCATTTCTAGTCTTGCTCAGATCCAAAAACAAAAGAAATTCTAACAGAGATTTTAAATTTTAAATATGCTGAAAAATTCTCAAAAAAATTCTCAGAAACTTTCTCAAAGTCTAACCATATGACAAAGATCAGATTATTTTTTTCTTTTGATGTATTTCTTGGTCCACTACACTCTGATACTGTTTTTCAGCTTACATGGTTGTTATTGTTATTTAATTGTATTTTTGCTCTTTGCATTTGTTAACAGTCGTTAATGCTTGCTTTTCAGAATAAGTTTTCATAAGCCTAATGAGGATGAGTATTATGAAAGATTCCGTTTATTATTTTATTGAAACAAAATAGTCAAAGCTGCACCAACTGTTTTATTTAATTCTTACAGACCTGCATGATACATTGACTACAATAATTTTTTTTAAAAATAGTTTATAGAAATCATTTAAAAAGTGTATATATTTTATGATCTTTTTCTTTTTATTCTTCTTCCAATCATTTGTAAATATGTTTCCCAGATTTGAAACTTTCCGTTTTCATCTGTTGCTTTTGTATTTAAATTTTTTATTGTTATATTTTTAATTTCTATTTAAACTCATTCATTCCTTATCCTGTTTACGTTTTTCACTTGGTTCTTTTTTGTAATTCCTTATAAATCAGTTTTTCTAATTTATTTTTAATCCTTTTTATTGAATTCTTTCTTCAATATTTTTGGTTTGATAATCCATCTGATTGATTTTTTTTCCTATATATACAAATACAAGGATTTAATTATTTAGTATTTGTAATTATTTTTAGAAGACCTTTTATTTATGTATTTTTAAATAAAAAGAAAAATACGATCAACTATTTATGGCTGCATTACATGTTACAAATGTTCTAATGTTTATTAATTTGATTTTCAATTTTGAAAATTGGAAGTTACATTTTAATTTATCTCAAAATATATTTATTCTGTAAAATTTGATCCATTTCTTGCAACAGTAAAGTCAGAATTTTTATTTATTTTCAGATTAGCTCAATAGACAATTATTTATTTAATGTTAAGTTTCTTATTTAATATATGCTTTGTTCCATATTTGGAAGTATATATTCCATATTGCAAATGAACATACAAATTAAATTGCAATGACTATAAAATGAAGATTATAACAGTGTTCATTTAAATGACTACATTGAGTAGCCAATATACATGACTATAAAATTTAAAAGAAAATGGTTAAATTGATAACCTCATGTTATATAAAATATATAACATAAATTAATCCCAAACCAAAATAATTTAAATACTAATTTGCATTAAAAAATATTTCAAGAACATCACTTAGTCACTTTCATTTATTAGACATTGAAATAGGTCACTTTGTAGCACATGTCTAACTTTTTGGCTAACCTCATGAATATTTATGACCATTCTTAAATTTAAAAATTTTGAAAAACCAATAACATTTTTGGTCTTGTATATAAATACTTGCTATGAAATAAAACCCTTGGTAAAATCCCTCACAGGTCAAAATGTGTTAGCTAAGATAAATTTTCCTTTGTCTTTATTCATATTCTCCTTTTATAGACATACTCTATCTGAAATTTTTACATAAACTTTCATTTTTTATCATGTGTTTTTCACAAATGATGCTTCAGTTTTAAAGCTACATGTAAAATGGCAGTTGTTTATTTTTTGCATTATTTGCATAAACTGGTAAGAACAAACTACAAAAAAAAGCTCCAACCTTTTTCAATTTAAATTTTGGCATTGATATTAACCTAGCTTCAAAACAAATGAAATAAAATTAATATTTGGTGATTTTACAAATAACATTTCATTGCTTCTTATTTAATTGATGTGTCAAAATCAAATTTACTAACCTCTCTTAATGATTATTTCAAAATTTATTTTAATTTTATTAATGATAGGGAAGTTCTGCTATTATCTCTAAAATGGACACCCACAAAGCATGTGAACTTTATATCCCGTCATAGTCCTTAAGAAATGTACTCCGGAACTGGCTCCTGTTCTCTTTAAACTCTACAATAAATGCCTTGCTGCTTCTTCTTTCCCTGCTTGCTAGAAATCATTTTCTGTAGTTCAGAACTCTGGTGAACTATCTGATCTTTCTATTGGTTTATTAGCCTTCTACCTCTTTTTGACAAAGTACTTGTTGACTCTAATCAACTCTGAATTGGTTAAGCATTTACCCTTGCAGGGTCTTCTTTCAGATAAGCAATATGGACATCACTACTCTATGACAACTGCTGATATATTAACGATTATTGCTGAACAATAAGAATGGTGAATGGGCTGTTGCTTTGGATAATTTAAAGGAATTTGACAGAGTTTGGCATGCTGGTCTTCTTCACAAGTTGAAAGTTATGAATGGTTGAAATGGTATTGCTGGATGAATTTTTGATCTGATTCAATCTTTCTTATCAAATCGCAAATTGAAAGTTGTCCACTCTTCTAGATTTTTTTATATTAATGCAAGTGTCCCCCAGGGTTCTAATTTTCATCAGAAACTTTCTTGATATCAGTTTTCAATTTGGTATCTATGGTGATGCCACAACTATTTACTCCTGTCTTAATAGTAAGGTCAAAATGGCAGCTGATCTAAAAAAATAACTTTCAATATGTTTTTAACTGGGGCAAGAAATGGCTTGTTAATTTTAATGCCTCCAAAACAAAACTACTCTCTTTTAATAATCTAAGAGAAACCTTTTTACCTTCCATCATCATAGCTGCAGGGGTGTGACACTTTACACCTTCTTGGGCTAAGACTTTTTGCTTAGATGAAGTGGAAATATTATATTGAAACAACTGCTAGGTCTGTTGCTAGGAAAGTTGGTTCACTGTGTTGTGTAATTTTTCTCTTTAGAATCTGTCTTGCACATTTATAAGTTTACTGTTTGTTCATGCCTTAAATATTACTGCAACATCTGGTCTGGTGCTTCTGTTATGTATTTAGAGATTCTTGATAAAATACAAAGAAGAATTTGCAATATTATTGGCCTTAACCTGGAATCTTGTGTTCAGTCACTTTTCCACAACTGTAATGTAGCGTCTCTGTAATTTTTCTATAAATATTTTCAGGGTAATTATTCTGATCCTTATATTATCTCACACACATTAAGCCCTTATATTACCTTGCTTGAAATGAAATGATTAAAAAAATGTTTTTGAAATGTCAATGGTTCGATTTATTCTATTTTCCTCTTATTACAGGCTCAGGTCAGGAAGATTATTGCCCAGCGTCTTGCCAGCAATCTTCGTGAACAAAAAAGGTTGGAAGAGGAACGTTTACGACATGAGCAACTTGAACAAGAACGGCTTGAAAGAGAGCAAGAGGCAGCTGATGAAGAAGTTATTGAAGAATCCTTACGGTTAGTAGCTTCATCTATTTTATGACTTTTATTCATATTTTTTATATCTGTTGTACAAGCTTTCTTTATATATATATATATATATATAATCACATAAACATAATGTTCTTGTATAATTTAACAGTTCTAATCATATTGCAGAAGGAATATATTACATATTATATTACATATGTATGTGTCCTTAAAGATTTCAAGGATTAATTACAATTGAAAAACTTGTAGATCATGAAGGAAAATCCCAAAATGATGGGTATAAAGCAGTGGAAATATCGGAATAAAATATATATATGTATATATGAATAATATCAATTGATAATTAATAGGAATAATTCCAAGGCAGACATTAATCCAAAGAGAGCTAAATATAAGTAACAGAGCAATATATTAATAACGAGTACAGAATCCTTAAATCCAGTTATAATTTATTTCATGAATTTTTTACATTCATTTCTTCAGACCAATGTTTTGTTAATAAAACACCAGTTTGAAAAGATAAATTTAAAAATTTCATGAAATAAATTATAACAAGATGGATTTTTAAGGATTCTGTACTCATCATCATCATTATTATTATTATTGTTATTATTATTATATATATATATATATATATATATATATATATATATATATATATATGGAATTAAGTATGCACCTGGGTAAATTAATTAAACTACAAGATTGTCCAAGAGTTCCCTGTGAGTTCAATCTCTAGGTTGTGTAATGTAAAAAAAAATCATACTTTAGTTAATTGAAAGAATGGACAAGCAACATAAAGGGGAACAGTTCTTACCAAAAATGACAGATGTGAACCATTACACATTACAAGTCAGATCTTAAACAAAGATGTGTCATTGCTCCAACATCGTTCACCACCTTCATTGCAACCATGATTGATATCATAAAAGATGATCTACCTTCAAAAATTGAGTTTGTCTACATGACAAATGGTAGATTATTCAACCTTGCCCGTCTTTGCTCCCAAACATTGCTCACGTTTCAATATTCAGATGACAACTGTTGCAGCACTTTGTGAATCACACCTACAACAAATAGTGAATTTCTTCAACAATAAATACATCGAACTTGGACTAAAAACCAACTCAAATGTGCAGAATCATCTTTTGGTTGCCTTCAAAATAGAGTTTTCCAAGATCCTGACATCAGAACAGACACAATAATATTAGTGTACAAGGCAGTAGTAATTCCAACTTTTTTGTATAGCTCTGGAACCTGGACAATTTAGTGACAACATCTGAAATTCCCTGAAAATTTTCATCAGCATTGTCTTCAGACTATCTTGAACATCAGTTAGAAAGACAGTAGAACTAGTATCAGTGTACTGGAACAAGCTAAAATGACCATCATGGAAGCCATCATCATACAAAATCAACTTCTATGGAATGGACATCTGGTGTGAATGGATTTCAATTGGCTACAAAAGCAAATCTTTTACTCTCAAATCAAAGAAGGAAATTGGAAAAGCAGGTTGTGGGGGGGGGGTCAAAAGAAGAGATTCAATGACATTTTGAAACAAAACATGAAGAAATGTAACATTAACATCAACAGTTGGGAATCCAGTGCAATGGACAGGAATGTGTGGAGGTATTCACTCCCACCATAGGAGTTATAAATTTGGGCATGTGTTCATGAAGAAAAACAGTGCAAATAAATGTACACAATAACAATAAAAAAACATGGTAAATTGTATGGCAATTTCATACAATTTTATTTATGTATTTGTGTGTATTGGTGTGTGTGTGTGTGTGTGTGTTACATTACAATTGTGAAAATGTTCATGTTATAAAAGGGAGTAAGTCATTCTGTAATATATAAAGTCCTATCACAGTGGGAAGTTATACATGTGTTGCCATCACAACAGGTCTTGGGTGAAGTGGGTGAATCCTATGTCTTTTAGCAGGATTTCTGTACTTCCAACGGAACAATCCCTGTTGCATATTGGGAGTAATTTTACTATTTTTATTTTTTATTTATTTTAAACAAGATTTAAATATTTTATTTTATTTATAATTTTCTTTATTATTATGTTATATTTTATTTTTATTTATAATAATAACAATATTCCTGCATATCTCTAGAGATCTATTGTCAGAGATGGAATCTTTGAATCCAAATGATCAGCCAGACTAGAGGAAAAAATGTCAAGATAACAACAACAGCCAAGGCCTAATCTACCATCCAGAACAACATATCCTCAATGTTAAAAGGTTTTTCAAGCAAAAATTGGTCCCATTAGCCATCTTTGAGTCCATAAACCCAACTAAGGCAAACAAAACAATAACATCATCTTCAACCTTGAGGGATAACCATGACTGATGATCAATAGATCCTTCTTAAGAAAAGCAATACTTAAGGTTTAAGATAAATTTTTAAAAATGAAACCTCTTTCTTGAAGCTTTTAATTTCAACCTAATAGACCACATTTAATATTTTCCATAAGCCAAATACTTTGGTATATTTCAAAACAAATTTAAATTTATTAGAATCTGTTGTTTTGTTTTTTTAATTGCTAAAAATTGCTGATTTTAACCATATTTTGCACTCATGAACACAAGTCCAAATTTATGACTCCTATGGTGTGATTGAATAACTCAACAGATTCCTGTCTATTGTACTGGATTCCCAGCTGTTGATGTTACATTTCTTCATGTTTTGTTTAGGAATGTAATTGAATCTCTTCTTTTGACCTCTGTTTTTCCAATGTAATTCTCTTTATTAAAAAATCTTTATAATCTAATTTAGAATATACTTTTCTGAAACTTTATTTGAGGAAGATTAGTTGATTTAAAGTTTAATCAATCTGATTTGAAACAAATTTTACTTTTTATTTAAAATATCACAGTAAAGCACTTTTAACATGAAGGTGGGTGTTTTTTATGAAGTATTGACAGCTTTATTGACAGCCTGATGTTTGGGAAATTTAAGTAATTTTTTCTACAGGGGACATATCCATAAAAATTATTTGACCAATATAACATGAGAGCCTTTTTATATCATTTTGAACTACCCAGTAATCTTAAAAATTTAAGAAATATTCTAAGTATCTAAAGTTTTATTGAATTTTAGGTACTTTGGCTTTATATGTACCCTAGTTGCCACTCTTATTTTATAGTAATGTCATGCATGGACATCTGTATTTAGAAAAGCTGGCATGTTTATACACACAAAAAAATTCAAAATTCTTTTTAAAATACTAGAGAGGTTGAATTATAGTAAGCCTTTCCATTTATGATTAATAAATATGGTTTCTACTTAATAGCAATATCACCTAACCAGTACAATTTAATACAGAATTTTTAAAAGATTTAATTATCCTAATTAAAATTTTTAACCAATGAAAATTTTTATTGTAAAAATTCATTATTTATCAAAATTTTTTTTTCTAAAGACAATAGTATCCATAATATATCTTTTTTATAAAAGCAATTAAAAGCTTTTCTAATTGAATAATATCTTAGTTTTATTGCATTTTCTTTAAAATTCAGAGCAAATATTTGGTAACTGGGGGTCTTGTTTTAGAAAGAAAAATTGATTTAAATTTTCCAAAATCTTCTGCGGATAACATTAAGCCATACAAGAAAGAATTTCTTGAAATTTCATAAAATTAAATCAGTGGAAGGTAACAGATGTAAAGAAAATATTTTTTACCAAAATTTTCTAATAAAGAAACAATTCTAAAATAATTTAATTCATGTGTGAATAAGTCTAGAAAGTTTCATTAAAATCTGACAATTATTTGATTTTTGAAAAATTTTTTAAAAAAGATGCTAAAATTTCCTATACTAATATATGGTCACCTACTGATGCCAGAAAAAATGTCAAGCAGAATTTTGATGGTTCTAAAAATGATTAAAAAATATAATCAATCAAAAATCGTTTGATTTTTCCTCTTAATAATAACATTTTGGCAGAGGCTTTTATATTGTAATTATTATAACTATTAAATATATTGATATTAACGATCACTGTGATAGTAGTATATCATTATAAAATGATAAAATTACAATAGTAATCAATGAGAATGCTCATATTAATATTAGAGACATTAATAAATTCATATAAAAATTATTGCCATTATTGAGTTATTATTTTATGCTATTAATATTATTACTCATATTGATATTATTAATCAAACATTTTACCTATGTACTACACTTGGGTGTAAATGTGAATTTTTTTGTAAATGCTTTGAAGCTTAACTTCAAAATATCTGCTATGCAAGAGATTATTCTATCATAGAGCTTTCATTAGAAATCTACACATGACTGGTTGAGTGCATATTCCATGTGTAAGGTATCATAACCAACAATATGCACCATGAAACATTGGCACTACCATTCTGCACATAAATTGATTGGTTGGCTAGGTTATTGATTTGTGAATTCTACTAAATTGACCATGGTTCCCTGACTGTCAGATTAAAGATTAAATGTGTTAGAAGCTAATCCAAGTTTTCAGATAATCCCTATGGTCATAACATCATATGATTTTGTGTCCAAAGAATATATAAATGGAAAAAGAAAATTATTTACACTATTTATATTTGGACAGTTGTCTTCATCTTTGTTGTTGTTATCACAACATTTCAGCTGTTGTTCCCTCCGGCTTTTATTTATTTTTCTGTAAATAACATTCTTCTTCATTAATTTGCCTTTTTCTATAACAATTTACCTCATCTTTATAAGATTTTTTAAGTAGGCTTTAATCTTGAGCTTCTCTTTCTGGTTTCAAACCAGATGTCAGCTATGACTGATGGGTCAGATTTTTATCAATTTTGTCAATATCCATGTCTATGAGAATTGAACATTTTTTCTTCCCACTTGGTTTCATATTTGTTAGGCTCTTAATTTTGCTTTTGTTTGATGTTTTTTATCTCCTTTGTTGGAATTTCACCTTCTATTTCATCTTGATTGTTTCCTTGAGACCCCTGTCCTTCATATGTGTAGAAGCACCAATGAAATTGGTTTAGAACATTTAAATATACCATATCACATTTCAAATAGATCTATTAATGGAAATCAGCACTCTTGTTTTCTATTTTGGTTAAACAAAAATTTAGCATTTTATACCAAGTGTTCCAAGAAATAAGAATTTAAATAATCCTTTCCAAAAGAGCAACTATGAATAGGGTGAGACTAGTGATGGCTAATGACTGAACCCATCATAAAAATTCAGAACACAGAATTAATAAATTCTAAACACATTAAATAACTCGGTTTATGGATTGTATATAACAAATTCAATATAAGATAAATTTAATACAGTATAGGTTGACCCTCACATGATACTACAATGCCAACATATTGATATGTTCTTAAATAGCCTTGTCACATCTAGACTTTCATATGAATGCCATGCATGTTTTTAAACTCATTCAGAAATGTCTAAGCTATCCTTTATATACAACTATTTTTTCAGATCAATAATTAAAATTGCTTCAAACAAATAAATCCCTTAAAATCTTAAAAAAGACAATCCTTCATCAAACCTTATGGACTGATTCTACAAAATCACAAAGAGCTACAACAAATAACAAAAACTATACCACTTGAACTCTTTCAACAGCAGCCATAACAAAACTGAAGAGCACATTAACTAGAAGATAAAATAATGATATAATCAAGTTATTAACGTTCTACACTATAAAAAACATAAGGTTTGAAAGGAAGCTCCAATCAATTCTAGAAAAAGCTATAGCCTTCAATGAACTTGAAATTTCTCATTTTCTGTAAAACTGTTTCAATTAAAAGATTTTATAAATTTCAACCAACAGTAACCCTAATTGTTTTGACAATGAATGCTGAATGTTTCCTGTATGGAAACAGTTACTTTCACCATCACCATTTGTTGTGGTTGTATTTGTGAGTTCTAGTTGGATCACTCCACTACTTTCAACTCATCTAGTTTGGTACAGACAATCTACATCTGCTTTGGAGTAATACATATTATTTATTCACTTATTATTATTTGAACATTTTGAGTCATTCATAAGTGGAAACAACTATTCTCCAGAGAAGTTCTTTATACTTTTTACTTTGTTATTTGCCAAATTATGTATTTGACTACATATTTTGGCAGCTTATATATAACTGAGAAAGAGACTTAAAGTTTGGTTTAATATTATTCACTAAATTTTGTTCAATGCATGAAATTATATTTTTCAGAAATTTAACTTGAGAGAAAATGTGATAGAGAAATTTGAAAGCACATTAAAATTGCAAATGTTAGACTACTATATCTAATTCGTTAATAAAATTGCATTTTTTTTTATTTATAAAATGCTATTTTATCACAGATGCAAAAGTAACAGTAATTCTACCAGTGAATGTTACAAAGTATGTGAGAAACAAGGACATTTTAAGGAGAACTACAAATAAACTACTCTTAACAATAAGAGAAAAACAACTAACTTTTTAAAAATATGTTTTTAAAAAATTTAGTTGTTTTTCTTTTATTGTTTTTCTCTTATTGTGAGGCAAAAAGGAATTTAATACTCTCATGTTACATTGACAATAATAAAAGCAGGTGGGATCCTTCATAGAAATAGTCAACCAATATGACTTACAGGTGGTAAGTGGAGTAATATTTATGCTAGTATTATAGACAGTAAAATTATAGGTAATTTCAAAATTGATAATGGTACAAGCTAAATACCGATAATTATTATAAGACAAGATATTTTGATTGGTTCCAGAAGTTTTAAGCTTATTAGTATTTTTATGCAAGACAGTGGTCTTACATAAAAATATTTAAATTCTGTAAAGTTGTCTACTGCTCATCTCACCAAAAATATTACAATGACATTAAATAAATAAAATAGCCACAGCCTCTTCAGATATTAATAGAAAATGTGTAGATATTTGGAAAGCAATAAAATTTGTTGCAAATAATCTCTATACTATAGAAATTTAACAAAGTTAATTAATGAAAAACTGATGACTATTACAGAATGTCAAAGTGAAAATATTAACATGTAAAAAGATAAAATAATAATTAATTCAAATAAATATTTCTATGGCCTATAATATTGTTTTGGATTTTCTATGGCCTATATTGTTTTGGATTAAAATTTATGATGAACTTAGTAAAACAAGTGATTATCAAGATTTTTTTAATGAGGATATTTATTATAAACAAACTCACATGATGTATCAGATTGCCCATAAAACACATTTTAAAATTTTTGCCAATATTAGTTGGTTAATACCAATTAGATATAGACTATGGCTGAAGACACTCTTTCTTTTACAAGAAATAAAATTATTGGACAAATTTTGTCTTTTGAATTGAGAGCCTTTTTTCCTTATATATGCAATTTTTCTGGCTGCAGATACTCTTTCTTTATTCTAGGCGATAATTCTATGAATGTTGTTTAATAAAATATCCAAATTTCTTTCTTTTAGCTTCTTTCTGATGAAGCTATGATATCATATACTAAGAACATCTTTCACTTTTTGGAGAATGACAACTGTTTACTTCATTTAGTGATGTGGGGTGATGGAGAAGTACAAAGCCTAAAATAAATAGATTATTTTGCTAACAAACACTAAAATCTATCCTACCAGGAAAAAGCTAATTTTTATTTTCATTTATTTTTTTACTTCTAAAAAGTAAAAATATGAAACAAATTTGCTGAACTCCCTATATCATTAAATGCTTAGGTTCTAATCAGGAAAATAAACTGTAATAAATAAAGTTAGGAAACAAAATTTAGCAAAAATAGAAAAATTGCTAAAATTGATCACTCCTTATTTTTTCAAAAGGAGTCAAGCAAATAAAAAATGATGACAGCAATTAATTTTTAACAAAAATATACCTGTTAGTGCATGTGGCAGTTCCAGAAGACTCCCAGTTTTAGCATTTTTATCTTGGTCTCATGGTTTGTTAATAGTGTTCTTCTGGTTAACTGTTAAGCATTGGTTTTCTGCCAAGTTTGCTAGTTTTTATAAGATTCTTTCTGTAAATGAATTGTTGAGTTTTTTCCACTGAAATAGCTGCAGAGTGAAAATACTTCCTATTCAATCCATGTGTGTTTTGAAAACCATTTTAAGCCATGTTTCAGTTAAATATTTGTAGAGATAACATTTTTCAATAATTGATTTATCAAATCAGGGTTTGTTTACAAGTAAAACACTGACCTGAAATGAGTTAATATTAGTTCAAGATAATGCCTCCATTTAAGACAACTAAACATTTTTTTAACAAAAAATCTCAATACCAAAAAAAAAAAATAAATAAAAGACAGCACTCACTTCAATACATTAAATTTATTAAAAGCAGTTTATTCTTTAAGCTTTCAATATAAACTAGTATTTTGTATGGCCACTTTTCATCTTGATAACTGCTTCAATACAACAAGGCATTCTGGCTATTAGACTCTTACAATATTCTGCTGAAATCACAGTAATTCAAAAATCCTTGATAACATGCCTAAGAGCCTTTGCAACTCATTAATTTTTCTATGGGATTGAAGTCAGGTTATTCCAACACAAGCTTTTAAAGATATTCTTGCATTTTCTTTGCTTTGTGGCATGGGATAGCATGATGGCACCATCATGCATAAATGTGCTGCTATCATGTATGGCATGTAAATCTCTAGTTTAATCTGCAATAGTTCCAGATACTTTTGATCATTCACAATCCAGGGTCCAGAAAATATAAACTTGCTGTTCATCTGGCTGGGGAGGCATTTCATAATTTGTATGGTATATTTTTCATCATATCTCTTTGCTGAAGGCTTTCTGACATAATAATGCTGATGCAAAACAAACTGCTGCAGTTTGGATTCATTTGACAACATAATGTTTCCATATCATTCCTCTGTCTAATGTTTGTGCATTTTAGTGAATGTCAAGTGTTTTTTTTTATTTCAACAGTCAATCTTGGTTTTCAGGATTTTAGTTAAAATTCATTGACCAATTTGTGATAAACAGTCCTGCGAATCATAACTGTACACATGAGAATTAGAGCAGCTTCAATGTTTTTTTTTCTTGAACTTGTTGGAGATTGTAAAATGATGGATTTGATATGATCATCTGTAGGTGTTGTTTTTCTGGGACATCACTTTTCTTTCAATCAGAATAAGAGACATCAGCTTGGTATTTGGTAATAACATTGTGAAGTGCAGTTTTGCAACAATGCATTTGAATTGAGATTTTATGCTCTGAGTACACATCTCCATATAAAGTTACTATTTGATTGCACTGAATGTCAGGAAGTGACAATTTTTTATCCATTTTAACATATAAAAACTTACTGAAAACTATTCAAACTAACCAAACACTGTGTTAGAGTGCTTCAAACTTGAGGATGATATAATATTGTTTATAATTGCAGTTATTTTATATAAATTAAAATTGGATGATACAATATCCTGCAATAATAGAGGAATGTTCATTTTTGCTACATGGTCTTGAACATACATTATAATCACAAACATTTAGCCATGTATATGTTCATGCATGTTTTGCTATGTATCCATGAGTTCAGAAAGCTATGATATATTCTTTATTGTTTGAAGCTCTTTATAACATGTTTTGAGAAAAAAGGAAAAGCATCTTGGTGTTCCTTTAGCCTTTTCATTAGCAGTAAACTCTAAATCCTAACTACCTTTCTCTTACAGTCAAGCAGAAACCATTTTTGCAACAAATATAAGGCCATGATGGAACTCTCTTGCAACTTTCTTGCTGGGAAAATTTTTCAATTTTTCTTTGAATGCTAGCAATCAACGAGAGATTGGTGTAAAGCTAATAATCTTTAGATCAGAAGAAATATACATATGGAAATACACATTCTTTTTTACAGAAATGTTACTTAACTATTCTGCTATTCTTTAGTTTGCGCACACACACACGCACATATAATAAAAAGGCTTAAACAGTAATATTCCATGGTTATAATTTATTACATTGGAATAGTAATTATGATCCAATTTATCAAATTTGTAGGTTTGATGAATTGGATCGTAATTACAATTCCAGTGTAATAAATTATAACCATGGAATATTACTGTTTAAGCCTTTTTATTATATTCTTACTCTGTCCTGGACGTTGAGTTCTACCTGGATTCTATCCTCTTGGAAATTTTTATGTGTATGTATGTATGTATGTATATATATTAATATATTTTATATATACATACATACATACATACATACATACACATATATATATATATATATATATATATATATATATATATATATATATATATGTGTGTGTATATTAACAACTAATATTATCTATCTATCTATCTATATATATATATATATATATATATATATATATATATAGTTTTAAAGTCTTTAGTCAATAAAAAAGGAATTCCAAAAGAAAACCCATTATTGATCATTTAGTCAAATTTAAGGAAGTGGGTCACTCTGAAATTTTTTCAGCACCTTTTCTAGATATCTATACAGTCACATCTATATGCATGTATACACATGTATGCATATCAATGTATTTAGTGAGATGAGAGACTTCCAAACCTTTCGAAAAGCAATGCTACGTCTTCTGGCTGCTGATGAACATGCAGTATAATATGTACTGTTTATTTAGCTTTAAGGGTTGGCTAGGCACATAAGTAAGCTAAATCAAGTGAGTTAAAATCTCTTGGCAGCCCCATGAGTATCATCCCAAAGAGGATTAACTTAATTCTTGAAAGATACTGGATAAAGATTCATGTATTGCATTGACGGGAATAATAAAACCACTAAAAGATTGCTGATTTATTGATTTGCCTGGAGAAATTTGGTTTAACTGAAATGTCAACAAGAGAAGGTTAAGAATTCAATAGTGGGAAATTAAGGGAGATACAAAGAAGATGCTACAAGTGAAAAACCAAGCTTCTCTATTCTGATGCGTGCATATTCAGAAGAGTCATGTCATGATAGTGTTGTATTTAAGAAAGACAAAACTGGATGGTAGAAGATACTTGCTACTTTTATTATATTGTAGTTTAGAAGTTCAAAAGTTACTTGTAATTATGAAAGCTATGAATGTTATTGTGAGTGGTCATCTGTAATGTCTCAGAAACTAATTGGTGTTTTATCTACACATGGGAATAATTCCATAGTATCTCAACTGGCCCTTGAAAAAATAGACAGAAGTTTGAGTGTTAGCTTGAATGGATGGAACAAATTGTTTGTGGTATTAGCCAAATTTTTCAAAACAATATGTTGCTATGTTAAGTTAGTGTATTCATTTCTTGACTATTTGACTCCTGGTTTTATGATTATTTATTTATTACTGTCTGTACCCTGGAGTAGTTCCTACTCACTGTAAATAAGCAAAAATAAATTGTGAAAGAAAAAAAACCTTTTAATTGCCTTGAATAAAAGATATGTGAAAGATCTCTATTGTATGCAAGGAAAGAGTTTTTAGTAGTATTTCTAAGATACTTGTAGCCAAGACATGTCAACTAAGCCTTAAGACATTGTAGATATTTTTGTTTCTTTCTAAAATTAGTGATCATCAGCTTGTGTTTTCTTTTGGTAAATACTTATCCTTCTCTTCCCCATTAATAAATGATATGCAAGTTTGCTGGTGATGTCATGAAACTTTTTAGTATAATTCAAGAAAAGATTAAATATAAAAATAATTTTTATTTTTTCTGCATACAAAGATTTTTCCATTTAAAAAAAATATTTAACATTGTTTTATGATTAATTTACTTTAGAGTGATTTTGTTAACAAATCATTTAATTTTTTTCTTCAATAAAGAGAATTTACATCTAGATTTTTGTTAGACTAAGTTGTTTTTTGCATAATATCTCACTTAGGGAGTGTTAGATCTTTTATTTCTAAGTCTGGATAGGACGTAAGCAATCATGGCTCTCCATAACTTCTTGTATCTTGTTGCTCTAAGTAAATGGCTATATAAAATAACATATTAATCATCATTTTAAGACAACTCAAACAAATTCTTACCGAATTTAAAATTTTTAATTAAAAGGAGACAATCTCTAATACTGCACTTAATCAATTCCTGCTATGCTTCATCTATTCACCAGAGATCTTGTATACTCCTCATCCTGGGTATGATGGTAAACTGCATCCGCATCCATGAGTATGACGGTAAACTGCATCCGCGTCCATGGGTATGACGGTAAACTGCATCCGCGTCCATGTGTATGACGGTAAACTGCATCTGCATACAGAGGTATGACGGTAAACTGCATCCGCGTCCTTGGGTATGACGATAAACTGCATCCGCGTCCATGGGTATGATGGTAAACTGCATCAGCGTCCATGTGTATGACAGTAAACTGCATCTGCATACAGAGGTATGACGGTAAACTGCATCCGCGTCCTTGGGTATGACGATAAACTGCATCCGCGTCCATGGGTATGATGGTAGACTGCATCCACGTCCATGAGTATGACAGTAAACTGCATATGCATACTGGGTATGGCGATAAACTATGTCCAACAGAAAGGCTGTTTTTGAAAAAATAAGGTTGTCGGCTATACGTTTTTGGAGAAATAGTATTACCAGCTATACATTTTCGAACAATACATTTTTGAAAACCAAATGTTTCCAGCAATACATTTTTGAAAACCAAATGTTTCCAGCAATACATTTTTGAAAACCAAATGAAAGTCACTCAAAATCATTTTCGGCATAAAATGACCACTGAGGTTGGAATGCCGTTAAACAAAACAACCAGCCAACAACCAATTGTATACTCCTGCATACTTATTCACAAAGCAAAGCCAGATGATGATTATTTCACTTTTGCACATTCTCATTTTGTACCAATGTATGATTTTAATTCATCTTGATACTCACATATTTCTGAGCACAATGAATTAGCATGTACCTATGATATACCTATATCATTCTTTGAAGATATTGAATCAGTATTTAAATGTATATCATTCATTAAATGGATTTTGTTTAAAAAATTTTTATCTTTTTTACTATATACAGACAATCACGTGCTGAACTTCAATCACTGGCTCAACTTATTGAGTCAATGTGGACTCAGCATAACCCTCCTGTTTCGCCAAACAGCCTGGATTTAGATCAAATGTTCAGTTTTCTTCAAGAAGAGAAAGCTCATGATCTGACACTACAACAACATAGTGATAAAGAAGAAGCACTCACAAGAATCAATGAAGCCTTTGAAGTGCTCAATGAACTTTGGGAGGTAAGTGTCAAAGCATGCTTTTAGCAAGGTAAGTGTCAGAGCATGCCTTTAGCAATGTTGCTTAGGAAAAGTAAACAGTTTCATTGCCATACCATCAGGTTTATCTTTTCATATTATTATATTGCTTATTAGATTATTTTAAAATTATCTGAGCAGATTTTTATTCATATTATTTTAAAGTAAGAACACAACTTCTACTTACATAAACACAATGATATTGGATTAAATCCAAACTGATATTCATACTAAGAAGTGAAATTGTAATCTTGAAGACCAGAACAAAAAGAAATTGCTACATAATTGCCATGCAAAAGAGGAAAAACATTCTGTAATGTTATCAGCTTACCTTGAATAATAAGATAAGCAAAGATAAGTTCATATTGATATAAATATTCACATGTTATTTTTCATTAAAAAAATGAGAAAGACAATTTTTAAAGAAAATATATATTGTAAAATAAATATTTACTTTTACCTATGCTGTTGGTTATATTAGTGGAATGAACATGTACTGTAGCTACCAAAATTGTTTTAATTCCTCTCCGATCTTTTAAACAGGAGTAGAGATTTATCTCTGGTCTCCTGTTCAGGACTGGGTTTCTGGTTCCTTCTAAGTGTACTTCAGCTCTATACTCCCAACATTGGTCCTTTCATATGCTAATATAACTCCACACAATAACCCTCTACTTTGAACGGCTCTTGGGCCTTGTATTGGGTGAATATTAGTAAAAAGAATCTTTGACTATCAACTAATGAAGAAAAGATACATCACGTGTTTTTTTACTTTGTATGTAGATTATTTTAAAGACTTGAATGTGTCTTTATAATCTGTCAACTTTTGTTGATGTTTATAGTTTTGTGGTATTAAAAACTATAGAAGTACTGAAGTGACTAAAAGAGGATTTTCTCCTTATATTTCTGGATGTAGCTTAAGTACAAAATATGTGATTATGCTTCACAATATCTGGAGTTTTATTCTCACTACCAGGCCCTTTAGAAAGCCATAAATACAAAGTCAAAAATGTTATATTTCAAGCAGGAGTAAAGCTTCTTTCCAGAATCTAATAATATTTTTCTCTTAATATAGATATTCATTTTGATTCAATTTTTTTTCTATTATATGAATTCATAAAAACAAATCTCACCCATCTAGCATTTCAGGTATAACTTTGGAGTTCAGCTGCCAGTCTGTTGTTATGTTTAACCTCAATATAATGCATTAAAGTATATGAACAATGATAGTAATATCTGATCGTTGATCAAGAACAAATGAAAAATAATAGTTTTCAAAATGTTAACATCACAAAAATACTAATGAACCCTGTTACTAATTGTTATTGATTGCTTTAATTTTCTGAACAAAAATTCTGTGCAGCTCAGTTCTTTAAGGGACCACTTTGAAAACTATTGTCTTTGAATAGTGAACCTTCAGATATAATTGTTATATATTTTGTTTAAATTTTTTTTACTGAGAAAAGCACTAATTTTGTTCTATCATTTAAGATAATACCTTAATAAGCAAAGTTCAGCTTTTTGAATGAAATGTCAATGAAAATCCCAAGAGTTAGGTTGAAATTTCCTTGTATTTATTTATCTTTTTTATATTACTGTTTTTCAAGGCCTTTCATTGACATGCTCAATTGTTAACTAAAAATCTAATCAAATTTTTTATTTATTTTTTACAAATATGGTTTTAAAGGAAAGCTTTTTTGCTTTTGTTTTTTGAAATGAGGTATTTGATCAATGTCTGTCCAAAGTAGGCACTGGTACTAGATCAATATTGAAGTGATTGATTGATCACTTTCGTTGTGTATTGCAAGCAGGGCAAGACTGATTTTCCTGTGGGTGTCTGCAGTTGATCATGATTGATAATTCTAACATCTCACTGAATCCTCCTTCCTCTTTTTTGGGGTCAAGTTTTGTTGTCCTAAGCTAGTTTTGAAGATATTGTATGGAAATGCAGAGACGGAAAAAATTTCTCTACTGCCAATTTTGCATATTGCATTATTAGTGACATTCATTTTTCTTTGCTCCATATTTTTTGTATCTGTCTGCCTGTCTGTGTGTGTGTGTAAATTGAAGAAGGAATGTTTATAAACTGAAATATTATTTCAGAATTGATGTATCATTGACACAATGAAAATGCATTGATAAATGTATCTCTTCTTGTAAATACAAATTTGTTAGTATGTGTTTCTTCTTTTGAATAAAAGACTGCAGATAAAAAAAAGAATTGTTAAAAAAAAATTAAATACTTAAAAAAATTTTATTTTAGTTTTGGCTGATTAGTTCTCTGGTAGTCTTAGGTAAATTATTCATCCAGTACTCAGTTCTGTAACATATTAGTATTAAAATAATTTGGAAATATATTTTACAAACATTTTATTAATAAATTTAATGTTCAGTTTCCTTTCTTATATTTTTAGAAATTATTTTTATTATTTGAAATATGTGATGTTATAAACTTACCAAGTCTATTAAGACTATTGCAATTATCATTGTTAAGAAATAGAAGCTTGTATGATCATGTTATAAATTATTTTTGTATAAATTATTTATACTGCTCTACACTTTTTCTCTTAATCTATCCATTAGGTTCATCTGCTTGAGTAGCTTTCATGTTGTCTGTTAAAACATTTCTTAAAAGAGGTTTACTTTATTTTTTTTTTCTTCTCAGTTTGATGAAACCATAAAAAATAACCATTAAACATATTTTTATTTACACATTAGTTTTATTTGTTCATACTTATTTCTCAATTCTCAGAATGTTAGTCCAAGGAAACAATCAAAACCTCATATTAATATCTGCCTTTTATAAATTAGAATCAAAATAAATAAATAAAAACAAAAATTCATGTATTACTCTTGATCCCTTTGCTCTTTTCTCTACCAGTTTCTCTCTCAATAAAAAAAAATCCTGCACAAATAATAAGATATATAAAAGAAATAAGATACTTTTATCCATTGAAGCATTAAAGGTTGCTTTATGGGTGCCCTAACATGGTTCTCTATATCAGCTTCTTCACAAGCTAGTATAGATTCTTGAGATGGGGGTTCTATTCCACAGATGGAAATTTTCTCCTGCAGGTAATACAGCTGAACACTTGATACTGCCACCTGCTATGTGTGCCAATCAATATACACAGTTAACTGCAGTGATGTAAATTCAGCTCAGCTGAGCCCTACCATGGTGCACCAGATGGCTGCTACCATCTTCATGCTTCTCACTCAGCTTTAGAAAGACTTTTTTCATTTTGGTAAATTTGCTTTTAACATTTTATATAATGTGCGGCTTTTTTTTTCTTAGTGGTTAAAGAAAATAATTTTAATAAATTTTTACAAATATTATTTATGCATATAAATTTGTTGGCTTTTGTAGTTTTTTGTCCAACATTTCAAATATATTTCCCCAAAAATAAATTTAAGGTGTCTTACATAATTACGGTTCAAGTAGATTGCCTTTATTTTATTCTCTCTATATGATAATTTTCACCTTTAATGCTGAACACACACACACACACACACACACACACATATATAATTCTTTTCTCTATACCATGAATGCAACAAGAGAAAAACAATTCAACATGATTAAAAAACATCCTTTCATAAAAATTATCCATTTTATCTATGAATCTCATATGAAGCACACTAATTTCTTAAATAATTGTTTTGATTGATGGAAATTTGAAAGATTTTATATGCAGACAGTATCAAAAGGATCTTGAAATGCTAAATTAGCTCTATTATTTTAAACATTGCTCTGAAGGTCTTTTTGATGCAATGGTTAATAATGCATATAAACAATAGAACCATAAAAATGTTAATAATGTATATAAACTTAGTAGAACCATTTTTAGATTTCACACATCTGTTGTAGATACTTTAGCTTGTTTAATATTAATAAATTAACTGAGTGTCTGTGAAAATCTTTTGTGTTCTAAATTATAAAGAAAAGTAAAGCATTTCCTTTTTGACTTTGTATTACTGATCTTTGAAAGACACTCACCTGAAGGAAGATAAAAATAGACTTCTTAATCCTTTTGATGCATGCATCTTATTCTTGCAAACTTGAAACTTTACCTGAACCAAGTTCAAAATTCTGGCCTCTACTGACAGACACCATAATTTGATATTGTAGCTCATTTGAGCAATGTCTATAGCACAGCCACCCACATCTTAGCTTGCTTGACAGTAAGGTCATTAAGTTACCAGATATGTGTAACCAAAAAAAAAGAAATCTAAGAGAAAATAAATAACATTTAATATATTCACCTTTCTTTAAAAACTGAACTACTTATTCTTACAAGTTTCCAAATTTAATTCCCAATGTAATCTTACAAAATTTATCAGCATTTGTGATCTTTATTTCTTTTTAATATTTTAGGGTTCATTTGTTTGAGTAACTTTAGATTCAACTCTGCTAAGGATATTTTATGAATTTTGTGTCTACAGTCTATTATCAGCTTTTTATAAAAATTATTGCACTAATTGATATAATGATTTTTGCTTTAATTTGAAAGTATTTCAGGTTTTTAGCTTTCATCTCTTTTTTTTTTTGATCTAACCTTATTTTAAATCAAGTTCAATTTTGAATTGTGCCAATGGTTTTCATAAAAAAAATTATTAGTTTTTATAAAGATATTTTTTTCTTTAATTTTCATCAATAACACAAAAATGGTGTTGTAACCTCGGAAAAAGCTACTGAATAAGAATAACCAAATCAAAGGTTGGAAATGGAACAATAATATTTATAACAGGAACAACATACAAGATTCGCCAGCAGCATGTAGTAAGTAATCAACTGCTAGTAGTGGGCTAGAAGTGTATCAAGGTGAATTGCAAATGGAAGACAACATACAATATATACCATTGTATTTATAGGAATTGGGACATACCCATTATTGTCCATAGGTATGGTATAACAAATGGTCAAAGATTTAATTCAGAATTTGTTTTATTTTAATAATTAATCTTTTCCTTTCTTTTTAATATTTGAGGAAATAATTTGAATTTAAATGGTGAAAGATGACTCTTAATAGTTTAATAGATTTTGATTGTATAGTTTTATTTTATATCTCTTCTGATATTTATTGTTGCATACATGAAATTAAGTTTTGAGTTCTGTTTAGAAAAATAATTTTTATTCTATAAGCAATACTTTAACTAAAAAATGTAATAAACTGTGATCACAAAACTGTCTTATTTTGCTTAGAAGGAAAAGCATCAAAACAAATCTTTTTTAGTGTATAGTTTGAGTTTTAGAGTTATGTGTTTCTCTTGATAAACTGATATGGATTTGCTTTATATATTCAAGCTATGGGAAATGGCTAATTTATATTGAGAATTCATTTTTTTTAATATAAACAGAGCAATAAAACTCAGCATTGACAGTGACAGAGCTGCATATGCAGCTTGGCTCTAATGCACATGATGCTGGCAATGAGAATGCAAGGAGCTGCAATGAAGCATTTGCTCGTTTGGTTTGTGCGACAACGAAAAACCGCTAATCGTTTGCCGGCATTAGCTTTGAAATGGATTGGGAGGAAGCCCTGCTGTTTTAGCGCAAAAACTCATCATAAGGTCTGGGATGCGGCCTGGGCTAGGGGAAAAGGTTTAAAGAATTGGTAAATGGACTGCTGAGGGCGGAATCATTTTCAATCAGCACGTATGCGGGTTTTTTTTTTAGTAAAGACACAAATAAAGGAAGTGCTTATTTTGGTAAGATGCGACGATTAAAGCAAAAGTGTTGACAAAGTCGAATATGTCATTTGTGGCTCAAAGTCAGACCTGGTAGCTGGAATAAAAACGCCAAATTTCAATGGCCCTGCACCCATTCCAGAATTTGAGGACAAATGTTTTCTTTCACTCCACTGCACGCACTGACCTGTTTCTTCTCGTGCATAGCGTGACCTTAAATTAATCAGTGTCAATTTATTTTAATAAATATTTTTATGTCAATTTATAGAATTTTACCTCTTATTATTTAACATTTTTAGTTTTATATTTTAATATATAGAGCTCAAAAATTGTCCTTATCTTCATTAATTTTATACTCATTATTTAGATTCTTTTAGTTTTTCTTACTGTTCATGTCTTTTGGATAGTGAAGCTGGCAACTGTTCATATTTAAGATCTTTAAACCTGTCATAATGAGTCACTTATTATGTTTCTCAGTAAAGTATCACCTTATTTGAACAAAACCGATTTGCTATCATTTTTATCATTATTATAATATTAAAAAACTTTATTTATGTTGTAAGTATACATGAATATGAAGATACTATGATGAACTATTATTTTTCTTAGTTGTGTTGTTAAACCAAATTGTTTAGTGAAATATATCTTAGATTCAGAATAAGATATGATATAAACATATAATTCTACTTTTGACTCATCAAGAGTACCTTTTCTTGACTTTCCACTTAGAACTAAGTCTATATATATATATATATATATATATATATATATATATATATATATATAACTCCATCCATGGTTTCCACTATCATTTCCAAACTTGATACCAAAAAAGCATGTGGACAATATGGTATCCCTACAAGTGTCCTTAAGAAATGTGCCCTCAAACTGGCCTATGTTTTCTTGAAGCTCTATAATAGATGTGTTGTTGCTTTTTGCTTTCCAGACTGTTGGAAATCCTCTTCTCTTGTTCTTGTTTTTAAGAACTCTGGTGAACAATATGGTTCTTTGAAACTATAAACCTATTAGTCTTCTACCTCTTTTTGGCTCTAATTTCTCATTAATCCCAAATTAGTTAAGTATCTCACCTCACAGGGTCTTTTTCAGACAAACAATATTGCTTTCTCTTCTCCAGGTCAACTGCTGATGTGTTAACAGTTATTGCTTAAAAAGCAGTTGTATACAGCTGACAGATTAGATATTTCTGAATAGGTTTGGTGTCAGGCATGATCTATTTAATATTAAGGCTATTTAAGAATATGACAAGTTTTCATGTTAATGTTTTGGTGTTATAGCAATTTGTGATGTTGGGTGAAACTACCTCTAACACAGCCAGGATATGTTACATTCTAAATTTGTTATAACTGATCCATACACTAAGATATTTGAAGGGTTTGGTATTTAAATATTCCACATCCTGAATTTTTATGATGGATTCAGATGTGAATGTGCCATTAGAGCTTTCATTCCAATTCCAGATCATTGTTTCTGTTTTGGAAAAGTTTATTTTTAGTTCTATATCTTGGAATACTTGATAGTGTATAGAGATAGGAAAAGATTAAATAGACTGGAACTCTTATTTCCTCCTCATCATACTTCTGATGAGGTTTGAAATTCTTCCATATTAGGATCCTCACCAGACATGTAAGACTTTGTGGATTGATAAAGTTCCTCTAATAGATTGATGCATTCATTGTATTCAGTATTAATGCACAAGAAACCACACATTTTGGGGGTGCATTTCTGATTCCAAATTTCCTAGGGAAACTTGTTATTGAATTCAGGGAGAATGTAAGTTATTTTCAAAAGTTCAGCTTTGATATTATCAATTTTTGAATATTAGATGATTGATAAAGCCTTTTGAACTTCAGAATTGGATTATAGCTGCATCTGTAATATTTAAATTTTCATTTTGTGTTTTAATATTTAATTTTAATTAAGGAAAGGAACCTTATTTAATAAACTGATGTTGTAATGATATTAAAATGTTCAATAAAATTTAAAACTTTAGGTTGGATTTTGTCCTAATAACCACCCTATAGAAAAATGATTTTCATGTAGTTAAGTGTTATGATTTTGTAGATGTATAACTGTACTGTTATTTAAAAAGAAGTAATAAACAGGAGAAAATGTTAATAGAAAGGACAAGGACTTCTCAAAATAAATTCTTTCTCATAGAAAATCATATTTTACAGCACATTAAATAACATTCTAATTATTATAATCAGAGAATAAAGAAAATATACAATGTATTTTAACTAAGATTTAACTGTAACTTTTATTTTTTCCTAGAAATTCAAAGCAGTAAGAAAACTGGGATGAATATGAAAAATAAGAATTAGAAATATGGATTTTGCATTTTAGCAAAGGACAAAAACAATTAATAAATTAAATAAATAAGAATAAATAAATGAATTAGAAATGAAGAAAAAAGTATGAAACAATGAAAGGAGAAGCATTTTATAGAAAAATAAATGAAACAAAAAATATTGGAAAAATGGGAACAAAGCTTTCTTCTAAGTTTTAAAAAATAAATAAATAAAAGGAGAACAGAGAAAAAGTAAAATAAAAGGAAAGACATAAAAGTGAGAATGAAAAAAAAAGATAGAAACAGAATAGAACCTGGAAGTTGAAATAGAGAAAGAAAAATGCTTAAAAATGGAAAGCAAAGCAGAAGAGAGGGAAATCCACATTTCTTCTGTTCCTTTTAAATTCCATTTAATGAAAATTGAAAATTATTTAAATATTTTTTACATTTTTTTATTCATTTTAAATATTAGCAAGTAGCAGTTTATTCTCATTATAGTTTTACTTACAACTAGTGAAAAAAGCAAAGGCTTTTTCTTGTATCTATTTTTCATATACTATCTTTAATAGTATATCATTTGAAGTATATCTGAAGACCAATTTATTAAATTCTATGAATTAATTATAACATGTCAACAATTGAGTTTGTATGTTTTTTGCAAAATGATCTGCCTTGTCTTTTATGAAAAAATTATGCTTTTTCAAACCTTAAAACAAAATTGTCACAGCTCTACTCTAAAATGATTGGTTTGGAGGTTTTTGCTACAGGGATAAATATTGTTTGGTAAATCTAAACCTTATTTAGATATATGATGTAAATTGATCAATGTACAATTCTAAATCATAATTAATTAAAATCTTAATTAAAACTCAGTGCTAAAACTGTATATTAATTAGGAAAGCATAAAAGACTATTTCATAGACACTTTGAGACTTTTTTCCCTATTGATGACTTTTTTTTTATTTATAAGAAATAGAATGGGTATAAAAATGTTATTCTTCCATTCTCTGTCAAAGATTTATTTTATTAAATAACTGAATGTTTGCATCTTGAACAAAATAATGTGTATTCTCTCAGTTTTTAAATATGTTTCAACTTATAATAGTTAATACTAGCAGCATGGCCCAGTGTTGCCCGTGCTTGATTAAAAAATCGTACGACTCATACAGTAATCACTATCACTTGACTTAAAATATTTTTGCCCTTCCTTGCCTTTAAAGGAGTGCCCTTTGCCATGCTGATGTTGCTACATGCCTTACTTCTTGCCTATCTCACACTGCAAATTTTTTCTAAGCTCTATACTAAACATTAAATCTGTTACGAAAAAAGAACTAAACAAAATGAACACCTTTAAAAAAGGACTTGTAACTTGAAAAACCGAATGAAAAAACAATGTTAACAACAAATATTTTTTCACAACCAACCCAGTTTCCTGAAATATTGAGACTGGTCATACTACTTGGGCGGGTTTGTTGTTGCCCTTGTTTTGTTAACCTGGTACTTTGGAAACCATACATTGATCTGATTTTAAGTTCAAATAAAAAGAGCTCAAAAGTGTTTAACAACGCAAAGTCAACTGCACAGAGTCCAAAATGAGGTGAAAAGCTTAGATGTACTGGGCCGTGTAGTGCAGGTGAGACATTCAACTTAAAACCCCCAAAATCCATATCACCTGTGAGTTAATCGTTTTTTTTTTTACAAAGTTTGAGTCCCAAATAAAAAATTAAGCTCCGGCATGACACAATGACGTAAATTGAAAAATCAGATCTGGGATGTGGCCTGGGAGAAAGAACAAAGTTTAAAGAAGTGAGAAATGGACTGCTGAGGCATGGTCAACATGGAGGTTTGTATCGATTTTTGAGTCACAATGGAGTCACAATGGAGTCACACCTCTAACTGGGCCGCATAGGAATTTCTGGTCGAATTGTAAAGAACGCCCAAAATTTTTGAATGTAATCCACCCAAATACCAGAGTACCAGCCAATTTACCAATTTTTTGAAAGCCTGAGTCCAAATTGAAAATCTGTCTCCATTATGAATTGACGCCGTAAATGTCGGAAGTTGAATCGACATTTGATGTTAATTGCAGCCTGGGCGTGAAAAGAAGTTAAAAACTGACAGCTGATGGCAGGATCGAACCGGAGCTTTTTATCGATTTTTTGCTGCACGAAGGGGTCTTGCACGCATTTTTGAAAGGGCCCGTAAACTGGTCGGGGTCATTCATTTCTGTACATATGGTATGGTGATGTGAGGAGAGACAATTGATGCTTGTAACTATACATTAGTTGGCAATGAGTTCAATGCTTCACAGTAATGCGGTAAAGGGGAGCAAGTACTTATCCCAAGGATACATTTGTATCCATCAGATGCCGATGTACCCTTCACTTTTAGAAGATTCCCATTCACACCCTGTTTTGCTATGACAATTAATAAGGCCCAAGGTGTACACTTAAAGGAGCAGTACTTCTCATATGGCCAACTTTATGTAGCCTGCTCTCGAGTCGGCAGGCACGATAATATGTTCCTTTATTCACCCTCACAAAAAGCTGAAAATGTGGTCTACACTGAAGTCTTCAGCCAGTCCTCAGCAAACTCCATTCCATTTTTCCTTTCCATGCAAGTTAATTGTCTAATAGCAAAACTGAACTACGAAAAGGTAGAAATAGGTATGGAACGCTAAGATGGACTGGGCTGCGCAGTAAAGGCAGCACGCGGAGATAAAATGGGTAATGCAAACATTTAAGCAAATAGGCAGTGAAGTACTGAGGTGTACTGGGCCACGTGGTAAAGGCAGCACACTTCAACTTACAGTGAAAACTATAACGTGGAGGTAAAATAGGTTGGGCAAACGATTGAGTAAATAAGTAACTTGTGACAGCAGTTAACTGTCTAATAGCAAAACTGAACTACGAAAAGGTAGAAATAGGTATGGAACGCTAAGATGGACTGGGCTGTACAGTAGAGGCAGCACACGGAGATAAAATGGGTAGTGCAAACGTTTAAGCAAATAGGTAACTTGCGGTAGCAGGAAGCTGTCAATTAATCCAAGGACAGATGCGTTAATGGCAATCAAATCAAGACATGAGTGCGGATGCAGCCGCACTTAAGGTATTTAAAGGGAGCGTGACTTGTCATTGATTGGTGTAGCCTGGACAACGGCCATGACTTAGACCAATGAATGAGCTCACGCAAAATGGAAGAAGCTAGCGCACATTCACGCACGCGCGCATGATTTGGCAAGCGCAAGGCTTGCCCGTAAACAGGGTCAAGCTGCCTGCTGCATATGCAGCTTGGCTCTAATGCACATGATGCTGGCAATGAGAATGCAAGGAGCTGCAATGAAGATTTGCTCGTTTGGTTTGTGCGACAACGAAAAACCGCTAATCGTTTGCCGGCATTAGCTTTGAAATGGATTGGGAGGAAGACCTGCTGTTTTAGCGCAAAAACTCATCATAAGGTATGGGATGCGGCCTGGGCTAGGGGAAAAGGTTTAAAGAATTGGTAAATGGACTGCTGAGGGCGGAATCATTTTCAATCAGCACGTATGCGGGTTTTTTTTAGTAAAGGTACGAATAAAGGAAGTGCTTATTTTGGTAAGATGCGACGATTAAAGCAAAAGTGTTGACAAAGTCGAATATGTCATTTGTGGCTCAAAGTCAGACCTGGTAGCTGGAATAAAAACGCCAAATTTCAATGGCCCTGCACCCATTCCAGAATTTGAGGACAAATGTTTTCTTTCACTCCACTGCATGCACTGACCTGTTTCTTCTCGTGCATAGCGTGACCTTAAATTAATCTGCATTTAGGACATACCCAACCGGAAAACATTTTTAAGGGTTGACCGATTGTCGATTTGCACTCTGTTTGGGGGGGGGCGCTCAGAGTTGAAACTTCACATGAAACTTCCCAATGGCCTCCTCATAAATCCGGTTGGTTTTCGCTAAAAACCGATATGCGGTTCAGGCGCAATCTGTATCGATTTTCCGTGCTGTTTAGGGGTCCGTGGTCATGAAACTTCTGGACAACACTTCTAATGGTAGACTCTAAGAAGGTGTCAAATTTGGTTGAAATGCGATCATTCCTTCTGTAAGCAGATTTTTTTGATTATTGATTTTTTGGGAACCTGAGTCCGAACTCAAAAATCGGGCTCTGTCATGTCCTTACGGCAGCCATTTGCAAACTTGTGGTGAAAACCGCATCAAAATTGGGTGAGAAATGCGGCCTGGGCGAGGTAACAACACCCACGACAGACATACAGACAGACAACATGAGAAATATAGATAGTAGATTTACTGCATATATGAATGAAAAACTTTATATGCTGGCTATGAAAGGAGTGATGCTACAGCTGTGAAATCTTGCATGTATTAATTTCAACTCTTCTTATTACTCATTGTGTTCTTTGTTTCCAGTTAAACTGAGACATCTGACTGTTCAAAGACTTCAAAAGTAACTAGTAGTGACTTCTCTTGGAAAAGGACAAAATTTGGCATCACAGTGTTATCAAGTACTTGCAGAAAAAGTGTTTAGCTCTCAAGGACATTCATGCTGGCATACATTAGGGGATGATGCTCCAGCTTTATCAACAGTGTAAAAGTGGATAGTTGAATTTAGGAGGCTAAGGGAGAGAAAGATGAAATAGATGACCCAAGGTCTGAATGTCCTGTAACTGCCATCACCAAGGAAAACACTGTGTTCACTCCAGGCTGACAGGCAATTGACTATAAATCAAAATAATCAATGCTATTAGCAATATCCTGTGAGAGAGTTGAGAATATCCTGCACAATGAACTCAGCATGATGAAAGTTTCTGCTCCATGGGTGCCATGTCTTCTGATACCTGATCAAAAGTGCATCAGGCTGATCATATCACAGAAAAATCTGACATTGTTTGAGGCAGATTCAGCTGGTTTCCTTAAACATTTTCTAACCCAAGATGAATGTTGGATTCATCACTTTGAGCCAGAAACAGAGAGATAATCCATGTAGTGAGAACATACTTCTCACCTGCTCCAAAGATTTCCAAGGTCATTTCATCTGCAGTGAAGGTGATGGCTTCAGTTTTTTTGCGGGATGCAAAAGGTATTGTTTATTGTCTATGCAAATTTGCTGAGAGAGTTATGAAAGGCTAACAAGACCAAACACCCAGGAAAACTGTGGAAAGGGGTTTTGTTCCATCAGGAGAATGCTCCAGCACACAAGGCCTTTGTTTCAATAGCTGCTGTGTATAACGGTGTCTTTAAGCTTCTTGATCATCCTCCCCATACTCCTGATTTGGCCCCATCTTACTATCTATCATCTGTTCCCCAACATGAAAATAAAATTGGCTGGGAACCAGCATCACAGTGATGATGGTATCATATCTATTGTTCATGACTTTTTTAACCAACAGGATGAATAGTGTTCTTTGAACAGTCAGATGTCAGTTTACCTTAAAAGAAACAATACATTTATTAATGAGAATAGTTGAAATTAATGCATGCAAGATTTACCAGCTCTACCATCGCTTCTTCATAGTCAGCCCAAGAACTCTTTCGCTCACTCTCAGGTGTGTGTGTGTATGTGCATATATATATATATATATATATATATATATATATATATATATATATATGCAGTTTAGTGCAAGCTACTTAAAGGTCTGTACAAAGTAAGTCCCAGAATATGGACAAATCTTATGAATGGGCAGAAGGTGGTTGCTGTTGAGAAAATTCTGGAAATGCACAGCATAGCACTCAGAGGAGAGTGGTCATCCAATGATGTTGAGATGAAAGAGACGCCTTGTACATGGCTAAGAGGCTTACATGAGACTGGTATGCATGCTTTCAGCCAATGGTGGGTGGTATATCACGATTGAGAAGGAATAAGACTGAAATTCTGAAATACTTTTGTTGGTGTGTTTGTGTGCTTCTTTAATTACAGCAAATTTAGTAAATCTTTTGTAATTAAAGGACAGGCATTTATTCTTTGCTTACACTATCAAGGATGTTTTTTTTTATTTGTAAGTGAATATGTAGGCCAAAAGATAGGTGGCTAATATCATGGGATTGAAAACACATGTGATTTGAAGACTTCTGGAGAGATGTTGAGTCATATCATTTTGATACATGTCCACTGGTCTCTGATATTTGCAGTTGATATGTTTTGCATGTGAATAGACCCCTCACCACCACATCTCATAAATGCTCGATTGGGATTATCTTAAGCAAATGTAGCAGCTGCATCATTCATCAGAAGTCTCTTTAATGCTCTTTAAACTGATGTTGGGCAACTGGTGACATAAGTTTACCTTGCTGGAACAACCCAGCATTATAGGGATACATGTCATCCATAAGTGAGTGCAAACAGTCATAAAGCAGTGCAATATATCAGTCAGTGGTCAATGACATGTTTACACAAACCATCAAACCTAATCCATGCTACATGAATGCACTCCACACTGAACTGCTGAATATGCATCTAGTACTTTCTACATTGAATTTGGATGTAATTTAAGCTAATATCACTTCTCTATTACTACAGATAATTCTCACCAGACACCTATGGTCACAGTTATATATAGTTTGATTAAACAATTCTTCAATGTATACATAAGTATCATCAATCTTCTAACCTGTCTTTCCCATTTTTAAATTAATTTGACAGATTAAATATAATAAACATTATGAGTGGATCAGTGATGAATTGATTAACCTTTAACATATAAGAAATGTATGTATGCCTTAATTTCAAATTAAAAGGCCAGATTTGTGTTGAAATCAAAACTGGGGAGAAAACAATGAAACTATAACAATCTAGCAATTTTTTGCAATATATGATTGAACTTTTGTTGGTTTTTGCTTGCAGCTATATCCACTGCCCAGAGTTAATGCCATTTCTCAGGCTAATAAATCGGAGTGCTCTGCATTCATTCAGTCCAATTATTTAAATAGAGTTTTTATTCTTATGTCTAGTTGAATATATCAGAATTGATATCTCTGTGTATACACAAACATTTGTGCCTCTCCCACTGGGTGCCAGTTTAAAAAGGTTGATTTGGGCTTCAACTTTGGAATAGTAACATAAGGCTGATTATGCAATGTTATGTTGAAAGATTGTCTTTATGCATTGTTGATAATCAAGATAAAGCTGAGCATCAATGAGAATTGAGGACATTTAAATTCAAAGAGGAAGATACTTTTCATACCCCTAAGCTATCATTGCATGGCAGAGAGAAAGGGAAATTTTAATGTTTATCTATATGAAATATGCCAGTGGCACGTAGACCTCAATTCAGTTGAAGAGCAATGCATTAATGTCAGTAGGAGCCACTGTTTTTAAAATTACCCTTTTCTCAAGAGAGCTCATACACAGCAATTATACTTCAAAACAAGTTTTATTAAAAGTATAGACATTCTATGTCTATGGAATTTATCTTTCACCATTGTTTTGCAGAAGGTGATTTGCAGTTTGTAAAAGACAATGTATAAATTCAATAGCCATAAAATGTCTATTCATTCATATATATGATCAGAAGTAGTCTGTCATTGACAATGATGTCTCTATTTTTTAATAATGGACTTGAATTTCATATATATATATATATATATATATATATATATTATTTATTTTAGGATATTAAAACAAAAACATGTAAAAAATCGCAGTTATATTTCAACACTACAAATGTGTCTCTTCAGGCAACATTAAACTACTCATGAGTGAACAATTAATTTAATTTCAAAAACAGAATACTTCCTCTTTTTTTGAGAAAAAATAACAGAATTAAAAATAGGCTTGTGGGCTTTACCATGTTTAACCAATCGAATGTGACCTATGCTAAATTCAAACTCATCAAAAAAAGTTTTTTTAATATAAGTCATGATACGAAGTTGTATGCGTATAAATTCAATTTCATTATGGACAGATACAAATGGTTACATTATTTCATAAGATGTATAGAAGTCTGGTGATCAACTTTCCTAAGAAATAAAAGTGAAAGAGGTAGGGAGATAATTTAGCATAATGCTAACTAGTTATATGCTCTACTCTGTATTGAGCTCTCTTTTAAATGTTACAGACAGTGGAATTATACTCCATTTGTTCTCATTTTACCTGGATATATATATATATATATATATATATATATATATATATATATATATATATAATTTATTAAGGTAGCCAGACTAAAATTGATGATCAAATTGTTTGCAGCTATTAAATTAGTCCACCATTATCTCATCTTTTATGCTTATAACCTAATCCTAATAATAAAATATTATGCTGCAATTTATATAATTATTGGTATACCTGAATAAATGAATGTATATCAGTATATATTGTGCATATTTATGAACATCCTGTTTCTGTAGAAGTTACAGTTTACCTAACAATGTTACCATTGTGTCGAATAATACAAAACTTTTGGCTGTGACAGAATAGATTGCTAAACTGTTCTACTTATAACTTCTGAAATAATTCTTTATTATTCTTTGTTTTTCTCTCTACTGGTATCATAATAAATATTCATGCTGATTCTACATTTTGTAAATGTTTAGTTACTATCAGAACTTTAATGTCTTCTTCTGATATTTTTTTCTTAAACATGATTAAGTTGAGTTTGATAAGGTCAAGCAGATATAAATGCTTTCGATTTTTTCTTGTTTTTTTATAATATAACCTTAAGTGTGTATGTGTATATTCTGTGAGTAGAATGAGATTTTATAATTTACTAATAGACATTTTTATGTTTGTATAGCTAATCCTGAAACTGTTTGCATATTGGGTAGCTGTATTTTGCACTCATGCCACCAGTCTGTAGATATCTATTAATATATTTTTAAGCATGTTAGTGTTTCTTAAGAGATATACTTCATTCTTCTTAAGCATATAACAGATTTACTTCTTTATTGTCTCCACTAAAACAGTTAATTATTTGGCTTGAAAATCTATCGGCTCCAAGATCCTTCCTTTCCAAGTCTGTTTCTTAATTAATTCTGTGGCACATTGCCTGTACATGACTGAGAAAAATTCCAAATTCATCTTTTTGTTTCTGATGTATAGTTTTTGATTTATACCTATTTATCTATATTATTACAAAGGAAATGCTTGAACTCAATTTTCAGGCCTTCACGCATAACATAGTGTTATGTGTCCACTTTTATATTTACATACACTCTATTCCTGATATTGAGCACTTTAACACATAAATATAGTATACCTTAAAACTGTATTTTTATCATACATATATATATATATATATATATAAATATATATATGTATATATATATATATATATACACACACACACACACACACATATATATATTTGGTCAACACTGAGCAGTGACAGTCTGTTTCTCACTTGAATGCAATCTTCAAGCCATGTGTGTTATGTTTTGGCTTAACTATTTATATGTGCTGATCAATGGTGTATTATGGGTAGCAAGGTCTATTGTACTATCCTAACAGTTATTAGGCAGGCTGTAATGGTTATGTTTCAAATTATTCTAGAGGCTATTGAGTAAGAATAATTGTGAGGTTATTTGTAGCTATTGTATATTGTCTGTTAACTTTTTATTCATTATTATTAATTACTTAATTATTTGTTATTTATTATTATTACATATACTTATAGTTTATATGTGTATTCATAGTTTGTTAATTTTTTATTATTTACTTAATCTGTTCATTTATTTATTTAGATTTTTTATTTTTTGTTATTTTATTTACATTTTTTTTTGTTATTTTATTTGTTTAGTTTAAAGTATTTGTTTTTGTATATATTACATATATTTGCATTTTTCATGGTGGTATTTTACAGGTTTTTTATTTTCAGTTTTCAATTTTTAAGTAACATAGAATTATTTTTGTGGGCCTGCATTTTGAGATAAGTTCTGACTGTTTATTTAGTAATTAGTGTTGGTGTGGTAAGGTGATTATAGCTATTTTCATCACCAGACAGAGTTTACATTTTTTGGATTTATTGTTGTAGGCTGATGGGGTTTTCCTTGTTTTCCATGATATTTTTGGTGTAATTTGGTCTTTGTTTTTAATTTCTCATATATGTTTGGAAAGCATTGTGCTGCTCATGTATTTATTATTTGTAAAGGATGTTTTGTGTGCATGGTTACTCCATTTCCATGGTCCTTCAGTTACAACTATGTATATTTTTTCTTTGTTATTTGCTGATTTTACAGTGCCTTGGTATATTATATTGTTTTGCAAGCAATTGCCATTTTTACTTTGTGCTTATTTTCATTTGTTATTGAGCTAAAGAGATGGCCTTATCTAGCATGAGTTCTGTTATAGAAGGGTAGAAATCTTTTACATCTAGTTGTATAAATTTGTAATTATGTTTGGTTTTGAGTTTATGGAACAAGTCTATAGTTGTTTTTGTGTTTTCCACTGTTAACTTTGTTCATCCTTATTTCTTTCTAGTATTATTTTACTTATTCACTGTTTTGAGTTTATGAGTTTGCTTGTTGGGTTTATTTTGAAGTTTTCTTTGTGGCCTTTTAGTGTAATGAATGCTTGTGATCTAGTGATGCAATTTATTTGGTTATCTAAGTTTAATGTTTGGGTGACTTTTTTTAGCTTCCCTGTTAATACTGTATTTTGTAGTTTTTGGTACTTTTGTGTATGTTTTAGTTGTTATCCTTGAGTAATTGGTTGTGTTTTGGGCAGGTTTAGTTCATATAAATTTCTAATTTTGTCCAGTTGTGATGAATACATTAGGTGAATTGTCAATTTCTTTTGAATTTTTATGTTTCTTACTAAACATTCAGATTTCTCTAGTTCCCCTTGTTTTGGGGGACAATTTTTTTGCCTTTAAAACCTGATTTTTTCTTGAGTGTAGCATTTGTGTTAAATTTAAGATGTATTACATAATTTCATGAAGCCTGAACAAAATGTCAGGAAGCTTTACATAATAAATTTATCTAATTCTGTCAGATTTTAGCCAAAATAAATAAAATTTAATGTATTTATATTGTATATCTGCATTGTTAGTGATCATTCATGTCCAAGAATACATAAAAATTACCAACATGAACATTGAATGAGCTAATAATTTTGTGAAAGAGTTATTTCCCTCTATTGAAATGTCTCAGAAATTTATATTTATGCTGTTTTGATTGCACAAGTATTAGAACAAACCACTATACTTGAATATATATTGATCCTTTCCACCTGCAAAAAATGACTGGATTCACCTTTCTGTCCCATATCATATTTTAAAATAAGATTCTGTCATCATTTTATGTTGAGGCAAAACTTCTCAGTGTTATCTTTTAATAATTTTGGGGAAATCTTAAAAATCTTTTAAGTTTACTTATGTTTTTATTACTTGTTTGGGCATGTTCTTTAATAAGAGTTCACAGAAATATGACAAGTTTATTTTGGTGAAAATTATAACTTTCACTGCACTTTTCCCATATTAAACACTAAGTGTAAACAGTGTCAGCTGTGCATTTTATATAAAATGCACAGTTGACACTATTTACAAAGTATGTTCTGGAAGACTTTAGAAATTGAAACCCACTGAATTCAGGGAACATTTAAAGAAAGATGCAGTGCAACCAAAACTTAAACTTGTACAAAGGTCAGTCATTCAGCTGTAATAGGAAGTTTATAAATGTTATAAAAATTTAGAAACTTGGACAATGGGTCTTGCATGATCTTATAGAAAATATTGAAGTATTTGTCTTTCTATCTTTTCTCTACGTGGAAAAAAGAATCATTTTTGGGTAGTCCTTGGTGATGAAAAATGAATTTATTTTTTAGATGTAAAAATGAAGAAAATCCTAGTTAAATCCAGACTATCTCAAACAGAATCTAGTGTTTTACTTTTTTTTATCTTCTTTCATTCATTTCAGTCATCATTTTCTTTGTATTTTTCTTCTTTTTCTCAAAACCATTTGTTTCACTCCATTCTTGGATAGAAAGAAAAGCTCAAAGTAACTATACTCAAATGATAATCTTCTTTCTGTCATTGTAATCCAAACTTGTAATGATCAAACTATTGGCTCAAGATGAGACAGTAATTTACAAAAGAATTTAGAATCATTCATCTTTAAGATTCCAAGTTATCAAATAATAATTCTTTTTCAGTCAGAGTTTATTTACAGTGAAAATCAACATTTTGCATTGTCTGATAAACTTTTTGGCAAAATCTAATATAATGTCCCTGATAAAAAAGAAATCTGAATTCTTCAGTTACTTTTTAATATCTTCAAAACTGTACTATTAAGACAAGATGCTCATTTAATTTTGAAATGACATAATTTTGATGTCTGTTGAGTGTGTTTTGGTAATCTTCCCTTTCTTGAATGTTACTTTTATACATTTATCTAATCCAAACTCCATAATGATTTCACTGCTGAAATATTTTATTATTTTTTTGTGGAAACCTTTCAAGTCATTGTCATCTTTGGCAAAAAGTTCGAGAATAAGTCATTAAATACTTTGTTTTTTTATTATTTTATATCCATAGTTATTACTGTTTAGTTCCTGTGAAAGGGGGGTTAGAGTCAGACAAAATAGAAGGGGTGACAGGGATTCAAAAAAGTCAGTTGAAAAATTCCTTGTTGGATATTCAAACAATTGGAAGAGGCAGTGCCTTTGGTGTGATTTAGGTATAATGTGGTTTTCCACAATCCCATACTATATTTATATAAATTTACTATCACTGAAGAGACTTTGTACATTTCCAAAGCCTTAATAATCCACACTATCAAAGGCTTTATGATAAGCTATCCAAGCTGTGATGAGATTTCTACCATTTTTCCTGCAATTTTCCAGGATCATTTTATTTATCAATAGTTGATCTTTGCAAGCATATGCTACTTCTTCAGCATCCTTTCTGTTCTAGGGGAAGAATGTTGTTTTCATCGAGAAAAGACTAAGTATAGTCATTCAGTACAGACATGATTAATTTATATGTGGTGGACAGGCATGTTACTGGCTTATAATTTTGGGGATTATCTGTTTCACCCTTTTTTGGTAGGAGATATATAACATCTTTAATGATCTATTCTGGAATTTCATTAAGATTATTCATTAACATTGATAAAGTTTGTGCAGGTGTTTAATTATTATACTTATAATAATAATAAGCCTTTGGAGGCATATTTGATCTTAAATAATAGTTCTTTTTCTAGTTATAAACTACTTTGATATACCTAAGAGGAGCATATATCATAAAATCTGAAAAGTGTAATATTATCCAGATAGATTTATGAACACTCCTGGTACTTAATTTTATCTTTATAAATATAATAAATATGAGTGATGGATGTCAGATAGAGGTGACAATTATATGTTTATATTCTGCTTTCAAAAAAAATTGTTAAGAGCATGCTCTAGTTATCTATATTTTTATCAATGTTTATTTATTCATCACAAACAAAAGCTATCTTGCATATGGGGACTTGATCTTGTTAGCAATAGTTAATATACATTCTTCAAAGTTAATTACTCTACTTCTACAAGTTATTTTACTACCCAATTATGTGTTAATAGTTCAATTGGAATGGAAAAATGTTTCTATGCTATTTCGTCAAAAGTCTTCTGACGGAATAGCAAATTTTGGGAAGTGTGTGAGGCTGAGAACATTTCAGTACATCCTAGTTTTGTTTATATTGTTAATTCTTTATAAGAAGAAATTAGCTTATAATGTAAAGAGTTATGTCATGCAGGCAATAAAGATTAATTCCTATTCGTTGTAAAATTTATTATGAGCAGTTAATGATATTTATTTTATTATTATATGTTCCATAGAGAGTAACTTGTATAAAAATATAGCTTAATTATATGATATTTTTAATAGGTAATTAATTTAATTATAAATCATTAACTGTTTTTTTATTTACACAGTAAAACTACACACAAGCAGCAGTAAAACCCTTTGCAAAAACTTAGAAAATGGATAACACACTATGAAATTCAAAAATGCATTCAAGATCATCCGCGCAGATTTCTACAAAAATGATTATGTAAAATGATATTTTACAGCTGTATGTATAAACAAATCTACTGACTTGTATACATGCACCTATATATATATATATATATATATATATATATATATAGGATTCCTTAAAATGCACACACATGCTTGGATGTCATACTATATATACAATTACATATGCATGTATGTATCTGTCCAAATTCTATTGCTTATACAACAGGTAAACAGGTATATACATATAAATACTTTGTGTATTCAATCTTTTTACTTTTCTTCTTGTGAACATAGAGAGCAATAGTAGTTTTGATTTAGCTAGCAAATGAATTTGCATTTAATTCCAACTTATGGTTTTATTAATTCAATTCACCTCATTTTTATCTAAAAGCTTTAAATACACGTATACAAATATTGTCATCATTACCATCCAGGTTTGTGATTAGGGGGTGGGATAACAAGTAGTAAGGAATTAAAATGTATAAGTTCATTAGTACTAAAACCATCCACCCATTGATTGATAACTGAAGCTCACTTCACCCTTATTGGCATCATTAGTATCAATGATAAGCACTAGTTTATGCATTATTGGTGTTACTGCTGTTTGCCTTGTAGTTGTTGTTGTTATAGTAGCAGTAGCAATATCAGTGGCAACATAAAATCAGGCAAGATGAAGATGAGAAGGGGTAAAAAGAGGAGGAGCTAGGTAGAGTCATTAGTAGAAGCAATAGTAAAGCCGAATGAATCTTTTTCCCTCTCTTTTAAGTGTGTAATCTCTCTCTCTCTTTTCTTCCTTCTTCCAGCTGCATATACAGAATTATCAGTTATCATCATGGCTACTTACAAGGTTGTAGTATTTGCATTTCTATAATATGGCTATATTATTTCAGACCCATGTTATTCACAATATTTCATTCCTAGTGAGCCTTCTATCATTCAAACTGTCACCAGTAATGTTATGGTGGTTGTTCTTTATATCCCTGGAGATGTTTTATGTTAACAGACATACCTAGTCTTGTTGGAGGCTGGAATATATTTGGTAAATGTTAACACCTGATATTCACCAGGTATATATGTCCATAAGAAAAAAAATTAAAAAAACGATCAAAAGAAGATAAAAAAGGAGTGCTATACACACATACACACACATACACATGTGTGTGTGTGTAAGTGTGCTTGTACTGGTGGACATATACACATGTACCCATTTAAAAAAAGATGACAAGAAAAAAATAATAAAGCAAATGTTGCTTCCAGTGAAGAATGCAGGGACATATTCCATAATGAAGACCTGTGCTCAAACAACTCATCCTACAATACAGTGGTCAAAAAAGAAATTGATCTTCAACTCTACCTTCTTTGTCCACATCAACACTACAGATACACAAATCTGTGCACACATTCCTCCAGAGAGATCATCTATTAATTCGTCCACTTCTTTATCTCATGCGCTCTCATTTTTTACAAATTCTTTCTTGTTATCATTGTTTTTATCACTATTGTCAAGATTTCTATTCCTGACAACATTATCTCCAATGGCACTACTATCTCTGCAACCTCTACGATGGCATCAATATCCTCTTTGTGGAGGACATGGCTCAGGTCACTGGCCAGCCCACTGGTATAACAAGTGAAAAGATAAATTGGAAAAACAAAAAAACAAAAAAAAAAGAAGCAATTGTGTGAGTGCAGTTCATCCTGTTTCATTTTCTTGTTTAGTTGAACTTGAATAGTTGAATATATATTTATCTATATCTATATATATATCTATATCTATATATATCTATATATCTATATCTATATATATATATATATATATTGTTATTCTTCTTGAAAAAAGTGATAAGGCATTGGAAAGTGAGAACCTGAAGTATAAAAGCTAAGAATAATTTGCAAAATGGTTTGAAAAAAAGTTGCTATATTGATTCCCTAAAACCTGCGGATATATTTGTATCCTGATTGATATGTACACCAAAACCTACTACATTTATCAACATGGAGCTGTCTCTATGAATTGTATACAACTGTAGATGTAAAATATAGAAAATCTTCACTGTAGATTGTTAAAAATGAAATTTCAGAATAAGGAGTTAACACTTAATCTACAATTATTACTTTATTCTAACTATTACTGCTATTGCCTTTCTATCTTTTTATTTTATCTCTGGAAATTCCCTGTTGTACTGTGGAACTATCTTTGTGATACTATTGGCTTTCTTTTAGTCTTTATTATTGACTGTAATCTGGTAGACTGTGTACTTCAAATCTGCCATATTCTTTTAATTTAGCTTTGATATCAAGCCCTGTCATGATGTGAAAACATATTTTAACCCTTCTCAAAATCTAAATCAGATGAATCAAATAAAAAGGAAATGATTTTCAATTTCTTCTATTGACCTTCAAATACTTTTTCCTGGTGATAATAAGGATTAATTTTAAGAATGATTTTATTGAAATTAACTTTTCTGAATATTTTTAAATATCCTTACAAAAATTGTTAACAGAAGAAACAAAATAGATAAAAAATGAAAAAAAATCCCATTAAATTTTTGGAATAATAATTCTAACTCCAAAAATAATTCTTTCATCTTATTTGTAGTTTTAAACAGATAACATCATTCAAATTAAATGTTCTTTTTTCTCTATTATTGGCAGATTCTGTTTGATTTTTATTTCTTTGAAATATTAGACATTAAACAATTATTAAATCATTATTAAATCAACTATGCAAAATTTTTAAAAATAACGTAAAATATTATGAAAATAATTTAATTTATATCTTATTACAGAAAATTCTATTTTCTCTAGCAGAAAAAGAAAAGAAAAAAACAAATCCTAAATTTTACATTTACATAAATAAATACCAGTATAAACTTCTAGGGTTGACAATTTCTAGCGTGCTTCTAATTGCAAATGTAATATTTTATGAAAAGATATAATTTTTATTTGTTTTTATGTTATGGCTGATGTATTTCTTTTTAAAATTATATTCACTTGATGTTTCATTTTTTATGCAACCACCTGTTTGATAGGAAAGCTATTTAATTTTAAAATTACAAAAATTTGTCTATTACATCGATCAGAGATTATTATACTGTCTATAATATTTGGATTTAGTATATTTTTCCAATTTTTCTTTCTTTTAAACTCAAGATAAAATTGTTATTTTGGATATTGTTACTCATAGGGAAAAAAGGAAAAGAGAGACTGAGAAAGAGAAATAAATCAAATACTGCAAACAAATAATCTTGCAAAATTCAATTAAAAGGAATAAAAAACAAACTGAGATGTTAAAAAAAAGGTCAAATATAAAGCATAGCAAAAATATTTAAAGATGATAATAACATTCAGGTTGAAAGTTTGAAGCTAAATTCTAAAATTACCCATCTTAAAACAAAATAAATCAAAACAATAAATAATATATGGTGCTGATTTGAATTTTCTGGTCTAATCTTCAAGTGATCATAAGCACTAAAATTTCATAATTTTTTGCCCTCCACATTTTGACATGAAATGGATTTGTGTCTTTCCTTTTAACTTCAATTCTGACCCAGTCTTTCTGATATTATTAACTTCCTTTAAAAGATCTTCAAACTTAAAAAGAAGAAAAAATAAACTTGGTTAATCCACTTTCACTCCCAAAAGTCAAATTTATTTTTCTGATGAGAAGCAGAAAAAGAAATAAAAAAATGCAGGTTGCTACTGATGGAAACTAAGAGAGGAAAATATATTGGCAAAAGAAAAACTCTTATAATCAATAATAATAAAGTATCCTTCAACAAACAAGACATTTGTGGTTTATTTCTTTATTTGCAAAAGAAAAAATAGAGAGAAAGCTGTACCCTTCAATTTCAAAAGAATATATCTTCTTATTCTGTAATATTTGGATTTAAACCTGGTTACTCACAGAAGAAGATCATTTTACAATTACTGCTATAGCCACTAATACCACACCAACAGCCACAACAACCATTATCAATATCACTACAGCAACAACAACAACAACATTGTTATTCCCTGTTACTGTTTCTGAGTTGGCTAAATATACCAATCTGTATCTTCCATACACTTAGTGATATATATATATATATATATATATATATATATATATATATATATATATATATATATATGGATATTCAATTTCCTTTCAATTACTTATGGCTTCTCCTACCCAGGATTCTTTTCCATCGTCTTAGTCTGAAATTTAAAAAGGAATCATTGTAAAAGAATAAAAGAAGAAAAAGAAATAATTAAAAAAACAAAACATCTTTACTTTCTTGTATTGTAAATTATCTACCAACAATGCTATGAAATGGATTGGAAGTTTCTCCAGGCAAATGATACTCAGCAAAAGGAGGCTGACTACAAGGAAAAAAACTGACATTGCTCCTGATAAAAAACGGTAGGCATTATTGGTGCCTAGCCCAAGAATTTTATTATTATTATATCTCTTTTTCCACAATATATTATTTTTTATTTTTTGACATGCTTAATTTAATTTTTTTTTCTTCAAACAGTTATTTTAAAAAGTTCTCTTTTTTATAATTATTTTGATCTTATTTAATTATACTTCAGATGAATTATCTTAAAATGCCACAGTGAATTAACACTTTGTTGTTTTTCAAAATGTACATCAAGGTTATCATAATAAGAAAGCTTCCTTCATCTTAATAATTATGTGTGTGTAGGTAAATAAAATTACCAAACTGATAATGAACATGATAATAAAAATTAAATGAAAGAGAGTCAATAGAAAGAAAATTGTTAACAGCATTAATGGTAAAATGTAATTAACTAGAAAACAGATTTATTAAATGGTCACATGTAAATTGCAAATGAAAATAATGTTGTGTGTGTGTATGTATGTATGTATGTATGTATATATATATATATATATATATATATATATATATATATAGGATGCAATGAGAATGAAAGTAATACATAAATTCTAGAGTGATAATTATTTATTATAATTTTATCATAAAATCCTAAGACAAGCCAGAACTTGCAAATCTCTGAATACACACGCACACACACACAAAGTTTCTGATGAAACATTTTGATATTTATGTGTGTGATAGAAGTGTTGAAAAGTTCTAAGTCCAATCCATTCCACAAACTCAATATTTAATTGACAAAACATCAGAATACTAATTTACAGAAGTGGACTAGGTGAAAGGTTTTTAACCATTCCTTAGTATATACGTTTTTATTTACATTACTCTTGTCACTATTTCATAAGTCTAACTTGTTTTTTACATAGTCAATTACATTTTATCATTAATGCTATTATTTAACGATTTTCTGTTGACCCTCCCTATAATAATTCCCTTTCAGTCTGATTTATTTAATTTACAGTTATATTTTATTATAATCACTCTTCCTTTAATCCTACAAAACACTTTGTGTGAGTAAAAGTTGCTATTGTAATAAAAAAAAGTAAGAAAAGAATTTAAAACTAGTTTTATATCTCAAAATAAGCCAGAAATAACAATATAGATAAGAGGGAAAGAGATCAAAGAGTTTGTGTTTATTATATTGCTTTTCATTTTAGTGCTAATTGCTTGCTTGTCGATCTGACTGGCCTACACACTTATAGTTCTCAGTAGATCCTATAAAACAGTCCTGTAAATGAAAATGATTTGGTACACATGTGTTATTTCATGTAAGCATGTATATATAGATGTGGTTGTTAAACAAGTTTCATCCTAACAAAATAGTGCTTTTATTTAGTGTATGTGATTTCTTTTTGCATTATAATTGTTTGGTATTGTGTTAGTCATTTTTTTCAATTTGTTTAGTCAGTAGTGTGTGGATATTGGGACATTCTGGATCATCATTATTTCTTTATTTAGTTCTTTAGAAAATTAGGTACATATCAAAGCCCTAAACTTTTATGAAAATAGTTTTTCAAGGCCAATTCATTAGAGTGATCTTTGAAGGTTATTTGCAGTTAAAATAAGCTAAGTTTGATAAAAATGTTGAAGAATTGGTTTCTGATTGCAAGTAATTACAAACACATTTTGTAGATAAATATTGTTAGATTTACATGTTAAAATATGTTTATTCACTGTTCCATTTGTATTGGTTCCACTTTCTATATTTTTACTCAAATATCACAATTAGCATTCCAGGCTAATTTATGGAATGTAAGTATTGTAGCTTGAAGATTTAGGAAGGGATTTCATACCTGTTTCAAGTCCACCACTAGCCCATGAATGCAGAAGAAGGGCAAGCAATTGCAGGGAAGTGTTATGGTCTTATTGCATTGCTACTCCACTATGATATTGGTGTTGTGAAAAACCATTAGGACTGAAGAAGTGAATT
>OZ038507.1:44466951-44496951 GCA_964036315.1 Acanthosepion esculentum | reverse complement strand
AGTAAAAAGGAAGTTCCACTTGGACAGATTCTTCCCAAGAATCACTACTTTATGGAACTGACTCCATGGAGGTTGATTCCCAGACCACTACAATCTTAACCACAAGTTTATGATTGACCATTTTCTTTTCTACATATCCTCATAAACTGCACTCCTTATCTCCTCCCCTAGAATGCATCAACCTCAATCACTAACTCTCTACATTGAGTGGATCTTAGGCCTTTTATTGGGTGAACAATTAGTAAAAACAGGTATTATGTTCAATTCAATGTTTAGATTTGCAGCCACATTAGAAATAGTTTTCTTTCACAAAACTTTTATGCCTAATACTTTTGCATGTGACTGACTGTATATATATATATATATATATATATATATATATATATATATAGTATTTTTTTTTACTTATCAGCTATTTTAAATCATAAAACAACATATGTTTGGTTTTATTATGTGTAAAAATGTCTATGTAGGTGGGATTTTCATCACATATAAAGCTGATTCAGTATCCACTTGACAGGTAACAGACACCTGCTGTAAACAAATGTAATGTTCACTCTTTTAAGTAAAATGTAATATTTTTCAAAAGTCCAGTTAATCATTAAATTAACTATTTTCATCAAATCTTGTGTTTTTGTAATGGTTACTTTATTTTGGGAAGATTTTTAATTACAGAATTTTAAGTTTTCTGTTAGCATGGTACAATTAATTTATTAATATTATTTTAGCCATCAAGCATTTACACATCTGTGTTCTCTCTCTGTGTCTCTGTCTCAAGAGATCAAGGCCAAATCTCCCCATATAGCAGAACTCGCCTTAATATTCTTGCTGCTTTCTGGATGGTTGGATAACAAAATTTTCAAACCTTTTTGATAAACTTTTTAGAACTGTTCTAATTCCATTAATGATAAGTACTCATGCCATGTTTATAGTCAACAATTTTTTTCAGTTCTCTGGTAAAGTCTAAATATTTTCCAGTTTTTCATTTGCTCTGTTTTAACCTCTTTTGATAGCATAATAGCGTCTACTATGTGAAAAACTTTCTTTGTTCATGATTACTAAATCTGGTTTCTTTGCTTGTATTGGTTGATCCATTAGAATGTCAAATTCCAAAAGCATTTTTTATTCACCTAGACAGATTTGGTCAAAATGATCAAATAACACTCATTTGTACAACTTATAATCAGTCATGGTCTGCTTGATTGAATTCAATTTTATTAATTTATCACTAAGGTGTTGTCACTTCAGTTTGAGTGACAGCAAGTCTCCTAAAAGCTCCAGCACCCTCCTCAGGATTAATTCTGTCCCTATCACTGCTGTAGTTGGATAGTCTGAATCTGTTTTTAATTTTCAATTTTTACATTCATGTCTCTGGAGAATATGTGGATAGTTCTAAATGCATCAATCATTATAAGCACAACCTTCATGTTTTACAACTTCTTCAATTTATGGGTGAAGTTAACTGCTGATTTTTTTTCATTTCCTTTTATCTATATTTTGTGTTCTCCTTTTATCTATATTTTGTGTTCTATGATCTGGAAGAAGTTATTTTCCTCTTTTCCAATAATTACAATTACTACTGCTACTCTTTCTGATATTTATTTGAAAGAACAGTATTTAAATCACCTCATGATTTTTATGTTGTAATTTTAAGATTTTAAGGAAATCAAAATTAGAAACCTTTTTTAGATAAATAAAAATGGACTCTTGCATATAAACAAATATGCTTCTTCTTCTTACTTTCCTGAGAGAGAAAAGAACAAATGCTACACTTTAATCATATGAATTCAAAAGCAATGGACAAAGGAACAAAATTTTGCAGAGCAGATAAAAAAATTTAAAAAAAATATCATTTATGTTTTTTCTCCTCATTTGATTAACAGGTTTAGATAAAACAAAATTAATAATGTTAATTGCAATGTTATAAATTATTTCCATCTAAGTACATATATATATTCTTGCAAACCTTGAAATTAATTTAAAATCTACTCACTAAACTAAAAGGCTTGCTTTTACTCGGTTTCCAGCACTGCTTATTTCTAGTTTTCTATTAGATACAATCTGATGTATAGCATAGAAATTGTTTGTTGCAGAAAAATGAAAAACAATATAGAATATATTGTTTATTAAAAATAAACAATAATCCATGTTTGTAAGACTTAACATCAGAAAAATTTTAAAGCAAAACCTGTGTATTTTTGCCATGTTCTTTGTATGAATATAAAAATTGAGTGGGTGTATTCTCTATACACTTGTATGCATGCATGCATTTGTTTTGCATATCTATTCAAATTCATCTATGAATGAGTGGATATGTATGTATGTATATGTATTATTTTTGTTTGTTCCTATCTATGAATTGAGCATGTCTATTGATATGAATACATTTTTTCTCAGATTTGCTTTGCCTCTTGAAATTTTGAAGTTTGTTTTTTTTACATTTTAAATATTCTATTTCAGTCTCTTATGACTTCTGCTGGGATATATAATTTATTTACAATGTTCTTTAGTATTTATTAGATTTTTGAGCTTTGATGATCATTAGTCTTTAATCTTTTGTGATTTATCTCTTATCTGCCATAAAATATCTATATATGTTGATAAAAAAAAGATTTATGGAATTATGATCACAGAAATCAATCACATTTTGTCAATATAAAAGTATCCTAATCAAATAGTTACCAGTAGCTTATATGACCCAATATGCAGTTTGATAATAAATTAAATTCTTCAGAGTGACTTATTGATAAACTTCAAGTTTGTGTAATCCCTTTCTAAAAAAAGAATGCTCATGAATTCAACATGGATTAATTGTAAATGGAACCATTAAATATTTAAGAAATTACTCTTCTTCATAATTAGTATAGGTTTTTGAAAAATCATGATTTTTTTTCACCTGCAGGACTCAAGATTAATCAGATTGCAATTAAAACTAGATTATCAGCTTTCAAGAATTACTGGTTCATTTATCTCTTGCTGATTTAATTCTGAATCATTAATAAATCCTAGAAGCTATTTATTGAACAGGTTATGAATTAATGATCTGGAGAAGTTATTAGAAGAATTAAATTATTACTTCTAGGCACCAGATTTTGCCTTATTAAAAAAAATGCAATCATTTTCTATATTTGATTTCAAACAACTAATTTCTCATTATTATTCTATATCAACTTTGTATAAAATTCTTTGCTATTAATTCATTATTGCTCTGAAAATATTTACAGGTTTTAATCTTGATTTACTCTTTAGTTTTAGATTAATGAAAACTAAATTGAACTGATTCATAAAAGCTCACCTAAAGGTAACATTGCTGCACTTCAGCTGTAAACACAATATATAGTAAAAAATATAATTTTCATCTAAGTTATGCTTCATCACAACCGCAGCCAACAATTTATTCCACAATCAAGGTTTATTAGATTGTTTCATAAAATACATTAGACATATTTTCCTACAATATAATGGAATTTTGTCATTTTAGAAATAACTTTATACTTCCAGACATAAATTTCATAATTTTCTATCTAGACAAGTTCAATAGCCATAACATAGGTTCATCTATATAATATCACATTTCAAGTTCAATAGGTTCATCTATATAATATCACATTTTATCCTTAGTGAGTTTATCATGGAAACAAACTACATAACTAATAATATTCAAACTTTCAGCTACAAATGTTTTATGTACAGTATTATACATTCATATTGAAAAACTACCAAATTAGTTGTAATCAACAGTAGATCATTTAAAAATAAGGTTTTATAAAAATTCCTACTGAACTTTCATTGGATAACTGGAAGTTAATGCATTCAAAAGAATTTCTTTCAATAAACCAACAATGAGTTTGCTATGTCTTATCAGTAAATCTCCAAAAGTTTAAATTTCATAGTGAATCAGTGATCAGATTAGTCTTAAATAATTTTTTCCATTTAAATTTTTGTAAATCAATGAACTTTGTTCAATTTCTTTCAGAAAACTCAGTATTACAAAGTTTGATTAAAGTCATAATTAATTTATCTTTCAGTTTCAGTTTAAGATACTATTTTATTTGAAGAATATTAGATTCCAAAACTGAAGAATTCATGTTAAACCTGTTTCAACTGCATTTAACAAAGATTCTCACAATGGAAGAATCAGCAGTTTTACTATTTTTTTTCTCTAATCACTTCTTAAAATGCTTTTAGATACTATTGAGCTTATAATATCCAAAAGCTATCATCAACTGATTTGAATTTAGTTCAAGCAGTGACACTTTTTTAGAGTTTATATTTGCATGAGTATTGTGGTCCTATCTAGGACTAATTTCTGAAGATATTAGACTCCCACTCCTCAGCTTAATGGATGTGTTCTAAGCAGTGGCAGTAGCTTGTCTCCCTTCTTGTCAAAGTGAATTTAACCGTTACACATTATTTAAGTTTATTGAAATTTTCTCTTTTTTGGTGTTGTCACTCAGTTTATTGATTAATATCCTGTTTTAACAGATATATTTGCAAAAATCAATAAATTTAGATTAGTTATTTATGTATATTGACATTTTATTTTCAATAATTAAATTCAAACACAATTTGACAAAATTAATTCTTTTTTGAAGCAACTTTCCTTTAAAACTGGAAATAGAGACCACCCCAGTGAAATAGAATTGGCAAAAATTTTCATCTGATCATTTTAAGGGTAACATAGATAACTATCAAAATCTGTAGACATTCATTAAATTTGAGTTAAATTATCTTATGAAAGATCCTATAAAGCATCTTCTGAGATTACTGTCATGCAAGATTGTTTCATACAGTGGCCATAGTTCATGTGTATTTATTTGTACCAAAAATCTCAAAAAAAAGAGTCCAATAAATATCTATTTATATTTTGCCATGTTCCATACTGAAGACATTTGAGACATTTTGGATTTTGAACCTTTTCACTTTCATTAGTTTTACTATCTTAAATTAGTCTGTCCTGAGTTTTGACATTATATTTCAAGTTGTCTGTTATTTGATGTTAACTGGACTATCTTATCTGTTAATTGGAAATATACATACCCCTAAATACTGAACTGATATTTGTGGGTATGTAGAAAGGCAAATCAGCTTAGCCTGTTGTGTTCACTTTTGCATTAATGCCCTTCTGAAAGGATTTAATCAATTTCTTCACATTCCAGCAATGGGTAGAATTGGCTCTCTAGGCTTGGGCAGTAGCCAGCCTAGGAGAAGTATTTCTATGAATTCAAAAACTGTGGAGAAGGCATAGAAACCACTCCACTGTCTTTCCTAATTTGTCAGAGCAATTCACTAATAATAAAGACAAAATATATGGAGAGCTATGATTGCATACTTCCTGAAGAGACATGGCATTTTGAAAAAATCAGTATTTTAACAGAATATGCAATTACATATAAAACACTTTTCTGAAAATTCTCTTTCTGACCTAAGCTTTTTGTTGGCTATGAACAAATAAGTAGTGAACAAAATTATTTTCTCTAGTCTTCACTCTTTTTATTTCAAAGAGAAGTGTAATTTTTTTTATTTTCAACCTTATTATCTTTAAAAGAATGTTGATGATATATTCATCTGGTGAGCTGCTGAAGATTAAAAATAAAACAATCATTGTAAAGGAAAGTTAAGAGGATAAACAAATATGTTTTGTTTTCCAATAGAAAAGGTGTGTTGAAAAAATTATATTTAACAAACTTCTTTATGAACCTTCATGTATCTGTTTTTCTGCTTCCTCATGAACATCATTATTTTTTAAAATTTCTATTTGAATTTCTGGGAGTTACCATTATTTACATTCAAACTAACATAATAACAACAAAGATAAGGTCATTAGACTGAATGTAAACAATGTAAATTACAGAATTATTTTTTAGTTAAGTATTCATTTAATTAGTCACTCTATTTTCAATTTATTATTTCATTGTAAAGTATATGCTATATGAAATATACTGCAGGAAATATTGCTTAGTTTTGCTTAATTTTAAATGAAAATTAACAATGCTTAGCCTTAGTAATTGCAGTGATTCCACAATCATTTGAATTGAACTTAAATTAGCTAACAAATGTACTCTTTTACATCAATTTTTCAAGATTATTTTATGGATCACTAGACTGTAGTTCATTTCTAACCTCCAAGAATAACTGTCACTCTGAAACTGTTCTTTTGATAGGTATTTTCTACAAACCTTTTTTCATCAAGTTATCATATTGTTTCACTGGAATAAAATTGATACTTCTTAGTACAACAGGTGATTCTGCAGAACCTCAGTAACCATATCTTAATTCCATTCTTGTATAGATTTCTATTTAAATGTATTTTGTAGGAGGCTTGATTATTTCATTTGCACAATTGGACGTTCGGTTTTACTCTTTTATTTTTTTTATTTTTGTATTTGCAGGAAGAAGGCCAATCACCAACTTTAGAAAACTCCCAAGAACCCTTTATTACATCTGAAAGGATTGAGACTGACCCAGGCCAAAAAATGGCATCCACACAAGCAGGAGGAACAACTTCATCAACAGCTAGTGCTGCAGCATCTGGTATGTATGGTGACGGTGCTGCAGCCAACTGCATCCATCAAGACCAAATGAACGCACTTAGCTGCAGCATGGATCCCCGATCTGCCTCCCCAGCACTGCCACCTCCACCCCCACTGCCACCCAGTTTCCCAGGCATTTATGAAGGGACCTCTGAGGAGGATGAATTCCCACTACCTCCACCCATAATGGAGGACAGTGGCAGCAGCAGAGGTGGTGGTGACACTACAAGTGGTCCTCCACAACCACACCCACCCCCTCCCCCACCCCTGGAGGTGTTCAATGCCATCATTGTAGGTGGCAGCAGCAGTCCACTGCGTCGTGGGAGTGGTGCCAGCAGCAGTGCCAGCACCAACAGTGCACAGTTCACACCCCCACCTCCTCCTCCACCATTGTCCTCTTCACCTCCTCCACCACCACCCCCTCCATCTCTCCTCCAACCGGACAACAGTACTAACACAATCTACTGGAGGGATACTTCTGAAGGGTCACCATCACCTGCTGCTTGTGTTACTAGCGCCTCTACCCCTACTACTGTTGATGCATCCACTAATCGGACTCCAACACCCCCACCCAGTCCCCAGGCTGCTACTACCTATTCTACTACTTCCACCTCTACTAGCACTACTCCTCCTACTACCAAGCATGTTACTACTACTACAACTCAAACAACCTGTGCTGACAAGTCGATCCAGGCTACTTTACCTGATCCACATTATTCTGCTGAAATCTATATGCAATCTGCATTTTGTCCCATTGCAGCTCTTTCCATGGAGAGTCCACCACCCCCACCACCGCCGCCTCCACTAATGGTTAATGGCATCGCACCTTCACCTCCTCTGCCACCTCCACCACAGCCCCCATCAGCACCATCAGAAGGACCAGAACAGAGAACCCTTATTAACGGCAGCTTTGTTGGAGATGGACAAATACAGGACTCTACAGACAAAGAAAGTCGACGGCATCAGATGTCATCTAGCAATGGTATTATACAAAATGAAAAAGTTGTTGAGCAGTCAAAGATGGACCTGCCAAATCTGCCTCTCAATGGCATGGCTGAGTCTGCTAAGCATTTAATGTCAAATGATGTCCATGATAGTAAAATAAGAGATAGTTCCAAAGAGGCAAACCGACGGTCACAACATTCTGGAGATGTGTCCCCAGAAATGATTGAGAGTTATACAAGCACTGGTTCCACTGAACAAGATCAAGTCTACTATGACATTGTGGAATATGCTGAAAAACATTTCAATGATCATATTAAGGAGTCTGCTGGTACTGTTATGAAGTCTTTAAAAAAGAGAAAGTCCATGCAGGTAAGAAATTTTACTTCTTTTATGATGAACGCTTTTTGGTTTTTATAACAATAGAAAATTTCACTATATAATATTTTTACTTGTTTTTTTTTGTTTTTTTTAGAGTAGTATTTGATTTCTACATCTGACCAAAAAACTGTTGATATTTTCATACCTCTTCTTATTACCAATAGAATAATGAACAGGCACTTAAAATTCTTATGGCTGCTACATAGCAGTGGTGATCTTTCAATTTACATATAATTGCAATAATAGTCTTTAAAAGACATGCAAATCTTAGTGAAGATTTAAGTGGTTTGCATTAAATTAAAAGAAATTTGAACAGCCAAAATAAAATATTTGTATTGTTGTAATTTGTGTAAATCATATTATTGTTTTATCAATGGTTAATGATATAAAGGAATATTAAAATTATTTTGACAGTAATCTGAAGAAAGAAAATTCATTAAAAAATTTATATGCCTAATTCTTTAAAGATATGGATAAGTACCTACTGACTGGTAATTTCCTACTGCTTAGAACCTTAAACTCCACTAACCCTTTTTGGTGAAATTCTCTAACTAAAAGACAGTAGACTGATAAACTCATGTTGTAATAGATCTCTTTTAATACATTAATTAATCCAGCATCATTGAATTGTGATTTTTGCCAGCTCTCAGTTTGGTCAAATGAATACAGTAGATTATCATCTAATCCTATAAAATACCCTATAACTCTAATAATAAAGCTGAAAACCTATTTTTTAAATGCCATATCCCTTCATGACATAGTCATATGGGTTTTCACAGATTCCTTTTCTTTATGATCTGTGAACTGCCATAATTTCAAGTAAATGAAAGTTGAGTGGTTTCCTGTTGCCATCTCCACTGTTTTAACTTTGGAATTGTTCTTCTCTTAGAATAGCTTCCAAGCAGGTCTAGAGAAGCACAGTCTACTTTGATATTTAACTCATAGCTGAGTGTAGAAGATATTGATTCATGTCTTTGCTAAGGGCATGAAATTGAACACAGTATAGTAGGATGGAATTTGAACTCGACTCAATAATTTTGCTTTCTGTGCCAAAAATGTTAGCTGCAAATTTTATCTTCTTTTATTTATTCTGATGATAATGAGAGAACAGATTATGACATGAAATTAAGTGGTTGGATTAGCAATGACCAGCTTTTATCTGATATATTTGATTCCAGTCGAATCCATTACATTCACTGACATGCTAATACCCTTGGGAAAAGGTATGAATTCTCTTCTTCTTCTCCCCTAGCTATGGGTAAATAGTAGGACAGACCAGGTTCTATAGCCTTGGATGGCAACTGGTCTACCACAGAAAGAAATGGCAACCTACTGTGGGAAAAAATCTGCCTTATCAGTCATATATCGAAAGATGCATGATCGCCTAAGCGTGTACCACACATGGCACATAACTGACTGATGATATATGAGTTAATGATTGGGAACCTGTTTATTACTGGTCATTTAAAAATAATAATGATTTTGCATTAGACTTAGGATAGCAATGACTAGCTGAAATGAAATATAATTGAATCACGTTAACTATAATTTGTATATTTTCCAGAACATAATGCACACACTAATTTTTTAAAAGAAAAATGTAATGAAAAAATGTTATAGTATAGCAAAAAAAGGAGTTGTCTCATGAAGAATATTGTAAATAGAATGTTTCATCTATCTTGGGGTGGGGGTAAATAATAAGTGGGGAACCATAATGGAAAGCATACAAGCTGGACGAGTTAGCATATGTAACATTATCAAATATAAGTAGAACAAGTATAGGAGTAACTACTATATAGTAGTTTGTACTCAAAAATACTATAGAGTAATGAGTTTTTATAACACTGCTAACCATGCAATAATTCATGGTTAGCAGTTTTTATTATGATTCCAACTTCAAGTTATCTTTTGCCAACAATAATTTTATTTGCAATGTTACTTTTAGCATGAAAACAATGTTAAGTCTCCAGTTGAAGCTATAAAACATACAATTTATTATTGCCTATGTTGGCTATTATAAAGTTGGCGTTTGAAGACAGATTTTGTAACTGACTTCTGGTAGTCAACATGTTAAAAGTTTAAATAATGAATAACAAAAATTGAAAAGAATAGATTCTTTGTACAGTAGTTTTAGGGTGTGAAATGCAATTACAAAACAGTAGCATAGAAGATGAAAATTTTGATTCTCATAGACACTTTGTATTGATCCTTGAAACTATAAGTTTAATACTTCCAAAGATGAGAATGCTGATTCATATAATTTATGGAATAATAGCTATACTTAATTTCAGACAATGTTGGATAAATGCTTGTCTTAATCTGTTAGAAATTTTGGTTATTCTGGAGTCAGTTACTTTTTACACACAATTCATGAGAAGGCACTTAATACTGCTTATTCTTTTACACATCTTCCACTAATGAATAAATCATGTTATTAAAAACCGATATTATATTGTTTTTATTATTGTTATTATGCAAAATGTTTCTTCTGGCAAACCAAAGAAAAAAGAGTGAAATTTAGAGACTTAATTAATTTCTGTTTACACACTAGGTGCTGTTGGTTATCTATATTGTCATGGACAACTCACTGACGATTAGATTATCTCAACTTGCTGTAATAAATAAGATTATGTAACAAGTTGAATGGAGCAATTTCAGTGGATAATCTGAGATTTGCTACTAGAGACTTATTACTGATGATAAAGATTATGTACACCTTCCTTATGAATAAAGTTACCACACATTATCCAAGTTAAAATTGCTTCAGGTATCATCATAAAATTTTCAAGGGTAGTTACTGCAATCCACTTTTAATTGGCTATATAGAAAAGAATAGATAATACTCTTACATTCATTACCATTACCAGTCCATTAAAATTTAAAACTAGCTATTTTAATTAAATGGTTTTACTTTCATTTGATAAAAATTTTTATTTTGGTTATAGGATCTAATACTCTGTGCATTAGATAAATTCCATCATAAGAATACAACTTCTTATATAATATATATTTAATATATTTTGCAAAATTATATTTACTAATAAAGGGAAATAGTCAGAGCACAAAGTATTTTAGTTCAATAAATTGTAGCACTCTTTCTACTCTCAAAGGACTTATTTATTTTTTATTAAATGATTTTAAAAAAAAGTCATCTTCTGCTTTATATAAACAATTCATAACAATGAGATTGTAATTTTGACATTCACTAGGATATATACACTACTTTATTAATTTTGTCTTACTGCTATTAATTTATTATTTGTTTCTGTTATTTTTAATACAACATAGATTTTCTGCCTGTTCCCTGTTTTCAAAAAAACAAAACTGCTAATTGTATGAAGTTTATTTAAGCTATTTTTAAATTCATTTTTATTACATTGACTCCTAGCTGTCACCAGAATTTAATGCTTAACTTTTATATCTGAATATAGTGAATGTAAAAATACACATCTGTTGAGTATGAGTGATTAAAAAGACAATAAAAATTATACCACATCTGACAAAGTATTTTAATCTGGTCAGAATCCAATTAAAATTCTACTTGTTGAATTAAAGTCAATAAGTATCACCTGTTGGTGATAAATTGAGAAAACACTTCTCCATACATGTGATATGATAATTGTCACTATACAATCAAATGCAATCTTTTTTAAAGAAATCAGTTAAAACTAAATGCTACAAATGCCATTTAATGATGAACACATAACAAACATTTTAGTCAGCAAAATAATTCCTTATATTTACTTAAAAATTCCTTTTGGTAAGTCATTTTTTACAGAAATAATGTTTTCAGATAAAGAGAGCTATTATACTATCTTTACTTTAGGATAGATTGTTAGTACAAAGAGGAATCACAGCTTGCAAGAAACTGAATTCCCCTAACCATTTTTCCAAGTATTCTAACCAAACTGAAAAAGAGAGATATATTGCTCTTCAATTAATAAACAATTCATCAAAGTCTTTTGTAGAGATGACGCCATTTTCATAATTAGAATTTATAATTTACAGATTAATGTCCTGTTAGTATTACAATTTTTTTACTATTTAATGTTTTAACTATCTAGCGTTTTTCAGGTGTTTAATGATCTGGGTAACCTTTAATCAATTTTGAACTGAATCTTTTATTGTTCTCATTCTGCTGTCCATAAAATTTTATCATAATTGTTCTTTTGGTATTACTTAATTATTTTTGGTCCTGTTTCCACTGAGCCAGGGCTTTTCTCTGTTATCTGACCCATTGATTTAACTCATAATTAATATGCCACTAAATTAACTAACCAATGCTTTAATCCACTAGGTTGTCTCTATTGTCTCAAAGCTGGGTTTTAGAGCTTTAAAATTAATGTTGTTCTTGCAGCCTTGTTATGAAGTTTGGCTTCCTACACTTCCATATATTTTTTTATTACTTTCCTTTGCCACTGCTGTCTTTTTGGCATGCTTTATTATTATTAGTTGCTAGTATTTTTGGTGCATGATGTTCTTTTTTTTCTTAATGGTATTTATATTTCAGATTCAGTGGAAACAAGACTAAAATGAAAATTAACCAAGATGAAAATATCTCTAAATATGGACACTCTACACCTGTAGGTTAAATAAAAGGTTCCTTGAAGGTTATTCAAATTGACAGACAAATGGAGAAGGCCAGTAGGGTATGATAGCCAAAACATTGTGATAATAACAACAAAGATGAGGACATTAGTCCGGATGTAAATAATGATAAGTGAAAATGAATATTTAACTGAATGCTAAGCCCTTTTGAGCGTATTATCTTATTGCTGTTCATAGAATCAGCATTTGATTATGTAGAACTCTTGCTACTGCTGCTGCCTCAATCATGTGTCTTTCACTTTTTCAATCACTCAGTTTGTCTACTACTGCTATCTTTTACACACACATATATCATGGAAGTGAATAAGTTACCAAGTACAAACAAATATTTACTACACTTTACTATGTTTACTTTGTACATATATAATTTTTAAAAATAATGATTACTTTCACAATATAGACACAATTTGTAAATGTTAAACACTATTTACACTGATGTGCCAAAAGAGAATGAATAGGATGTTTTATGCATTTAGTTATGCTCTTAACACTAGTTATTTAGTTATGCTTCATAACACTTTGCTGTACTGTCAGTGCTTTCAGCTGTTGAATGTTATTTTATCTACTCAATAAGCTGGACCAATTTTCACATTCTAGGGCAGACAAATCATTATGTTGTATTCTACATAAAACACAATATTGGAATAGTAGTAAGAGAGAAGCACTGTCATCTCTATAATCTAACAATCACAACTAGAATATTGAGTATTATACAAGTATAACCACCCCATCTTTACTGAAAGGAACATGATTTTTATTATATAAAAATGAAACACTTTCTTAATAGCTTGGTCACTGCATAGAATACCTGCTCTTAGATTTTTTTTGTTTAATATTGAGTTGTGATCTGCTTTAAATTTATTACAGAAATTCTTATTTAAAATTACAAGATAACATCCTTTATTTCATTTAATACAGAGTATCAGCTCTGTAAATAGTCATTACACCTACCTTTCTATTTATTGAACTTCCTCAGTATGAATGTATTGATTTGTCTAAGAGAAATCAATTTTGTATTTGTAAGATCTATAATTCTTAGATTGCTTCTAATATAGAATAAATGTGTTTGTTAGAAAACAATGAAATAGAAATGATAATATGAAAGATAAAATCCAATTTGAATTGCTTTTAGACCTAGTTGATATTTTGCACCAAAATTTGTAGTTTTTCAAGACATTTTCTTTTGAGGTTTTGGCCACATAAAACTACTTATGAGAACTAATCCAAAAGTTACAATAATTACTTTTATACATGGCATTTGGCACTGTGTTTTGCAGGTAAAAAGGAGAACAATGGTGTTCTTCCTTTTCTCAATGTCATGGCACACAGGTCAAATACAGGATTTCTAACATCAGTGTACTGGAAACTAACCTTTATGAGTTATATACCCAGTGGGATTCATTCTGTTCTAAACAGCTGAAAATTAATTTGATTAAAACTTTGGTTCATTGGGCTTTGGTCATATGCTTAGAAACTAAATTAGATTCTGAAATTGAATTCATTAAGAAGGTTCTGAACAAGAATTGTTACCCTTTGGACATTATGGAATCTAGCATTAGGAAAAAAAAATGTGAATTTTGTAGGACTAGGCCTAGATCAATTGGTCCCCAGAAATGTCCTGTCTATTTGTGCTTACTGTCGATTGGTGAGGTGATTGCAAGATTTGCTATGTGTTGTGACCAAGTAATGGTTAAGAAATAACAAAACAAGAAGTTGCAGATAAATAGTGTATTGAACAATAAATACAACAAAAGTGTGTTACACGACTTGAGAGTGTGTGTCGGTTGACTAACATTCAGTCTGTATCACTATTCCTCCTGAGGCTTACTTTCCTACTCACTTTATAGTAAGTGAAAGAGTCCACAATAGCCTCATTAGAAGGAAGACACCATAACACAGGGGGTGTTATAATGTTTCAGCCTGACTCCATATGGAGTCTCTCTTTTTTTTTTAATCATTACCACACAATACTTTATTCAACCAAAAACAAAGAAAAGAAAAAATCAGCAACAACCACTTTGAAAAAAGCTATATGTAGGAATTACATCACAAAATGTTTTTTCACTTTTTTTTTTTTAGATTACGACATGCATTTCATGAGTTAACAGTAGTCTCTATTCATTATACCAAAATAATGAAAAAAAAACTGAATAAGTTTTAATAGTAAATCCAATGAGTATTGTGTTTTTCTGGTAATTCAAAAGTTTATACATGAAGAGAAGGTTTTTTTACTCATTCTTTTCCTTTACTGTAGTCATGGTATGAAATGAAAAGATACTCAATATCTTTTCGTTTTCGGGTTAACTTCTAAAGGTTCTGTGAACTTAATTTTCCTTTTGGGCCTTCTGAGCTCTGGTACAATTGCAGTATTGGAACCTCAAATGTGTCAAAAATGATGTCCATAGTGTCATTTTCTATGGGATCCCTGTCAATTATGCTTTCATACCTTCTTCTGATTTGGTTAACATGACGTTTATGGACAAACTTTGATCCCTGAACCATGTACATCATGTTCCCGATTTGTTTGTCAATTATTCCTACCCCCAGTGAGCTTTGTTATTCCCAAATACACTAAAATAAACCTTTTTGCCAATCTTAATGCACTTTTTAAGCACTTTATTCTTATTACCCGCTTTTGTTTCATTTGGAAGGAATTTGTCAAATACCAATTTTATTTTCCTGGCAACATGACCTCCACTGGCGTCTTGGCAGATGGAGCACTACTATTATGAGTTACCCAATAGACCTGCAAAAACTGTTGTATAGCTGTATTGGTGGGAGTACCTCTCGCCTTCCTCAGTGCTCTCTTAAAAGTATCTACAAAACACTCTGGCTGTCCATTACCTCTTGGATGACATGGCGCCATGGTAACATGTTCAATCAGGAATGACTGACAAAACTCCTTAAATTCACACAATGTAAATTGTGTGCCATTGTCTGTTACAATACAGTCAACAACTCCGAAATAGGCAAATAGCTCATGTAAAAACTTGACTGTCACTTCTGCAGTCAGCTTCTTGCATTTCAATACTTCTGGCCACTTGGAATAACTGTCAACTAATACAAGGTAGTGAAAACCATCAAGCGGTCCAGCAAAATCAATATGTATCTGTAACCACGGACGATCGGTTTTAGTCCAGGGATTGAATTTTATCAGGGATGCTTTAGCAGCCAAAGCACATCCTTTGCACAATCTTACCGTGTTCTCAATATCCCTGTCCATGTTGGTCCAGTAAACATAACTCCTCATCAGACTCTTCATCCTTGAAGTTCCCGGATGACCAACATGGAATTCCTTTAGTGTTCTACTCTGAAGTGTAGATGGAATTACTACTCTGTCTCAGTACATTAATATGTTGTTACAGAGTGAGTAGACTTCTGAAATACTCTGGTCTTTGCTTTTTAATTTGTCTTTTATTTCCTTTATGAAGTCATCCTCGGACGCTTTGTCTATTATTTCATTGATTGTTATTGGAAGCTCTCTGACAGTATTGCACAAGGTGCTTTTTACGTCGACCTCTGTTCTTACGGCAGCAATGACTGTGTCTTCCAGGGGTTCAGCATCAATCTCAATACCCCATCTGCATAACAGATTTTAGTAGATGGGAGAAACTCCATTTTGTAATTATAATTGAGGAGAATGTTTCCCCAACTTTGCAGTCTATTAGCTGTATGTGTTGGCAGACCCTTTTTGATTTAAAGATAGTAAGGAGTGGACGATGGCCTGTCTGCAACATAAAGTGCCTTTAGTGAATAAATCTATGGAATTTAGTTACCACAAAAATGATTCCTAAGGCTTCCTTTTCTATTTGCGAGTAACCCCTTTCAGCTGGTAATAACAACCTAGATGCATGGGCGCTTGACTTTACCGATCCATCCTTTAGCTTATGTAAAATGCATGCCCCGATACCGTAAGAGTTAGCATTGCTGGCTACAACAATGTCAAGGTTTGGATCAGGATCAGGAACAGATCTGATGTAAGGACCTCCTTTATTTTCTCAAATGCTTCCTGGCATTCAGTTGTCCATTCCCACTTTTTGTCTTTTCTCAATAATTCATTAAGTGGAGCTCTCAAACTATGCATTCTTGGAACAAAAACGGTATAATAATTGGCAAGACCTAAAAAACTTTGAAGAGCCGACACTTTCTGGTGCTGGCATATTCTTTATTGCCATTGCCCTATCTGGATCGGGACATCTTCCGTTTTTGTCAATTATTTGCCCCAAGTACTTGATTCTCTCTAGGAAAAGCTCACACTTCACGTCCTTTAGTTTGAATCTGTAATCCTGGATTCACCTGCCAAATTTGCAATTTGTGTTCCTCGTTGCTCTCACTTTTCATGAGGACGTCATCGAGGTAGGCCACTGCAACTGACGACACACTTTTCGCCTGCTCTCAAAGACTTTTTCTTTTTTCCTTTTTTTTTTTTGTTCGAAGAGAGATTTCTAACTAAATGAACATACAGGGTTACAAGTTAGGTTAGAATAATTAGAACAGAAATAGATATGTTAGATTAGTCAGACCGAGGGTAAAAAAAAAAAAAATTAAAAAAAATTTGTATAAACCCTTGTGGGTGTTTATACAAAGGAGCTTTGAGCATTCCTCATCCATGTATATTTGCAGATAAGCATCGCTTAAGTCAGTCTTAGAGAAAAATTTTCCTCCACTGAGCTTAGCTAATATCTCCTCTGGACTTGGAAAAGGATAATGGTGATCCTTTAGGGCGCTGTTCAGCCCCGTAGAGAAGTGAGCACATACACGAATTTCTTTGCTCTTCTTTTTAATGTAAACTGTGGGAGATGCCCATTCACTATATTCAACCTTTGCCAGAACTCCCATTTCCTCAAGTCGATTCAATTCTTCGTCAATTTGATTTAACAAGGTATATGGAAGGTTACTTTTGTTCTTAAAAACTGGATTTACGTCTGGCTTTAACTCAAACTTAGCAGACATTTTAGTGCATTTTCCTAGTCCTCCACTGAAAACATTGGGAAAATTATTTTAAATTCACCTTTCAACTTTTCTTCTTCGGTAGTCAATTTTTTTACTTTTTGATATAATGAGTTAATAGGCATATCCCAAAGTTGAAACTGTTCTAACCAATCAGTCCCAAACAGATTACCCTTATTCTTCATAATGTACGCCTTAAGTTTTAATGTTTTAACTTTGAATGACATGTTCGTTATAAGTTCACCCATAAACTTAATAGTGTCGCCAGTTACTCCTAATTATCAAACATAGAAGAAATTGGGTAAGTCGACTTTGTTAAGAATGAACCAAATAGCTAATATTTGGTTCATTCTTAACAAAGTCGACTTACCCAATTTCTTCTATGTTTGATAATTAATTATAGATAAGTCTGAACCCGAATCAGTGAAACTTTTGTGTCCCACTTTATCACAATTAAAACATTTTTTATCTTTAAAAGGGCAATCTCTATACCAATATAATTGGCCACACCTGAAACATGGTCTTGACAGCAAAGTAACTGTATTATTTTTTGGTTGGCCCGTTTTAAATTTTCTTTGGCGTATTTTTTAATCTGAGCCACACCACACTGTTCAATGTTATTCAAATCCTCTCTGACGCTCACGAAACGTTGGCAATCTTCAGCAACTTGCTGTAAAGTAATGTTGGGCTCGTTTTCAAGCTTGTTGAGCACTCTATGACGTATTTCAGCATCTTTTGCTGAAATCAAACACTGGACGAAAATCAGGCATTTAAAATTATTGGCGCTTAACTCTGCCAATTTGAAATCATCGCAGTGTTTATTGACTACATTCACAAAAGTAGTATAATCTTTGTCTTCTTTGCGGGTGAGATTCATGCATTTCCAATGCTTGTGAAACAGTGATGTTTTTGGACTGAAGAGTTCTGTTAATGATTGAATTGCCTCTTTAAATTTCAAGTCACTGGTTTTCTTATGCAAAATATAGTTAACAAACTTAGTATATTCTACTGTGCCTAATTTCCTGAGGAGTAGACGAACCTTTTTATGGTCAGCCCAATTTGCACATTTCATTTTGTATACATCTTCATAATGTTTAAAATACAAAGCGAATGTAATTTCATTTTCAGGTGTGTACGTGAAGTTTTCAGTAGCACTCCATATAGCATTTGGAGATGTTCTCGCTATCCTCATTTTGTCTTTTGTTGGATAAGTGCCTTTGCTCGTTCTTTGTTTTAAGGAGCAATTCCTCAAGCTTCTGTTGTCTAACCAGAATCTCTAGGTGCAGTTTTTTATTTTCTTGTTCATTTTGCAAACGCAATTCTGCTTGTTCACATTGGAATTCCTCTTGTCTTTATATTTTTAATCCTATTCTTAATTGTTTCAGTATTACCATTTTATGGTAATACTTATTTTTTGTTACGCTTGTTATGAATTGTTTCTTTTTTGTTATGAAATTCCTTCCATCTTTTGAACAGGAGTATAGCTTTATCCCTTGTTTCCTGTTTATGATTGGGTTTCCAGTTTCTTCTCCTAAACTATCATCTTCAGCAGGTCATGACAGATTTACATACATAGGTTTTCCTATTCTTGTGTGAACATCTGTTTGACCCACTTGGCTCAAACATTTTGTGATATCCAAACATTGTTTCTAATGCATCAAAATAAGCATTCAGCACTATACATAGTTCCTTGGTTGTAATCTGCAAATAATATGATCAAGGCACCTCATCAAGGGTTGACAGCTCTGCAGACCTATCTAGAACATAGCTTGTCACACATATTGCTGTCACCACTGCATTACTCCCTGCCTAACTATCCACTGATTGATTTTTTGTTCAGTATGAGTCAATGAATGTCATTAGGAACAGTTTTTTTGCTACACCTCTGTTTTGTACACACTCAAGTTAGATAGCATTTTGTCAGACTCCTATTCAGCTGCTGTCTGTATCAAGACAAAATATGTGGATCATTGGCAGGAAGGTTCAACTTAGACTACCATCCCACTACTAACTGCTTCAGCTATTGTGGACCAATGTAATAAAATAAGAGGTAGTACTTTCGGAGCAATCTTTGTAGATACTGGCCTACAACTTCACAACTGGTCTATCTGATTGAAGAACTGTCACTGTTAGTAGATGAGCAAAAAAAATTCAATTTACAAAAAATAAATCTGATATAGTTATATAAAAGTAGTAGTCTGAACAGTAGCTAATGTTGGCACAGTAAGTATTAGATGTACTGGTTTGTGAAAGTGTTAATGATAATCCTTAGATAGACAAGAAAGAGAGACAGAAACTATTGAAAGGTAATGTTATCCTCACAACAATCTTATTGTGAAAATCAACTGCTGTTATTGATTGATATTGACTGGTTCATATGTAATCTATTATTAACACACTCATATCAACTTCACTGTTTACATAGTTAAGAGAGTAAAAGATAGAGAGAAGAAAAGAAAAACAAAGAAGAATTAGGATGTACACACTATGGTATTTGTTTAGAAAAGTATAATTTGCCAATCTGTTTCTTTCTCTCACTCTGCCTAACTAATTTGGTTATATAATGCTATTGAGCTTGATTTTTAAATTGCTGTTGCTCTGAAAAGGAAGCAAATGAATTTTGTTATTTATTTGAAATATTAACTAAAATGTATTCAGATTTATACAAGGAGAAAACTCTGTAACCATTTACACACTGGAAATTATGGTACAATTAAAACAATCAGACCTTTAGACATCATTTTAAATAATATGAAAAGTGACCAAAAAGAGATAAATTAAGCTCATTTAAATCCTCAATGGCCCCAAATTTTGAAATAAGCACCTAAGCTGTGTAATTTGATGTTTCTAAATACTTTTCAAGCACAACAGAATAAATACTTATTGGAATTGACTAATAATTTCATATGAAAAAACAATTGTTATTATTAAGAAAATCTGGTTTACCTCATTTAATAAAAGATTCTCAAAACAGTATAACCATAAATGTACTGTGTTATATTTGAAGAAGAGTATTGAGTATCTGAATAATATTGTATTTGTTAATGATTCAAAATTATATCAAATAAGTTGTTTTGTCTAATAACATTTTTTTTCACTCACAAAAATATTTTCTACAAAGCCATTTTGTATTTGTAGCTTAGAATGTCTTAAGATTTTTCAATTATCATATTTACATACTTGTAAAACAGCATAGATGTTAATATTAACAAGTTTCAATAATACATCTGAAGTAAATTAAATTATATCAGACACTCTAAATAGCTACATACATTTTACTTATATAAAATAAATAAAAGTAATTAGATTGTATTAGTATACAAAACTCATTTTAAATATCAATAGATAGAAACTTCAGTGCTAATGAGAATATAAGACACAACCTTAAGTCAGTTTTGATTCTAAAAATTGCAAACATTAATTTTTTTTCCATTAGCTCATTTTACTATCATCAGAATTTAAGTTTGTTGTCCAGCCTCCTTTTTTGATTAGAGAACAAGTTTTTCTTAAATGATAGGGTAACTCCATTAATATTAATGAATTAACTATGACATGAATATTATTAATAATTTAATTTATAAAATTATCATTTTACTGATTATATAATTACTGAACTGATACCTTCTTGTTCCTATTCTGAATTATTTCCTATGTCTTGGTTTGATTGTGATTTCTTGTGTTTTCCCCCATTCTTCTCTTGTTACAGCCAAATTTATTACATCTATAAAGACAAGTCAATTTACATTGTGTTTGTGGTGGGGGTATTAGTTCGGTATTCATATGCTAAAAATTTTTTTATTGTACTTAATTTTTATATGCATTATTTTCCTCAGATTCATGTTTATTTCATTAGTATTTAATGTAAGAAAAGAGTTTATTTCATTGGTATTTAGTGTAAGAAAAGAGTTTGGTAAATGTCACTTACCTGTATTTAGAGATAAGAAGTTTATTTTGAGGTTTCATTTCTATCTTGTTTCACTTTTTTCTTTTCTTTCCTTTTTTTTAGAGTAACATCAGAACTTATCAGCTGCCCATTTCCAATTTATTTTTTTTATTTTTTGCTATGACTTGGCATTAAATTATTTCTCCTTTTGGTTTGAAATTGCAAATATTTTATTAATTTTTTTACACCTGTCAAAGTTTGTCCTATCAGGGTTCTTTGATGAATCTGTTTTCTTCAGATTTTGATAGCATTTAAATTGACAGATCACAAGTATATGTGTATCAGTTTAAAAGCTTTTTAATAGACTTTGATGAATATTAATGCATTGCTTTTAAGTTTATTGTTTGTCTATTTATTATAAATATGCATATCAATGTGATCAATAAGCCTGACGTGATTAGCTGAATGTTGAATGTAAATTATCACTGTATAATCTTCAATTAATATTCACTACTGAATTGCATTGGCAAGGAAAGAGATTATGTTGAAAATACTTATTGTGTAAAACAAATCCCTTTTTTCATGATTAGGCTAGACATATTTATTTAATATATGTGAAGTATTTTTTTAAGTATGAATAGTTTTGCTAAGCATAGATTACAGGTATATTTTTATAGCAATATGCCCATTTTAATTTTGAATTGTCAATTCTAAAATTTGCTTAGATAACTTATTAATCTGTAGGCATGAGAATTTCATAATTTTTTGTATTTGAATTATGACAAGTTGCATTAGCTGGTTTACCCTTTAGTTTGCTAAATCGGTGCACACACTGAGGCCAGCACAACCGACAGTTGCGAGAGCTCAGTAATTTTTGTTCCTAGCCTGGATGTGCATGCTCAGGCTCCACACATTAAACCAACCTTGTGTCACAACACAACTTCATGGGGTGTTGAGTACATACAAATTATTATAAAGCAGAGCTGGGGTTTTTAATCTCAGAATTTGTGGGAGAATTGAACTCCAATTTTGCATTTATTCATATAGATTCCATAATATATTTTTTACTTAATTAGCTATTATGTTTCTCTAACTCTTCAAATGTTGAATGTATAACTAATTCTAATTTCTATTTTTCCATCTTTACACTATATTAATTTTATCTTATAAATTGTCTCCTGTTCTGTTACCCATGAAATAAAAATAATTGTTTTTATGGAAAATAAGGATCTATATACATCAAATCATCTTTAAATTAAGTGACAGCAGAAGAATTATCGTTGAACTTTTAAAAGGTAAGCTTAAACATTAATTCAATACTTAAATGCAGCAATCAATTTTGAGTTCTTCTGTAGTTTATTGATGCTTATTGCAACTACTCCTCCCAAGCTATTGTGATGATGGCCAAACCACAGGAGCTAGCTTAAATGCCACCTGATAGGGCAGTTTTTAAACTAGTTTATAATAAAATGTGCACTGCAATTTTGGATACAAAAGGAAAATAAGAGTTACTCCCTTTGAACCATAAAAGCAACAATAATGGCTAGTATAATGTATTAATATATATTTTTAACCTCAAATAATCTAGAAACTAAATCTGAGCTCAGCAAAAATCATTTCTTGCACCTAACTTTTCTAGGGCTTTTGAATGAGCTATGAATCATTGAAATTGGACCAGTGGGAGTGTAGGAGTTGCTTGGACACACACATGCACAAACATACACACATACACCGTACTTTATATATAAGATGATTTCTTCCAAGACAGTGTTTTGCAGTTGAGGTTTGCCAATTAATAATCTGATTTTTACTTTTTTATGTTTACTGTATATGAATTCTAAAACAGTCAACGATTTCACTAATGTAAAATAATATTGTTGAATTTCACAGCATAATTAGTAGCAATATATTTACTTTTGGCCCAAATTACAGTTATTTTCATCTGTTGTCATGTAAACAAACAATAAGAGGACATACAAAAACTATGAACAAAATTCTTGCAGTTAATTTTTGTCCAATTTCCAAAGAAAACAAGGCACTTTATTCATTAAATTCTTTTGGAAAATTACTTTAAATATAAAGTTGAGCAGATGACCTGATAATGTTTATCATTTCTACTCATTATCTCTTCCATTTTCACTTTGTAATACAACCCATAATCTTTTAAAATCCTTTATAAAAATGAATTTGAAATCTTTTAATACAAAAGAATATGTGAAGTGGTATTGTAATGTTATCATTCCAAGCCACTTCCCAAAATTTGACTAAATTATCAACCATCAGAATTATTTTGGAAGAGTTTTGTCATGCCAAGAACCTTTCAGCATCCATTTTTATATATATTACCATTAGGAAATATTCATTCACACCTCAAGGTTTTTCAGAGAGTTTAAATTGTTAAAGCAATTTATTTTACTTCCTTGAAAATGTTCAGATATTTTTTTCAACTTTTTAATTTCTTTGATTTCTCTGCAATAGTGTCATCCACAATATGACAAATTTTCATTTTGTTTTCAATTCTAAACCCCTCTGGGTTTGTACATAAACCAAAGGTTTGTATGGCCAAATTCGAGTCATTTGTGCTATTACAAGTTGATCAAAATACCTAATCAGTCATGTCAATTTATCCTACTTATGTAATATTCTGATATCATTTAATTCATAGTCTCATCTCTATTTCCATATAGTCTACATTCTATATTTCACTGTGCTAGTTTTAATATATGTTGTTCTGAGTCCCATTAATAGGGATTCAGTTTCTCTCTTCATATGCCCTCTTCATAAACATGTCATCTCATTCCTTTTGTTGATCTAGTTTCCTGTTCATATCACTCAGCACTAATACTTTTCCATATGATTAATTCATTTGCCATTTCTTCATTATTGTTCTTTACTTTATTTAACCTTCCTTACTTTCAACTATTAATGTAATCTTCAATTTTGCTTGTACTACTGTTTTGTGTTTATCTGTCTATTGTAATTTTTTTGCTTTCCAGATTTCTCTCTGAATTTCTTACAATCTATTTTCTCCCTTTTTCCTATTCTTTCCCTTTCTGTAAAAAAATATTGAAAGTAACTTGTTACTAATCTATTAATGGTTTTGTATAAATAGAAAAATATTATTTATATCATTCTGTTTTAATATTTAAGGCTCAAAGCTAATCTTTCAATGCAACATTTTACAATCAATAACTTTTTATTACTTTTGCTACAGCTAGCATATTGCAAAATGCAATGAATAAGGCAATATTTATATGAATAAATAATAGTGTATATATAAAGTTCCCTTCCTAAATAGTAAAATGCAACATTGAAATTCTCCAGTGTTAGTGTACTTTATTAATATTTTAATTTTGATTACAATCATTAAATCAATAGGATTGTATAATTTTGCTTATTTTATTTTCAAGTTTTTTGAGTGCATGAAGTCAAAATAAAATCCCAACCATATCAACTATAAACATATTAAATTCACAATATAAAGTTTATCCAAAAATGTTCAGTTTTTGGTGTTAGATAGTAATTAGAAAAATTTAGTTTAAATTTTTTTTAAATCATTTTTAATTTTACTGGGACAACTGTCATATCAGGGTTTTTTTTTAAGTCTTTAGTTGACACTTTTAGATGAAAGAGCATTTGAATCAGTAGAAAACATAGCAGTCTTTAACAAAAAATCATATAAAAACTATTGAGTTATGATAACAATACAAGACATGGGTAAAATAAAGATTTGAAAACAAGTTAATAAATAGATATAATTTTGCCTAAATTATTTTCAGCCAGTCTTGAAAGTATCTTCCAGAAAATTAATTTGGAAGGAAGTAAATGCAAAGAAAGAATATTTGAATCATTTAAAATTTGCTGACAACATTTTACTAATATCAAAATGAACAGATGAATTACAAGAAGTACTAAATAACTTTAATAGTAAAAGGTAAGTTTAGAAATGGATAGAAACAACACTAATGCAATGTTCAATTATAATGCTGCAAAAAAATGTTCATGAGTTGAAGTCCAGACATACTTTTTTTTAGGACAAGTGATAACATTAAAGAATGTGCAGTGTATAACAGGTTGTAAACCATTTACTAAAATATAGAGATATGGTGAAAAGCACTTTGCTGGCTTAAAATATAAAGGATAAAGGAATGTATTTTGGGTTGGCCAAAAAGTTCGTTCAGTTTATTAAGTAAATTTTCTACTTAATAACCAAACCAACTTTTTGGCCAACCCAATATAATGCCAGCAATAAAGTATTAGTACAAAACATAGAAAGTAATAAAATTACTTGAAAACAAACTTAGAAACACACAATGAACAATAGAAGGCGGTCAACAGAGATGAAAGAGAAGGTATCCTACATGAGGTCCTCTGGTGGCAGCCACCAATAGTGGCTTGCATGTAGGGCAATCTGCTACTGGATGGCATGCCACTAGCGTTTACCACTGGTAGCCTGCTGCCAGACTGCCAGTGCATTCATCTCGGCAATGTTACCACTGGCAGACCACTAGAGGCCCACCAGTGGCTGCCACCAGTGAGCCACTAGCAGCTTGTGTGTAGAGATATTATACATGTGATTGAACATGATTAAATAGAGCAAAGGTTGTTCGAATGCAGTAGAAAAAGACCAAACAGAAGATGAACAATATGAGAGATTGGTTGTAATAGACTAGAAAAGTGTAAGAATTGTTATAGAAAGTGTTGAGAAAAGCCTCTGTCAAGCAATGGAGTTGCAATGGCTGCTGATGATGATGACATCCAATCAAGGATGAGACATGGCTGATGAAATTTCACCTTATTTTTTACTAGCACTATCAGTCAGCTATACTTTAGTATTTCAGCAATATCTTCATGCCAAGTTAATGAGATTTATAAACACTTGCTAGCCAAGTGTGGTTTCTTACTTTATAGTTCCCTGATCTTAAGTCAATGAGTAACTGTCTTAGCTGTTAAATTTTCTGAAGAGTATAGAAGCAGACGGAAATACATCAGAAATGGGCTCATCATTGTCTAAAATAGCTTATTCATTACATGCTTGACATGTAATATGGTAATAATTGTACCTATGTCAGTCATTAAATATTTTCTTTCTGCACTATTTTCCTGTTGCTCCTTTAATATTGCTTTATTCTGTGGAATGTTGTTTTAATGTGAATAACTAACTTTTCTCAAAATGAGCAAAATTTATTATTATAAAATATGACAACAAATCTATGATCAAACTTAAAAATTGCTATCAATAAATCAAGTTATTCAGTTGTGTTAAATTAATTAAAGTAATATGCTGTAATTGTATTTTCAATTAATATGGCATTAAATATATTGAATTTTTCATTAAAAATTTCAAAATAAAAAAGTGATGGTATTTCTATCAAACACTGCTGGAAATAAATAACTAGTATTTAAATAACAAACTAGTAAAATCTTTGCAAATAATCTAAAAAAATATTTACATAATTTTTAGAATAATTGTTTTGAATCCAAACAAAATTGACTCTTTTTTCCTTGTTGATCTTACATTGTTTACCTATGTTATGACACTTACCATCATCTTCACTTTGACATTTTACTAAAATAATTTTGGACTGTCGGAAGGATCCAATCATCAAAGTTGATGGTAGAGAATGAAATTTTATAAACAATTTTTAGATATTTGTAGGATAGGTCCTTCTAGGAAAATCAAATATTTCTTATGCTTTGAATCAAAGGAAATAGATACAGAAAAGCATTTAAATGAATGTCTTTTAGGTTAGTACAGTGAAAAGCTGTAAACTTACAAAGTAGTTTCTAATGTCATCTTCAAGATGCTTTTCTCTCTTTGGATCCATTCTTTCTAATTTCTAAGCATTAAGAACCACTGATATACACTATGTCTGATTTTATTATGTGGATCAATGTTTTCACAATAAAATTAGAATCAAACAACCGATATTGGCAAAATTTTCAGACTAAACTTATATGAGCAATATATTATGTGAGCTTATAATATCTATTTTATTTTATATACTTCGAACAACTTATTTGGTGATGTCACAAAAGTTGTTCAGCCTATTGGAAATAAATAGTATAGTAGTTAGTGATATTTATTTTTAATTTTAGATGCATAAATATTGACTTGGGTCGTAAGAAAACTATAACCTCTAATATGAAACAAGATATTGTAAAGTAATCAATCAACATGACATAGAAGACAACAGAATGGGGGAAAGTGGTGTAATATTTTGGGCAAGTATTGTAGATCTTAAAATTCTAGGTCCTTTAAATTTTGATGATGGTATTAAGATAAATGCATAGAATTATTGTAATTTCTGGACAAAAAAAGACAAAAAAATCAGTGAATGAAAAACTGATAAAGATTACAGAATATTAAGAAACCTATCTTAGTATCACTTACATAATAAAATGTGACGTAACATATTGTATATGTGTATCAGTAGTCATGTGTAGATTTATTTTTAACATTCTTTCTTGAATAAAAAGAACTAGTAAATATTTCATGAAAGTCAAATGTTTGTCTTTAAATTTCCTCTTTCTTTTCATTTTATTTATTTATTTATTATTGAAAGAATTGTAGGATTTTACATACTTTAATTTTTTCTGTTTCTATTGTTCACTAAATCTCTTGTATTTTTTTATTCATTATAAAAAAGGAGAAACTTTTTTTTTCTCTTTTTCTGTCAGTACTCAGCCATATCTGTCACTATAAATAACCACTTATAAATGACACCTTAGCATTTATAGCTTCATTTAATCTATTATTATATTAGCAGTTATTCACTATAACTGGCTACTGATCAAGTAGAAAGTAGCAGAATGCCAGAAAAAAAAAGAAAAAAATATGCATGCATGAATTTTATAGTCTTAGTTAAATCAGTCAAAGCACAGGTTCAAAACTTGAATTTATTACTCACCTATTTTATGTAACTATTCATTTTTTTACCTGCATATCTGATGTGTTCATTTTGATGAAAACATTCATTTACTGATCTAAATTTTATCTACTACATTTACTTTATCTGGTTCTGCTTATTTTTGTTTGTCCATCTGAATCTCAGGTGTTATTCTCATCTTTTCTATATTTCCTTCATTGTTATCTTAACAACTCATATTCTTATTCTTTGTCTATATATGCTTTTATCTTTGCCTGTTCATAGCTATCTTTGAGTCTCCTTGGTAGCTGAATATGTACCAATTTTGCTTCCAATACCATTGGATTGTATGCAGGGAATACAGATAAATACTGCCAAAGGAAATTTTATGCACTTTTACACCTGTACTCCTCCTACTTTGCCATGTTACTGGTCATATACAAAAATAAAATTTTTCTTGACAAAACAAAAAAATGTATGTAAAATCAGAGATTAAGTTAAATTTCTTATGAATTAATTGGGTGGTCTTCTGGCTTTTTTTTATCAGTAGCAATTGTTATTTATTAAATCTTGACTTGGAGCTAAGGGAAGAAGTGAGGTTAATAACAGATGTTTCTGATATAAATGGACAAAGCACTTTAATGATGGTTGCTAAGCTCAATTTTCTATGGTTAAAATTGATCAGAATTATTATAATTGATGACCTACCATTTAGGAATTGTGCATTAGTCAATCAAATTTGTATGATGAAAATACATATGATCAAAATTATCCAAGAATAACTTTTATGGCTGTATTCAGATGAAATAAAAATGTTTATGTTTATCTTAATTTATGAACCAGCAAAACAATTTTTCATAATTACAGACATAATACATTTTATTAAAAACACCCTTCATCTAGTTCCAAACCTAAAAAACAATCTACTAAAAGTATTCTTTTTTATTAGTAAATCAGTCAGTAAGAGAAATGCTTCAATAATTGTTCACTATATTTTTTTAATCATATCATCCCATGCAAGGCAGTAAAATCACTAACACACAAGGGGTTACTGAGTGTGAAAAAATAAAAAATAAACATTATTAAGGAGAGAGAACAAATTTTTTAGGTATCAAAGTTAGCTGGAAAGCATGAAGCTAGAAGCCAGACAAGAGTTCCACAAGCAAGAAGAGCAATAAAAAGGAACTGTTAGCATAGAACTTATAGTTACATCTAACCAATTCAACTGTGAATTGATGAGAGCTTGCTGTCAATCTAGTAGTGCACTTAAATAAAGTCTAGGTACCATAACAAAGAGTTCATCTGAACAGTTACCATGAAAGTATTTGTAGAAAAGGCACAGGAAGCTACATTACAGTGGTGGAAAAATGACTGAAGTCAAGATGCCAGGTCAGGACCAATAATATTGCTGAATCTTCTTTAGATGTTATCAAGAATATCTAAATATATAGCAGGGGCCCCAGGCCATATGGAGCAACAATATTCAAAGCATAGGTGAATTGTAGACTTATAAATATGTAAGATAGATTCAGGGGAGAAAAATTGTCTAGCACAATACAGTGAACTTTCTTAGCAGCAGACCTAGCAATGAATTCAATATAATCTTCCACTTCATGTCAGCTAAGAATATAAGCCCAAGAAGGAGAAATGAGTCACTCTCATGGGGGTTAGTATCAGCCATGCTCATGGGAAGCAAGAAGGGGTCTTTCAGGTGATTGATAAAGAGATGCTTCATTTTGGAGTTGTTAAAATTAACAAGCCACTCCTTGCCCCAGTTAACAGACTTGGTCATTTTTTAAATCAGCTACCAATTTAACCTTATTGAACTGATCAA
>OZ038507.1:44241951-44461951 GCA_964036315.1 Acanthosepion esculentum | reverse complement strand
ATAAATATTATGGTTTGTCATATTTTCTTTAGGGGTAAAAGTATTATTCAGGTGAAGATTTAGCAAAAGTATTATTCAGGTGAAGATTTAGCCTACGTAAAAGCGTTGTTGTGTTTCCAACATAGATATTATTTGTATCATTGGAGATGCAGTCTCCCAGAGGATATTTAAATTTATAAACGATGTTGATTTTCTGCAATATGCAAGTGGTCAGGGAAGAAGCATTATGAATGATTTTATTAAATATAATGTATATAAGTTTTATTTTTGTACTAAGGTCTGTGGTGGATGTATTCATTTTTATTAATTTTTTTAGGATATTTTCGTCTTGTTTATAATTAGCATCTGGTTACAACATAAAAGGTTGATATGTTTGGGGTTAGTTGGAGGGGTGTTATGTTCTATATGTTTTGTATAGAGGTCTCTGAGGGAGCCCCTTATTTGCTCATCAACGATGTAGTTGGGGAAGTTGTTATTGATAAGTGTCGGTTTTATATTTTTAAGTTTGCTGTAGAAGATCTGTTTTGTGGATGAATTAGATTTGCATGGTTTATTAGGTTTTTTTATAATAGCTATTTTATAGTAATTTGGACATTTGCTTTTATAGTTAAGAGTACAGGAATTTATGCTGGTAGGTTTTTTATATGGAGAGATGGTGAACTTATAATTAATGGTGTTAATCAGTATATCGAGAAAGGGAATTTTGTTACTAGTATTAAGTTTATATGTAAACTTAAGGACGGAGTTATCTTGGAACTGTTTTTGGAGTTTACATATTTCTTCCTTATTTTTAACTAATAGAAGGATATCGTCTACATAACTAAGGTAGATGGAGCGTTTTTTAAACTTGCTAAAAATGTTATTTTCAAGATTGAACTTAACAGGTTGTTAAAGATAGGACTAAGAGCTTAGCCCATAGAGACATCATCACATTGTATATATATGTTGTTGTTATGATTGTAGAATGGGGCTTTGGTAGTGCAGGGTAGCAGTAGTTTTCGTAATATATTAGGCCTAATTTAAATGTGGGTATAGATGGATTATGGTATATGTTATTTATAATGATCTCAATAGTTTCATGAACAGGGATGGGAGTGAGGCTACAGTTTCATTGTTAAGTTTTTCATTTTTTAGGATTTGGATTGCCTTGAGAGTTGATTTTATGCTGTATTTGCTAGGGAGATATGGTGTGATAAGTTTATTGTTGATTTTTGTTAATTGATATGCAGGAGTGGGAATTTGTGATATAATGGGGCAGAGAGGATAGTTATGTTTGTATGTTTTTAAAGTGCCATATATGTAGCTGGGCCTATAAAAAAGTATGTAAAACGTTTTCTTGTCATGCATTTTGTACTTTAAGACTTTTTCAGAACTTACTAGCTTTATAGCATATATCTTTCGTTTCAGATTTGTATTCCAATATACTTCAGGTTATTTTATTACCTCCAAAACAGCTAACAGCCAACCTTGACAGGAAATATTATTCATAGGTACCAGTTGTCTTTGAAATTAATTCTTACCACCACACTGTGCACTATATTTAATGAATCAATCTTATAATAATATTGTGATATTGGTCATTAACAGTGACTACAATTGGAAATGTAAGCTATGGGGGAAATCAGAGATGACTTACATTATGCTCAAACAGGATTCATTTATGTTTCAGGCCAAAATATTATTCTGGAATTTCACTTTTTATAAAATTTCACTTCACTTAACAAGTTGGATGGATTTCTTTTAGTCTCCTCACATTACTTCCTGACTGATTGTAAATCGATTTATAAGCTCTTAACAAAAAATTACCACTAATGTGTATGTTTCATTTCCTACTTTCTTATGATACTGAACTCTGCAGCTTCCAAAGTTTTAATTTTGCAGGTGTAAGAAGTAGCACACATGAAGCCTTCATCAAGAAATTTCTTTCCATTTGAGATTATTTCATGTCAAAAATCTTTGTTCAACTTTTTTCCATTTTCTCTATTATGGATTTAATTAATGGATCTGGTGAGTAATGCAGCATTCAGTAGTTTATAAAATCCTCTTCAAATGTGCTTATTGTCAGATTGTGTTTCAGTATTATGGAATAGCATTTATTAGTCATGAGTACTATGTCTGAGTTATATATAAAATAGTGATCAAAGATAGGATTTGTGACTCTACAAACTTCCATACCAATCAAAATTTGCAAACATATGAAAACAATGAAAATTTGTAAGCACTTAAAAAATGCATCTGTAGATGCACTAAATAATATTTTTTGCATTATGTTAATACAAGGCCACATTGCAGTCAACAAACGATGCAGATGATGTGAGGAACACCCTCTCTACAGCCTTGATTTGCTAACATCAGACTTCTGGTTGTTCCCAAAATTCAAAGAAGTAGTGCAAGGTTATTATTTTTCATCTAATGCTGAATTGCAATTTACAATTTGCAGCTGTATAAAAAGTAAATCAGAAATGAAATGTAAAAGAGAAATAAATTTACTTAATTTTGATATCAGTTTCCTTACCCTATCCTGGTTAAGACTATTTTGAGATGATTTATTGATACTTATCAATCAACAGTTGTACAAGTAACATAAATTAAGATGATCTTAATTTTGTCTTTTCTCTGTTTAATGCCAAATCTATATCTATAATTTTCAAAATGTGTGTGTAGATGTGTGTGTGTGTGATCAGATGTTGTATATGCATTTCCACAGTTTTCATATGATGAAATTTTTATTGTTTGATAGATAATTCTTCAGTGCCGTTTTTTGAGTCCAGATTGGCGACAGTGGCTCTCCACTACTTCCTGTCCATTATAACTCTCATCAACATTTTACTATCTACTATCTGTTCTTGGATATATATCTTTCATAAAAACTTTAATAAAAATAAATATTTTAAATTATTACAATAATATTATTTATTATTATACAGTTCCCTTTTCAGGGCCACCATCCCCCATTCAAATAACCCCCAACCCCCAAATTTGGGGATGTGCCTCATTTGCACCCAAATGGTGTTACTAATATTGATTTTTGGGTTGGCTGACTTTAAACTTAAACTGCTCAATTGCACAGCAAAAATTCCCAGTAATGAAAGACCCGGTTTTAGACAGGTTATACTGCTAACTTTTAACTATTTCTTTAAATTATAAAGTGTATATAAATATAAAGTGTATTTCTTTTTTGTTGCATCTCTATCTGCTTCTACCAAAACCAAGCTATAAATATAGTCATGATGGATATTCTGTAGGTTTTTTTTCATAATGTTGAATAAAGAAGTAGTAGAAAATATTATTGTTTCATAGTAGTAGAAAATATTTTTGTTTCATAGATTTAAATTTCTTTAGTCTAGCGTTGATGACTATAATATCATCGATATGACAGATACCATTATATTCACTATTTCTGCATACAGAGTATACTTCTCTTTTCTATACAGTATCACCTCCATTATGGTTATGACAACACATCATTATGCCTTCTAATTTTGATAACGCTTTCAGTTCAAGTAACAAAGTACAAGGTGTTCTAGATTCTCGGAAATAAGATATTTCCTAGAATCTAGAACACCATGACTTTATTTACCAGATTGAAGTAGAATAGAGGTTTTCTGTTAGTGAGAAATTCATCCCTTAGGAGAATTTTAAGGTTTCAAGAAAGAATTGGCACTACTGATTGGCAGGTTAAAATGGTTGGAATATTGATCTGTCTGTAATCACTGTAAAATTCTATAATGCACCTTTTGAGTCAGACAGTCTTGAAAGGGGAAATAATATTTTGAAATTTGGTGAAATAGATGCATGGACAACAAAACGGTTGTGAATCAGTGAACTAGTGTATATATAATTTGTAGGTTTTATTCCTTTTTGCATTTAATATGCTTTCATATCATTGCCTTGTATACTAGTTAAAGAATCCTGAAATAGGGGAAATTTCTTGTAAGTTGATGTATTTATTGCTTTAATAATCTTGTTTATTTTGTTTTATTCTCTAGTTGTCTTGCTCTCTCTATTGTGCATTTAGAATATGAGCGATCATGGTTCTCTACAACTTCCTGTCTTTTGCTCCTTTAACAGATTTTTGCTGCTTTGCCACCTCTCTTTATCTATGTAGTGCTTATTCTGCCATCTATTTTTTTCAAACTCATATACTGTACAGTGTATTGACTAAGGGAGGACCAGTATTGAATTGAGATTTGATTTGAAGTTGTGTTCTCCTTCATAGGTGGTTACCATTCTTGTCAGTCACCAGCAAGTCTCATTCTTGCATCATTGGTGAATATTTGAAGTTTTCACTTGCTGCTCTTCTCTGTCTGGAATTCAAAGATTCTTTATATACTTTTACTACTGTTTCTTGAGAAAAACAGGGCATTTGCAATCTCGGAGATAAAGTGTCTTGTCTTTCTGACTCCTACAGGCATTCTCCAGACAAACTGTTAAATTCTACCCATGTTCTGTGTCTGCTACGCTGTCTCATTACTTTATGCAAATATCCTCTTGTTGTTCATGATGATGGTAGTCTTTGAGTATAGAATCCAGAGGTTGGCAGTGAATATTTCAAAGACAGTAGGGAAGCGTAGTTCAGGTTAGCAGTGGATATCTCGATAAAGTAGCAGAGCATAGTTCTTCCTTCTATTCTGGTCATCTTTGGTTCTGACAGGTGGGCATTGGACATTTGGAGAGAGTAATCGAATATTTTCTGTCTCCTGATTGGCTAACCTTCTTTTGGGGAACTATAAAGTGAGTCAAGTCATTTGGGTTTGCTCACTAGTCTATAATGTACTCAAAATAACTTAACACCTCTTACTTCCCATTCCTACATGTAGTAGAGACCAAAAATTATCCAGTGATTGCTGTCTCTAATTCTTTTGCACTTTCATTTACTATATGTACTCAGTTTACAGTGTAAATTTGATTTTTCTGTTTAAAATAATAATTTTCTCAAACATAAAGTGATTGACACATTATTTATCACAAAGCTGTTATCATTAGGGTATATAGATCAAATTTTTTAAAACAGTGGGGAAGTCTTTTATTCCTCTCATTTGTGTCTAAATAGAAGAAAATAGACCAACATTTTGAAAATTGAGATGGAGCTGGATCAAAATGTGCCCAGACCTACCTGGGGCCCAAAAATCACTAAAAATGACAACATATTCCAAATAACATCAATATTCACCAACAAATCTTGGTAGCTGCAACCCTCCTGTCACATCACATACCCCTACATCTTCTTTGCATGAGCCACACTGGTGAGGTGTTTCATACAGAGAACTTATCTGTTCTGAAGCATGTAGAGAGTAAATTTGAACTAAAGGAAAAAATAATCAAAACAATGCCATCTTAGAAATCTTTCCTGGCTAAAGGTTTAATCCCTGCTGTAATTGATGCATTTTGTAACTTGTATCAAATGATAGTCATAAAACATCAATCTATGAGGAATTTCATGGTGTATTGAATAAAGCTAGTAAGAAGAAGGTTGCATTATATAAAGAAAGACATTTTGGTCTCCTTGAATATATTGCTGCCTTGCTTCACCATCTTGATGATCTAAGGAATACCGTTTCAGATACACCTTGACCATTCTTCCTACTCTTTATAATGACCTGAGATGTTCGAATATGGAGACTTTGTAAAAGTATACAGGTGATTACTCATTTGATGTGAAGCAACCTACATCAAAATTAGAGATATATATCTTGGACTGTTTTTGCAGCAACAGCATGACCATAATTTTTGTTTCAGCATTAAAAAGCCATGATGTTCTGATCTGACTAAAGTTGATCCTGAAGTTTCATCAAAGCCCCCTTCACACAACCTGTGAGAGAGATCTTTCACATATGGACAAGGTAGCAATTCGGGTAGCGTTTTGTTTGAATCGTAACTTTACTGCAAAAGGCATGAGGGATGACATGACACTATACCAGGCCTCAGTAATTACTATTGACAAGGAGACTAAGAAAATAACAAAACTGTTAGATGAAGAAGAAAGAAAATGGTTCAGTAGTCAAGAGGAAATCACCAAGGCCAAGCTTACCAAAAGGAAAAAAAAGTCTATTCAACAGGATGAGCATCAGAATGCTATTGCACGTGAATGGCCCATTCATATCAGTAGAAGAGATTGAAGAAGGTATGAAAGCAGTTAAAAACAAGCAGAAAAGATGTTGAAGAATGAAATACTTCTCTGAAAATTGCTATGAATGAACTATGCATGGCCATTTGGGACAATGATAATGGAAGAGACTGATGTGCCGGTATGACTTGAGAAAAAATTGGCATAGATGATATCTGATTGACTATGTTGAATGCATGCCAAATGACAAGATGAAGAAACTGTAGCAATACCCAGCCAAAGTAGATAACAGAAGATGCTAAAGATTCAAATTCACCCATGCAACGTGATTGGATCATGGGACTTAACAAAAAGAACACTAGTATTTGTTTTGCATAACAATGATGTTATTGATGAGTTATTTAAACCATTATGCTGTTAATGAGTTGATAAGCTTGTACTTCATATTGATATTAATTTGGACCGTTTTATACCTTTTTAACCACAGAAAACCAGTCTCATAGAATTAAGTTTGATCATTGGACATTATACCAGTTATTTTCTGAACTTTTGGCAATCCAAACCAATTTTAGCAGATTTTGGCCGAATTACTCTACTGACGAGCTTTTTGAAAGAAGTTATGACATATGTACGACTTAATACATAATATTTGATTGTTTTAAGATATATCAGTAGAATACCAGCCCGATAGCGTGTCTCAATAGAATGTAATGTTGAAATATTCAGTGATTTCAATTCAAAATAGTCAATTTTGTCCCCGTTTTTTTCATGAAATTTGGTGTATTTCAACTCCAACATACCCTATTGTTTTGGAAATTAATGTGTAGACTCAATATTGTGTACGTAGAACCATGAATTTTATCATTTGAATCATTCGGGTGAAGATTTGTTGGTGAATATTGATGTTATTTAGAATATGTTGTCGTTTTTAGTGATTTTTTGGGCCCTGGTCAGGTCTGGGCACGTTTCAGTTCAACTCTGTCCCAATTTTCAAAAATTTTCATAAAGTTGGCCCATTTCCTTCTATTTGGACACAAATAAGTGGAATAAAATACTTCCCCACTTTTTTTTTACATTTGGTCACCCTTATTTTTTTTTTTACATTTGCCCACCCTTATTATCATGCTTTTATTTCTTGATACAGTTTTCATGATACTTTCATTGCTATATTAGGGATGAATGTATTCAAGTAGCAAAAATTGGATTTGTGTTTTACAAATCCAACTTTTTCTACTTGAACACATAATTAAATACTCATGAGTATTTTTCAGTCTTATCTGTAAAGTGTAATTCCCTTGTCATTAACTTTTTGATCTACAACATTCCTCTCTTGTTCAACTGTAAATATCAATTTCATATATTGTTCATATCTTTCCTATTATTTTTTTTAAACTTTTTAATAATGTATCCAATATTAATTTTTAATTCTCTAAGATATTCCCTTTTTTATTTATTCTTTCATTTTCTTCTTCTTTATGAAGTTGTATTCAGGTATAGCAAAGTATTCATCTTGTAGTAAATACCTTGATTGCTTTGTTATTTTGCAGCTCATTTACATTTGTTGTCATCTGTCTTCTTTGTATTGCATTATTTCTTTTTACAGAATTCCCTTCCTATGTCATCATTATAATTTTTAACTGTTCTCATTAATAATACCATTACCCTAGTGTTGTTCATGAAGAAATTTTAGTTGTCTATGCACATTAGATGAATTACATTTTCTGTCATGTTCATGAACTGGTAATCTCCTTTACAGTATTTCAAAAACATAAATAGCAGCAGAAAGAAGGAAATCTCATTGAAAGATCCTTCTTCTGATAGCTCAACTCAGGATTCAAGTTCCCTTTTTTTTGTTTTTATGATAGCATGTTGGCTGATTTGCATTGTTATTTTTCCAGTTGGGATTTTCCACACCAGGACAAGTAATTTTTTCAATATTTGCTAAAATGGATTCCTTAATGTTTTTTGATGAGTAATGTTCTGTCTCTGGTCATTGATCTCTAGATATTTCCTTTTTTTTCAATCCATTTTCAAGTTGCTGAGACAGTTTATTATGTAATGTTGTAAATATTTTGAAAATTATTATTTCCTGAAGATTAGATCACAACAAAATCTTCATAGATCTGCATTGTTTTCAGCTAAGCACATTTGCATGACATAAGAGTTCTATGTTCTAGACAATCTCAACTTCTGATCTCACCTCTGGATTCCTTACAATTTTTCCAGTATATGAGTTATGTGTACAACACTCATGAAATATTCTTTCCTTATCATTTCTTTCATTTTCTCTTATAAAACTATATTTAAATATATTTTTGGTTTTCATTTGTGTTTAATTCCTTAATTGATTCCTTATCTATCAATCCAATTTTATTAATGGTCAAATTCACATTTCAATTTCTCACAGTGTTAACCATTAATTTTACCACTATTCTAGTAATCTAAATAGCTGTAAAGAACCAAGGTTTGGAGGATCATGCATTTTTTTGTCTTCTTTTAAACTAATTTGATTGATGTAATTTTGTCTTTTCCTTCTTCTTCTGTAAGTTTTTTTGTTCTCTTTTAGTAGTGCTCCTTGCTCTCCATTGATTGATATGTGACCTCTGCAATTTGTTTGATAAAGATTTTCCACATCAAGTATAAGTCCATCATCAGTCTGTAACCACTTTCTAACACTCTCATTCTCAATATGAACAACACTTTTTACTTGTCATCTATCCTAGGACCTTCCGTAGTTCAGTGGATATGTGGACGGTGTAATAGATAGTGGCTTGGAATGAGAAATCGGAAAGCCATCCGAATTCCAAACTAGTTCATTCTATTCACTTACATGCAAATAACTTTGGGAAAGATATGAATTCATCTCTTCTCCTCCCAGCTATGGGTTAAACTGTATGACTTGTATCTAGAAAAATGTAATATTCACTTACCAAATAAGAACTATGCTTACAATCCAAATTATATTTTAGCTTTAAACTGTAAAAAACAAATCAGTCTTTCAGGTAGTTTTGAAATTATCATTCTTAAACCAAAATTCATAGATTTTAACTGGGCCTGGTGCTTTCCAGTTCACTCTTCCAAGGACTGTTTATTTATATATATTTTTTTAGAGTAGATGTGATGCAAAAGAGAAAAACAAAAAATTCAGGTGTCTGAAAACTTTTACATGGCCATTTTTTTCTGCTACAAGATATGATAATTAGGTATAAATTTGGGTGTACTTTACATGGAATAATTTTTTGGGGTTCTGGTATAGTCTGAATAAGATTAACTTCATAAAAATTATATTCCCTTATTTTTTAACTTTCAGAATTTTAACATTCAGGTAAAATAAAATTACCTTCATCCAACACCTTAATCACAAATCTTTAAACACTTTGTTCAATTCTCAACATGTTTTGATTAATTAAACAGCTAAAGTCTTAACTCAGGCTTAGCTTATATTTATCTGTGGAATTATTATTATTGGAAATCATCTTCTGTGGTTCCAGTCTTTAAGAACACATGTGAACCATCTGATCCTACTATTGGCCTATTAGCCTTCTACCTCTTTTTGGCTACTAGAGGCTCTAATTAACTCTGGATTGATTAAACATCTCACATTGCAGGATCTTCTTTCCAATAAGCAACATGGCTATGGCTTTTGCTTTTCCAAGTTAACTGCTGGTGTTTTAATGATTATTACTGAAAGCGTCTATCAAGCTTTAGATATGAATGGTGAAGCTTGTGCTGTTGCTTTGGGTATCTCGAAGGCATTTGACAGGGTTTGGCATGCTGATCTTCTTCACAAGTTGAAATGGTATTTCTGGAGGAATTTTCGAACTTATCCAGTTTTTCTTATCAAATCGTGAAATGAAAGTTGTCTTGAATGGTAACTATTTTAGATATTTTTGCAGGTGTTCCCCAGGCCACTATTCTTGAACCTACATTGTTTCTAATTTTCCTAAATGACCATCCTAATGTCATCAGTTCCCAACTCACTATCTATGCTGATGGCACAACTATTTACTTATTTATTTAATAGAAAGTCTGATTTGTTCATTAAGGTCAAATTGGCAGTTGATCTAAAAATTACCTACAATCTGTTGTTAAATTTTTTCCACTGATATTAAGTGGAAAGAGTATATTGCATCAGTTGCTAAGTCTACAGCAAAGAAAGTTGGTTCACTATGTCATGCTAAACAATATTTCTCACCAGAATCTATCTTACATGTTTATAAGTTTACCATTTGTCCTTGTTTTGAATATTGCTGCTAAATCTGGGTTGGTGCTCCTGCTATATATTTAAAGATTCTTGCTAAAATCAAAAGAAGAATCTGCAATGTTATTAGTCTTGACCTAGCATCTCAGCTTCAGTCCCTTTACCACTGGCATAATGTAGTTTCCCTGTGCTTTTCTATAAATACTTCACTGGTAATTGTTCTGATGAAATTTCTTCTATGGTAACGAATTGTAATATGGGGACTAGTTAGTATTTTCATAGAGACAGTGAGGTATTATGGTGGTTGTAGTAAGAAAGGTACATATGAATGTGTTGTTGTTTTGGTGTAAGGAATATTGTTCATACAATTGGGTCAGTGTTTGCGGCTAGCTAAGTTATAGTTAAGACAGGAGAAGACTGTCCTTTCCCCAATCCCACCTTCGGCCTTGTGCCACATTTCTGTGTATTAAACAGAATAAATATCACTTTCCTCTATGGTACCTAGACTTTATGTCTTAAAGCACAGTACTAGATTGGCAGCAAGGTATTATCATTTTACAGTTGAAATGGCTTTATGTAACCATAAGTTTCTTCTATTGCACTTCTTGTTTGTGGAATTCTCTTCTGGCTTCTTGCTTCCCAGTCAAATTTGATCTTCAAAAATTTAAATGCAATATCAATTGTTATCTTCTATCTTCTTAATTCTTGTGCTTTTATTGTTCTCTCTCCTTAATGGTAGTTTTGCTCATATTCTCTAACACACAGTCCCAGTGGTTTTATTAATGATGAAAGAAAAAAATCCAATGCTATCTTTTTTTTACCATTTCATGTCAAGCAAGGAAATAAAGTCGCTAAGACACAAGGGGTTAATGTATGTGAGGGAATATGATAAAAAGAAAAAATTATATTAGGAGAGAGAACAATAAAAGAACAGGAATTAAAAAGACAAACAATTGAAACTGCATTTAAATTTTTTAAAGTTCAAAGTTGACTGGAAAGCAAGAAGCCAGAAGGGAGACACTTTTAGCATATAACTTAGCCATTTCAACTGGCTGCCAATCTAGTATTGTGCTTAAATTCATAAAGTCTAGGTACCAAAGTGGAAAGCTCATCAGAACAATTACCATGAAAATATTTAAAGAAAATGCACAGGGAACTACATTACAGCAATGGGAAAGTGACTGAAACTGAGATGCCAGATCAGAATCACTAACATTTCAGATTCTTGCTTGGATTTTATCAAGAATCTCTAAATATATAGCACCAGACTAGATGTAGCAGCAGTATTCAATGTATTGTTGAAAGGTAGACTTTTAAATGTGTAAGATAGATTCTGTTTTGATAAATTTTATTCAAAGAATTCATTTAGTCTCTTTGAAAAAATATTATTCCATCATTTATTCATATTGAATCTTTATGGTAAAACTCTGTTTGTAATTATTTATTATTGCTGTTTTTATTTCTAAGTTAATTTTTTTTACTTGTTTTCTCCTTGTATAAATGAATAAAAACACACACACACACACCCTCTCTCTCTCTCTCTCTCCCTCCCTCCCTCCTTTTATTATATTTCTTTTTCTTATTTTCTTCTCAATTTTGTTCTTCTGGTGAATTTCTTACTCATTTCCTTTCTTATTTTCTTCCCCTAAAACTTCTCTCATGTTTTTTTTTTCCTTCCTTCTTTCTTTCTTTCCTACATTTTTTATTTATTTATTTTTTTTCACTTAGCTTCTCTTTCTCTGTATCAATGCTTTTATTTTTTTTTCTCTTGTCTCTTCTTACTCATTAAAATCATATCTACATTTACATTAAATAATTTATTAACCCAAGGCAAAGGAATAGAATTTTCTACATGAACATATAGCTTAATCGATACCATATGGACTTTTCATTTTGAAATTTTATTAACACAAACTTATTTTATATTTGAAAGCAAAGATATTTCATATGGTAATAACTTCAAATAATGTTGAAAGTATAGTACTGTATTAATGTATATTATGTTTGTTATTGGAATAAAGAGTTGTATTTTACTTGGTGAACTTTTATGCTAATCAATCTGAGGAAAAGCAGAAAAAACATAAAATATTAATTTCTACACTGACGACAATACCCACAATAATATTTACAATAGGTGAAATTAAAACTGTTATTGCAATAACTATACTACTATATATAATTATCTAGAATATGATTAACAACCCTTGAATTTCATAATAAATTCTCACACCACCAAATAAATTATTGTAAATATTTCTGACAAGAATATATAAATTATTATATATGTATTTCAAAAATGGTTTATTGTGAAATCTTTGACTTGTATAATAAAATCTGATGTGTGTGTGTGTGTGTGTGTGTCTACATAAATTTTCATTTTATTTTACTTTTATTTTTACAGGATCTGCTCTCCAAAGATGAAATGTTAAGATATAGCAAGACAGGCGTTATTGTCACTTCACACATTCATCTGCATGATGCTGAAAATATTCATCTAGCCTGTTCTTTATTCAAGGTAAGCTACCTTTTTTCTTTTTTATAATCGCAACAGAAGTAATATTTTTAACATCTGATTTTATTCTCAGATATATCAATTCATCAGTTTCAGATGTTTACCAAACAGCATTTTGTCATAAACTGTTTATAATTCAAGTAAGAATTATAAACAGTTTATGACTAAATGCTAAATATATAAAGTTTATGACTAAATTCTTTTGTCATGAATATTTAACTTTCCTTATTAACTCTTCAAATATATCCATTTAGAATTATGCATTTGTGAATAATAACTGTAAAACTGGGTCAAAGTGACCTGCCAATGCTAGCCTTGCTCTTCATAATTTGAACTACCAACTGTCCAATGTGACACAACCTGTTATGACTCAACACCTGTGGATTACTTTTTTGCAAGCAAGCTTGTCACTCCACAGAAACCTAAACAGCCATTCCCTAAGAAACTTAGTTTGCATTTAATGTAATTTGTATGAGAGGCATAAAAATATTTGTTTATATTATTTTATTAATAGGGATATTTTGATGTCATATCTGGACTAGTAAATCAAAACAAAAAAAAATGTAGGTCAGTTAAGAGAAACTTATGGACTTATTGGGCATAAATCACTTAAGCAATTGAGTCAAGGGCTTAATTCCACATTTTTCTTATAGTCTAAAAGGCATCGAGTTGATAACTGTAGAGAAAAAGAATCAAATTTCACATAAGAAAGGCAGTAACTATGGATATTATTTCTGCATGGTAGAACAGCCCAATTTCAGTATTTGGACTTTTCTAAAATTAAACATACTACAGCTTCTAAGTTAATCAAGAGCAAATGTATTTTATGAAAAGATAAATGCATATTTAGAACTGGCAAAAACAGAGGACATTTCATACAATTAATATATAATGCAGTAATATTTTCTGTGAGCTATCAAATTTGCAAAATGCTCAGTTTTAGGCTTTATTTGTTGTTGGATAATTTGAATGAGCATAAAATGCCTTTTAGGCATTGTGTATAACAAGTATTAATGTATTGAGGTATTTAAATGTTTATTATTACTATTAATGCAGGCATTAATTGTATATTTAACTGTTTATGGTTCAGTGACATAAAATTGATATTTTTTTTACTTTTGCTAAGTAACTGCTGAGCATGGTAACTGAGAATTTTATAAACTAACACTTGAATTAAATGTCATACATTTTTTTGTGTAATTTGTAAACTGTGCCTAACAGATACTTTCACGGATCATAATTATTGAAAAATAGATAAGCTTTTTTTATTAGCATTTTACTCAAGATTTCCAGGCGCAACATTATTGTTCATCATCTGATGATTGCTAAGGTGTGAAACTGACATCATAATGCAGTGTTGATTTCTATGTCCACACTGTTAATATATACCGTGGTCAACATCAAAATTAATATCATAAATAATTTTCTAATAATTGTGATAAAATTTAAAACTAATTTATTAAGATATTTACAATAAGATTTTTATATATAAACATATGTATAAATTGATCTTTGCAGATGTATCTTTTCATAGTAAACAGTCTTATTTGAAATATTCATTGAAACTAGCATTTGTCTGTTATAAAGATTGTTTATACATTTTAGTAAATGTCATTACTTACAGCTTATTGGAGAAAAGAAAGTATCAGCATATTGACTTAAAGAAGATAAAATTTAGTTTCAGCTTTGGGTAGAGGTGATTTGATTTTTGTCCACTTTCCTCTTCTGATTTGGGTAGTGGTAATTTGCTTGACCTTTAGATTTTTATTCTTGGGGATATGTTTTTGGCTATCATATTTTATATTTAGTCTTTGGTTGCTTTTTCCTGAACCCCACTGTTTTAATCTCTCTCTCAAGTGTAAAAAGAGAAAAAGAGATATTAAAACAATGGTGTCCAGTAAAAAGTAACCAAAAATTAAATATATATATATATATATATATATATATATATAACAATGTTGATTCTCTTTTTGTTTTTGTTTTTTAAGTTTTGGGTGCTAAGTAGATTACTTAGAACTTCCATAATAGCATTAATAAAAGTAAAATAATAGCAATAATAGTCACAACTATTAGGACCTGTGTAAATTACACAAATTTACTAAGAAATGTTTTAATACTGCACTTTACCACCCATGAACATTCTGAGATAGTTATAAGAAAAGTGACATAGTCTCTCTTAAAAATACTGAAATGTTGTATAAGGCACAGCTTTGTTAATAATCTAATTTTTGTTTAGGGACATTTTGGAAAAAATGGCTTATATTACTATTATTAAGCACCATAGATCATAATCATCAAAAGAAATTGTTTCAGTTTATTAATTTTAAAAAATCACTAATAGTACACCTGAAAATTTCATGGATTTTGAATTTTGTTTGTTTTTTTTTTCTCAATAAAATCAAACAATGTCTCTGATATGTCTTTTCTGTCAATCAAAATGGAATAGATCATTATTTATGAAAATATTGGAAGGGACAAACAGAATCATAATAAAATAATTTTTAAAAAAATCTATATTGCTATAGTATTTTTTCTGGCTTTTATATTAACTAAAATACATTCAAATCCATTTAAATTCTTTTTTTTTTTAACTAATGTTCACCCAATACAAGGCTCAAGAGCCACTCATGGTAGAAGGTTACTGAATGAGATTTGTAATATGAATGTAAGAGGAAGTAGGAAGTGAAGATTATGAGGATATAGAGGATAGGTAATGATTTATCCTTGACTTGAAGAGGTTAAGATTGTAACATTTGAGGAAACAACTGCATGGGAGTCTGTTTCGCATTCTTTACAATTTAAGCAGTAGTTTCATTTTCTATGTCATTTGTATTTTACTTGATTTATAGATGTGTATGATTGTTTCATATTTATACACATATAAGTGTGTATATAAAAGTACATATGTATAATATAAATACAGATTTTATCATTTATTTTTTTGATATATATATATAGAGAGAGAGAGAGAAATATAGTCTTAAGATGTGCTATATTTATGGGATAAAGTGCTCAATATCAGAGATAGAGCATGTATAAATATAAAAGTGAACATAGAAGTCAACACTTAGAAGCAACAGTCTGTTTCATGCTAGATGGAATCGCCAGGCCTGATGATTGCATCTAGCATGAAACAGACTGTCGCCTCTAAGTGTTGACTTCTATGTTCACGTTTATATGTATGTATATATATATATATATATATATATATATATATATATATATATATATATATATATATATAATGCTGAAATTGCACACACTTGTTAAGAAGGCTATCTCTTCATTGAATGTGCAAGTATATGTCTCTTCAGCCCAGCCTCTGTCTTGCATATAGGACAGGTATGCTGTGATGACAAAAATTCCTCACCAGCTTACTTATAGCCCATGTGACTTTAGGTGGTTTACAAAACCTGCTCTTGAGTGAAGAAAATTCCCATCTGTTATACTTCAATTCCAGTTCAATGTTTGCAAGCATTGTGCTTGTGTCTTGCTTTCAGAATCAATAATAAAATGCAGCATGCTCCACCTGCTTCAATTTAAAATCACTACATCCAATTCTGGATGAGGTTCCTCGAATTTGCACAACTCTTGGTCAAATTTTCCCAAGTATCCACATCAATCTCCAGGGCTTTAAGGTTGCTTTTTGAAACATCCTTAAAGTACTTTCTTTATGCTGCAGCCTTTTTCCTTTGATTAGCTTCCATGTAATATCTGTTTCAGGAGCTTCACATCATCCATACTGACAACATGACCAACCCCAGAGCATCTGATTCAGAATTATCCTTTTCTCAATAATTGTGCTACATGCTTTCTCAGAAACAACTTATAGTGTGTGTGTGTGTGTGTGTGTGTGTGTGTGTGTGATAATAAAATATGTTTGTGTATTTAAAGCAGAATTATGTATGGCTGTATAAAAATGGATACCTAAATATTCAGTGACATATCATAATGGTAGTGAGGATAATCCTGTATTTACATTTATATATATGTATGTGTATGCATACACATACAATACTATCTTTTATTAATGTGTATCAATGTATATGTATGTTTTTATGTTTGTGTGTTACATTTCTATCAATTAACTCATTTTATTTCTTGGCTGAATATTGTGGATTGCTGTTCCTTTTCTGATAAATTTTAGAAAGTTACTGAGTAGGGTGGAGAATAATATTGTGAAAAAATACAGAATGGGGATGTGGCAATATGTTGAAGAGAAAGAAAAAGAGATGAAGAAAAATGTGTATTGAGAAAATAGGAAAAAACACATTTTAAACAAAATATAGTAGAAGAGAGAGCATAAGAATGAAATTGAATAGGAACAATAAAAAATATAAGTGTGAGAAACAGGGCTAAGAAAATAGTCAAAGAATGGAAGAGATAAGTAATTTGATTTACCTCTCATCAATGCATTTTGGGTTATGTTACATTGGAGTGTATATAAAAACAAACTATGAAGTAAATATTGTTATTATATGACAGTTGTTGTTGGTATCAATGAAGAACATATTTCACAAAATCTAAAATTCAGTGAATGATAAATGGAGTGAGTTGAAGGAGTGTACAAAAAGTTTTTTCTTAGATTTTGAGATAAGTTAATAGTAGTTGTTTTTATTCTGATTTCTATATTGAAGACATTTAAGCTACAGAATGAATCAGTTGAAAAAATTCCAAAGAGAAATCAGTACCAAAGAAAAATATGATCATTTGGCATATGAACATCTGCACATGTCATGTATTATTTTCTTTTATACTGAAAAACAGAATTATCCTGTTGTCACATTATCACTAAATTATAACTCAGGTCTAACAGATAAAATAAAATTAAAAGATGAAATTATATAAGGAAAGTAAACGGATCCATTTGAACAAATGCTTTTATCCGAATAGTTAGAAAAAAAGCAGGTATCTTAAATATACATTTGTTCATAGTGAGGTAGAAAAACAAGTTTTTCTAACAATTTGAGTTTCTGCATCATAGACTTGATAAAATCTCTTTGGTGAGATCTTGTTATGATGTAGTGAAATGTATATTCCTCTTAAAAACTGATTAATAGTATGATATTAAGTAGACATTGTACAAATATAATCTGGTATTTGGTTTAGTTTGATGAATGTAAACTCATATTGTACTGTATTAGAAAGTATGTTAATTAATTAATATGCTCATATATTACTTCATTTTTATGACCTCATGTTAAATATAACTTCATATTAGTAAGTTTAAACATATCAACAAGAACCTATTTTCACTGCAGTCTTGAATCACACAAGGTATTTATAGCTCAGTTTTTTTATAAGATCTTCAGTAATATAGAAGTTGTGTTAGACTTTGCTAATTAATACCTTAATATTTTGGTTGGGTTTGAATTGAATATCATCTTGTAATATATCTACAAGTATATGTTATTTTTCACAATAAAAATGATTCCCTCATTTCAGTGCAGGATTTTATATTTTGAGCTGTTTGTTTTGCTCTTAACATCTTTAATAAAGATTAGAATGGTGATATTGGAAAACAGAAATGAGTGGCTTAATAATGTCCTCAAGATTCACAATGTATTTGAGAGAGAAGATAACAAGCAAGTGTTTTAACAGAGGATGGAATCTGAATGTACATCAGATTAGTAAAAATGCATTTCAAAAGCTAAACAAAATAATAAGAAACAAGAAAATTTGATGAGAAACAAAGAAAAGAGTGCTGAATTGTTATATCAATCCTTTTGTACGGCAGTGAATGCTGGACAATCTGACCACATATAAAGAGGAAAATTGGAGGCCATGAAAATGTGATTCTACAGAAAGATACTGAGAATTCCAATGGATGGAGTGAGTAATCAACATAGAGATCCTTAAAGAAAATGGTAACAAAAAGAACATACTTAGAATTGGAAAAAACAGCAGAAAATTCTTGGACATAATGAGGAAGGAGAGCTTAAAAATTTGAACTCTCACAGGGCATATAAATGGCAGCAGACTACCTACTTGACAAGCTTGTGTGAACAGATCGCTGAACAGGGGATGGCTAGCTTAGCAATGAGAGAAATGCTGCTAATAGCCATGAAGGATAGGAAGTTGTGAAGAGCCATGATTACCTATGTCCTGAAGGGACACAGCACATAGAAGAAGATATAAAAGTTGAAGAGTAGCGAAGTTCTCTGTACAATTTTTGGAATCAGAAATACATCACTGCAAAATTGGGGTTTATCATGCATTAATGCACTATGGAAACAAAAAGGCAATTCTTAAGACACACGCACACACACACACACATACAAAAATATCTCAATTTGATCCATTATTATCTTATTGTTTTATGAAAGTCAACTCCTCACAACTCAGTTTGGTTTTCTTTCTGGTAAGGGATTTAATGATGGCATATGTCATCAAAATACTCCAGAAAATTGCATACCTTCTATATTGACCTCAGAGCATCATATGACCACATCACTAGAGACTTCCTCTTCTATTTACTTAATGGTAAGTCTGATAAGTTCAATAAGGTCAAACTGGCACCTGATTGCAAAAATTGTTACTTGTCCTGACATTTTGACTTCATTCACTTTCCTACTGACATAAAGTAGCTTCCCTATGTCTTTTTCTATAAATATTTTTATGGTCATTGTTCTGATAAGTTTTCCTCTTTGGTATCTCGCTTTTATGAATTTAAGCACAGTACTAGGTTAACAGATAGATCTCATTTTTCAGTTGAAACTGCTAGATGTAACCATGAATTTCTTCTCTGACACTTCTCACTTGTGGAACTCTCTTCCTACTTCTTGCTTTCCAGTCAAATTTGATTCTCAGTGCAATTTCAATCATCATCATCTATTTCCTTAATTCCTGTTCTTTTATTGGTTTCTCTCCGTAATAATGGTTTTTCTCATATTCTTTCACACTCAGTAACCCCTTGTGTCAAATTAACAACAGGAAAATGTGATTGGGTGTGTGACTAATATAAGAACATTTTTTTTATTAGTGTTGAAGATGCAATTTCACAAAAGATATGAGAATTCATAAGCAACATTATTTTTTATAAGGTCCATATTATGAGTGATGATTAAGTTCAGCGCTTAAAATATTTCATAATCAATGAGAAATCTTTAAGAAATAATTAATGTTTCTTTTCCTATTTTATCTTCCACCAATATGTCCATTTTGTTGTGTTCAGATTTGCTATTTGTTTGTATTGAAAGAACCCACAAATCCTTGCATGTTTTTGACTTAAGATTTATGGCTGTACACTTCTTTCCTCAAGAAACTTCCTCACACAACTTTCAATGGATGATGTTGGTTACTTGTTGGTCTACCCCTTTTTATACTCATTTTGAGTATAAACCTGGGTATATTCGCATCATATTTCACACACATTCTGCAAATGGTTATATTTCTTCTTTGTAGACACAATTCCTGGGATTATTTGTACTGATAGCCTACTCTTGAGCTGCCATTATAATGCTTTCATCATTATTATTTTTTATTATTATCTGTCTATATCTCTTGCATTATTTACATTACTCGGACTGTTATTCTCATCTTCATTGCCATATTCACAATTGGCAATGATAATGATCAGGTGATTAGAATTTTGAACTGAACCCTTTATTTTGTCCACTGAGGTAGATTTTTAGTTCCACGTGCCTTTTCCAGATGTCTTTTAACTCAACTCTCCAAGTTAGTTCACCACTGCTGTGGCCTGGTATTGAACTTTTGGTCTAGTCACTGGATCTAACCATCTTTATCCACTGGGCCATGTGTCCTTGTGTATGAATTTTTGGAACTTATAAACCTAATGTCTCAGCAACCACTTTTACCAGTGTTCATGTTGCAATTTTTTCTGTTATTATTATTTCATTTTTTTACCAGAGCTTACATTGCAATATTTGTTGTTATTCTTTGTTTTTCTCTAGCACTCCTTATTATCGGTTTCTATATTGTATTCATTTCTATGGTTGGTTGGCTCAGGAGATTTTTGTGGCCTAGCATATGTGCTGATACCTTAAGTTTTCCCATTTATCAGTGATGCGCTCTGTCTATTATTCCAACTTCATCCCACAGGAACAGTGATCTCCTTTTTCCACCATGTGTGCTCAGCTATGCCTGATTTTTCTATTTCCCCTCATGTTACCGCTTGTTCTTGTAGTCTTACCTTAAGGGGGTGGCCCGTCTCTCCTTTGTATTTCTTACCACAACTACATGGGATGGCATACACACAGTCCTTAGTCATGCAGAAAATTTTGGGGATGTGGGAGGATTTTGTGGTTTTTATAGAAAAAAAAACACAGAAAAAGCATCAACTAGCCATGCATTGGTGTTGTGCAATGACACTTGCCTAACACATTTCAAAAGAATTTTGAAGGGAAAAAAGAATCAAACAACCATGGATTTTTTTTTTGGACCATGGTTTTTATTGACACGAGCTTCAGTTCAAAGTCAAAAAAGCATGTTGAAAAAAAACGAAAAATTAGTGAAGATGCGAATGTCATTGATGACCTTGAAAAAATCAGCCACAAAGATCCAAGTGTTAAGTAATAAATAATAATGTACGTAATTTCAAGTTAGTGAAAAACAAAAAAAAAAGTAGCATTTAGGTGTACATATGTAATGGAGAAGGCAATAAAAATTATTAACTGTAAAAAAAATATTTAGCAATTAAGTTCATTGATAAAGTGAATAAAAAAATGAAATGAATCAGTACTGATAAGTTTTATGAGCCAACAAAAAACTCTGCCATTTGTTTCCTACAAGACCCACACTTCAACATCTGCCACTCACCCCCACTGTGTGTGTGTGTGTATATATATATATATATAGAGAGAGAGAGAGAGAGAGAGTTATTTCATAGCTTGTAGATATACTTCCAATACCCATTGATTATTTAACCCAGCCTATCCTTGGTCAATATATATCCTGGCAACAGCATTGTTCACTGGTTACTAAATTTTCAGATAAGGTCAGTTAGATATTATGAATGGTCTGATTAGAATGTTGACTGTTTATCATCAGATGTTTAAATCAGGTTCTGTTAGTATAAGCAGTGCTTTACTTAATTTCATGTTGCTGCCAAAACTTCAGCTTTGACATTTGAACTTAGTAAGAAAGTATGTATCAAGTAAACAATAGAATATTTTTATGCTACTCATTCTGCATAATCATTGAAAAGATTGTAATAATGCTTTTTATTATTATCAGTTATTATATATTGAAACGGAAATTCTAACCTACCAGCAATACTTGATATGCTAATTTTTTTATTAAATTAATGACAAATTAAGAAACTGACATTTAAATAATTGGTTATTAGTATTTCTAAAATGCAATTGTTATTATAAGAGAACAAGTAAACATAAGAATAGACTTGTAGTCATATTTTTCTACAATATGATTTTAACCAATGGAAACCTGATACATACTTGAAAGGAAATGGAAGTGAGAAACTAACTCTCCAACTTCTTTTTACTGTTTCTGCTAAACACAAGTTTGAACACTGTTGCTTGTCATGTAGTCTAAAAATATTGGAATCCTATTTTAAATAAATGAAGTTTTTAAGCATTGCTAGACTAATAATAATTTTGGAAGTTGATCATGAATTATTTTGATAATATAACCAGCTTTTGAATAGAAGGTTGTCTCCTGCATACTTCTGCCTATTTTGGAAGGCATATGCAGCTCAAAAATAAATTCAAACATTATTTGGTGGAGCTGTGTACATGACAGGAATTTTGCAGCAATACAGGACAAATTTATAATGGTAAGGATCTTTTACGTGAAGCTATTTTATTGTAACAAGAGTCACCAGCCTATCATATTAGTTATTTCTTTTCTCTTACTATTTAAGTCAACTCTGAAACCATGTAAGTCATTTCTGTAGCTTGGAGGTAATTTAGTGCATTGCAAATCATTCTGTATTGCTCAACATGAATGCATCATTATACTAAATTGAAGTCCAACAAATATCTATTGAACTTAGAAGTGATTCTCTGCATGATATATTTCGGTGAAGTACCCTCAATGATTTGGTCTCATCCAGATAATATATGTGTGACATAGTAGGTAAAGAGGCAATGTACCTATGACAGTATAGCTGTGGCAGTCATGAGATTTGATACTGTTTAACAGCATTAATTGTTGGGCTATAAAGATGTCACTATATCTCCAAGATTGCAAATGCTTTAGATTTTTGTCAGGCAACATTAGCAAGGGTCATACCAACAATATGTGAATATCAGGTGTACATCAATAGCATTAAAGGTAACCACAGGTGATGCAAGAAAAGGATCCTCAGAAATGGATAAGGATGTTAACCATCCAATGAAAAGTAACATTGCATTAAATCACATCACAATTCAATGATGGAGCAATTAAATTTATTAGCCATTGCAAATTGCAGCATACACTGGACCCTAATATTTTTATACACATTCCATCAAACTGTCTTACCAGTGCTCATATTGCAATTTTTGCTGTTATCATTACTTATTTTTACCAGAGCTCATATTGCAACTTTGTTGTTATTATCGCTTTTCTCTGGCACTCCTTATTACTGGATCCCATATTGTATTCATTTCTATGCTTGGTCGGCTCAGGAGATTAGGCCACAAAAATCTCCTGAGCCGACCAAGCATAGAAATGAATACAATATGGGAACCAGTAATAAGGAGTGCCAGAGAAAAGCAATAATAACAACAATATGAGCTCTGGTAAAAACATGTATTGATAAATGCAAAAATTGCAATATGAGTACTGGTAAAAATGGTTGCTGAAGACATTAGGTTTATAATACCCAGAAATTCATACACAGATGGCACAGTGGATAAAGGCATTGGTTAGATCCAGTGACAGGACCCAAAGTGTGTGAGTTCAATACCCGATTAAGGCAGTGGAGAACTTTCAGAGGGAAAAAGATGAGGACAATAGACCGAATAATGTAAATAATGTACATAATAATACCTCATCTCAGAAATATAGACAGATATTGAGATAATGTTTTATTTACAAAAATTAGTAAGAAACATGTCACACAGTATTGTCCATCGCTAGCCACTACTTTGGCAGCATTTGAATTCCACGTCAATGAAAAAATGACGCCTCTTGAGGCTAACCATGAGTTGACCCATTTTTTGTATCTTCATAAGAATGAAAGTGCTGCTTAGCCAGGCCATGTGCCATCAATCAGAACAAGTGGTAATCAAATGGGTTAATGTCTGGTGAATACAGTGGGTGAGGTAGGACTTCCTATTTAAGTGTTTCCAAGTAGGTTTTCACCTGCTTTGCATGGCCTAGAGTTGTCATTTTGCAAAATCACTTTGTCGTGTATGGCAGCCATATTTTTTTTTCAATGCTTGGCTCAAACACTTCAGCCTCCTGTGATGGTTTTGGTTGGTTTTAGCAGCTCATAAAAAACTACACCTGTCTGATCCCACCAAATGCAGAGCAGAAGCTTCGAACCATATCTATTCAGCTTTGCTGCCAATGTTGATGCCTGGGCAAGCTTACCCCATGATCTTCTATACTATTGTGTAATGTATCCACTTTTCATCGCCGGTCATGATACAGTGCAAAAAACCTTTCCTTTTCTGCCATTGAAACAGGTGTTCACACGTGACAAGACGCTGTTTGACATCTCTCAGCTTCAATCCAATGTCCTTGCTTTTGAATCATTCCTAATGCTTTCAAACATTTTGAAACTGTTGTGATTAACTCCTAATGATTCTGCAAGTTCAACATGACATGAGTGTTCATGAAGTAATACCTCCAATTCTTCATCTTCAAGATATTTCAGTCTGCCAGAGCATTCTTTATCTTCAACATTAAAATCATTATTTTTGAAGCATCTAAACCAATTTCTTCATGTTGTTTCCAACAGAACATAGTCACCATAAGTCTCAACAAGAATTCTGTGTACTTCAACTGCAGATTTCTTTTGAATAATTTAGTGCAGTGAAATTCCCCTCAAATACACTTTCTTTGGCACAAAATCTGACACTATGAAAAACAAAGTTGTTTACACTTCAGCGAAATGACATACTCTGAATTTCAAGCTTGCTTTCTTATAGATGTGTTACCATCTGAAACTACATGCACACAGTTCTAGGAGTGCCATCTGTTGGAAGACACTGAGAACTTATTCAAGGTCCTAATAAAATTATGTAAATATAAAAATATCTTTAATAATGAAATAACATTGGTGTTAAGACCAAATCTTTTCCTTTATTTACTAATTTTTAATTATTTTTGATTAAATAAAAAGCACTTTTCTAAAAATTGTCAACATGAAATAAAACACACCAGTAATTTATATACAAATAATAGGTGTTGTGTGTATATGTGGAATCCTAAAAAATGAATCAAGCTGTCTTTGATTGGAAACTTGTAAATGCTGCTACTGTCTTAACAAAATCCTCATCTGAAAGCTTGTAAGATCTTCCAGTAGCAGTTGTGGATTTTTGAGGTGAAATTTCACATGTAACTTTATTTAATGGTACAAAGCAAATGTCATTCCTTGAAGGCCAGTTAAATGTTTTCCCCAGACCATGTGGATGTAAAAATTGGATTTCAGCATCACCATGTTCTGCACTCATCATTTTAACTAAGCCTATCCACCAAACAGAATCATAAGCACAGCTTACATATGAAGATACATTTGGTACAATCATGTTTGGTTCATCCTTGCAAAAGTCAAATGTATATAGTACATCTTCATCTTTACTTGTGGGCTTGTGAGAAATTTTTGTTATTGACACTGGAATGAATGATAACTTCTCCTTGTCCCCGGAACAGTCTTACCCATTTCAAAGCATTCTGTCAGTTGATCTCAAACAGCCAACATATGAAAATGCTCAATGTCAAAAACTTGAATCCCAGGAAGATATATCCTACAAAGATCTAGGAATGTCTTATAATCAAGAATTTGATCCCTTCATGGCATCTGTAGACTTTTTTTGGCAACATGTCTCTTGACAAAACCCCCCAATTCCACCACATGGTGACTTACCATGACTTGTTACAAAGAAAATCCACTTAGTATCAAGTTGGGAATCCTACTTATGGTGACATAAATTAATGAGATTTTTGTCATTTTTGTATTGCCCAGCACAACCATCGGAAAAATAATATAGTTTTTCAATCCAGGGATATTTGTTAATGTACTCAGTTGAAAGTTTTTGTACTTCATAAACAAAACCTGTCATGGTTATTATCATCTGAAACAAAGCACAGAGAAAGAAAGAGAACACCATGACTGCTAATGGATATATAGGACAATACATTTTATTCTAATGTTATCCTTGAATTATAAATTGATAATTTTCTGCAAAATTGCCTAGAATAATGGCTTCTTGTTAAATTTTCTTTTCTCGTTTTTATGTATTTAGCCTGACAAAGCATCAATTGCCTGAACTAGAATCTGTTTGTATTCCTCACATGTTGTTAGTATTACCAGAAGTGGAGCAGTCAGTTGATTGCCATTGTGAATAATGGAATTTGACATCAGATTCAAATTTCTGAAGCTCCCCATCCATGAATTCCATTACTGCATTATGAGTCACATACCACCTTGCTGATCAAATCTTTGTATGTTATGTTTGTATACACCAAAAGAACTACATTCTGTTGGTGTATGCAAACATACAGTGAATGAGTATCACTTGAGCCAGTAATGAGACACCATTTTGGGCACAAAGAACAGAACTTTGAAAATCCTATCTTCACATCAGGGTGTCTTTCTTTAAAAGCAGCATATAGCTCTTTCAAGTTGCACAAAAACAGTCATTTTTGTTTGTACTGTTTGTTCCCAATACTTATAAAGTCTTTACTAGCAGGTAACTGCCAGCTAAACTCATTTTCATTATAAAATTCAGTTAGCAAGTTGATTGTATCCCGTAGCAATGATTTGCCTCTCTTTGGATTTGGGATTGCTAGTATACCTTTCTTTTGTCTTCTTCAAATCTTGAGCTGTATAAATAAGGTATTCTGAAACATTGAAGTAGCACAGAATGAGCGAGACCATGAATCAGGTACAAGAGTCAAGATTTGTACCTTTTCAGGATATGATGCAGTTCATCAGCTTTTGAACAATCATCATTACTTGAATTGCATGGTTCTTCAGTAAGTTCAGTTTTTCAACATGCAAAGAGTCATCTTTCAATTTGTCCATAACTTTAGTTAGCTTGGATTTTGCATAGGTGCACAATTCTTTGAAATATTACCAGAATTCTTAGAAAAAAGTTAGTCAGTTTGTTATTAGATAAGGAGGTTACGGGTGAATTACAACTGTATTGGCTACAAGGCCTTTTGCCTTCCTCTTCAGGCCTTGTAGCCAACACAGTATTCACCCTTAACTCCCCAGAGCTGTTAGGTAGACAGACATGTCAAGAATCCCTCAAATCAAGATATTATTTCCAAAAAATTATTTCTATTCCACTCTGACAATTATTGTGCTCCATATAGACCCTATTCAATGGCTAAACAGAAACACTTAAAACATAAAAGTGTTTTGGTTTCTATTCTGAGCAAACTAAGAAATAACCAAAGTATCTTTTTGGTACAAATAATGTTCCTTGGGCCAAAAAGCTTTTCTGGGCCAATTTTTAGAAGTAGGGAAGCTCTTGAACTAATTTTACAGACAAAAATAGATTTAAAAAGGTTGCAGTTTTTTGCTTGACCCCAAAACTGGGGGAAAATAAAAATTGATGTAAATCAGACAATTTTCAGAATTAGAAGCTCAAATTTTGGGGATTATCTTACACATGGAGAAAATTTTAGAAAAATTGAAGCAGTCAGGGTGCCAATTTCTTTTCTGGATGACTTGACATGGAATTACCCATTAGTCAGAAAAGAAGAAATATCAATGCCAAAATAGAAAGAACTGAGCCAAGTTATTAGTTTTCAAATGAGTGTTTTTGGAAGGGTTTGCAGGAATTGTTATTATATAACCAAAGAAGACGCTTGCCTTTCTTTTATTTGAAATTGTCAAAACAAAATTGAGTAGATGAATGGTTGATGATGCAAAAGAAATTAAAAGCTGGTCTGTTTTTATACCCCCTTCCATCTAATGTATATGGTCATTTTGTTCACATTTTAAAATTCTCTTTATCCTAAAGTTTGAAAGTAGGTAAAATGTATTACTGAAGGATTCCAAGTATAAATGATTTTTAGTCATGTTATTAGAATCTTGGTGTTTGTTATATTTTATACAGTGCAATATAAAAGAAATTCTTCTAAATTGTCTTGTGTTGGTCTTGTTTAAAAATTATTATCTAATGAATTTAAAATGAATATTCCATAAAGATGATTTAAAGTATACCCATGAAATATTTATAAAAGAACAGAAGAGTTATTGTAAATGAGCTGATAATTAGATAGAATCTTTGTTTAAGCTTTAAAATGTGTTGGATTTGTTATAGTCTTTTGGTTTGGCATGAATGAATGAATTTTTCCAGTCAATAACTCTGTATTATCCATTGTTCTATATAATTTAATCCTGTTTCCTCTCTCCTTCCCCCCGCCTCATTTTACATGCAATTTTAATCAGTTCTAAGCTGCCTCTCCAAAGATAGATCATCTCAGAGACACCATTGTACTGAACAAAAGGATTATAGGGTTTAGGTGGATCAAGCAAATGTAATTAAATCTGAAATTCATTCAAATATAATTATTTATAACTTTGATTAAACAGATTTCAAAATTAGCATTATCTCAAATTCACTAAATATCTATACCTTCCTTTTTATTATAAGAGTAACTGAAACAGGCACAAAAGTGACTGATAGATTCAGCAATATTTTCAATGTAGTATTATCGAATAATACTTTCACATCCATAATAATTCAGTGTTTTCTGATTTAATTAAACGAATGAACATTACTTTTTCTTATTAACTTCTGCTTACAATATTGTTCTAATGGAATTGTTTTTATAATTATAATTTTAGATCAAAATTCAGAATTAATCCTAAATCAAATCTGTCTCATTTTTCATTGTTTAATGATAGAAATGAATATCTATTGTGAAAATAAGAATTCAATATTTTTCATGAAGACTTTTGCTTTTCTTTTGTTTTTTCAAATGACTACAAAATAAACTTGTCTTGTTTTATATATATTTAATTTTTCTCTTCCAGTTTTCATACACATAACAAGGAAATTTATTATTCACATTAGAAAAATGACTGCAAAAATAGTTTCATTTTATAAAGCCACTGTCTGACACACTAAATATTGGCAAAATGCTTAAAACCAAACAAAAATGAACAACATTAGTTTTTATTCTTAAAGCATCACATTAAATTTGTATAGAAATACACTTGATGTTGTCATGGAATAGTTTGCCAATTTATGCATGTAGTTTCTCATTGGTATTTATTGAACAAAGTTGTGGTTAATTTAGTTTGCCAGTCGTTTGCAATAACTGAAATTGATTAAGGTGCTTGCTTTCAAGCAACAGACCTCTTCCTTCTTCTCTTATTCTCGTCTGTATGATGCCACACACCAACCAAAGTTCTACTCATCCTCCTCACAGACTCGCTATTTATGCCTGTGTTAGGGGGGACTAATACTTGCATACAAGACTTAATTCTCGTTCACACGAGACTTCCTATTTATAAATTCAAACTTGTTTGAATTCTTAGTCTTTTTCATTGTACATCTGCATGCGAGATAGGAATTTCGGAATAATCCATTTCACTTTTAATGGCAGTCGCAATCCTTCAACAAGACCTGACGCGCCAAGCAAATTGGCTTTGCAGGAGGTGAGTCTTCTCATTCCTCACACTCCCCCCTGATCTCATGATCACACTGATGACAGGGGGGGTATGAACGCCTTTGATGAACACTCCTTCAAAGAGGTAGAGCAGATGCTTCCTGCGGGCCTTTGATATTTCTGGTATCATTAAGACCTTCCTCGTCATCTGAATCTGTACTCTCTGATACAGGGAGTAGACCATCTGACTGCATTGTGCAAAACATTGTCTCCGAATCACTGTCAGATGACATATCTTCGCTGTGATGCACTTCTGAAGCGGGTGAAGGTTGTACACATGGTGTGGCATTTCCTTGACCTGGACTGTTTGAGAGCTAATAACTCAATCAATGCGTCTTCTGTTAAATCTAGTGGTACAATGTCCATTTGGGGGCTTGACCCAGATGAGATCACCAATTTTATATGGTTCTTTGGTATTCTTTGGAATATCTGGCATTACTTGGTCTATCCTCTTTATCCGCTGTCTGTATGTATATATCTCATTGGCGAGCACAGTTGATGGTCTTACATCATCTTTGGGTGTGACGTTGTACCAATACACAACCTTATGAATGGAGCACCGTGTTCTTGCTGCTATCCTTTTAACAGTGCAGTGATACCGTTCCGCTATCCCATTACCCTCTGGAGTGTATGCACCTCTGTACCTTACTTGTACTCCCAATTTGACTGCAAAGTCCTGAAAATCTTAGCTACAGAAAGTTGGGGCATTGTCTGTCAACATTTCAACAGGGGGACTACATTCATAGAAGATAGCTCTTAATTGTTGTATAACCGATAATACATCTTTTCGCACCAGTGGGCACCACACAGTGAAATGCATCGGGCTGCAATCCGTCAAAGTTAGAAAATGACTGCCATTGTAATGTGTCACATCCATGCCCAGTCATCACCAGATTTTGTCTACCCTGAGCTTGACCTTGTTCCACTGGACTGGGGCAGGGTCCACCACAGAGCATTCCTCGCAACCTCGTACAGCCGACCTAACTATCACTTTTGTCACTACAGGACATACTTTCTGGATGAAGTAAGTTGAACGTCGAATGCCAGGATGACCGCTCTTGCTATGTATGGTGCAGATTTGTTTGATGGTCAGCTGGCTCATAAGTGCCATGCACATCGGTGGCTCTGATCCCTGTTTCAACATGTCAGAGCCATCTTTTTGGCACTCTATTCAACTTAGCGGCCAGGTTCCTCCATGACTTAGTCAGTTTGATGTCAATTACCAAGCTATATTCTTTGATTAGCTGCTGTAGGTTAGCCAGTCTCCTGTGCACTAGCTTTCATCCTCACTCGGGTCTTACCTATCGGGATATTCTGTAGCCATTGGTACATTCATACTGTGTCCATGTATAGGTGTACCACCTTGGCCCACAACTGTAATGACAGACATACCTTTCAACATGGCATCCATTTCAGCCAGGTTTATATGTTGTGCATCATTTCTTGGTCGAAGCCAGCACGCATCTTCTAGTATAACTCCATGGTTTTCCAACACTACACTCATTGCCAGGAAGCTTGCATCAACCAATGTGTTGACTTTTTCTCCAGTCATACACCAATCTCCCCAAACGAGGTCATCTTGGTGCACTCTAGTCAGCATTTCAACAATCATCTGCATAAGAAAAGTGTCTTTTATAGTGTCATGCCACCCATTTGTTATTGTGCCTACTCATCTCTTTATCATTCCTGTGGCTGCACAGAGCCACCTGCAGATGGGAAAGTGCCCCACCAACTTCCCACATTCAGAAAATACTGTGCTTTGTGTTAGTGTAGCGGGGAGTTCCGGAACTGAGCTCCTCCACTTCAACCACAATGTGTTGTGCTCCCACCAGACTTTAAGACCAAGCACAACGGCCCCATCCTTTGATTGAATAAGATCTTTGCTAGGCAAGCTGTGCCTGACTTCATTCACTGAAAGTATGTCCTCGTTAACATATATGTCGTCGACATATGCTGACACAGCTCTTTTCATCAGCTCATCCTGATCTAGCACTGTCTCAATGATTGATTTCATAATTAAAGGACCCACATTAAGGCCAAACCCCAGACGCGTCAAGCAGTACCTCCTTCTTTTGACGATAACCATTTGGAAAGGCCATAATGTCTCATGGATTCGTATTTGAAGGTATATGTTTTGCAGATCAAGCAGAGCCACATTGACTCCTTGCTGCTGTCATTCCCTCATTTGTTCAGCATACATGTCTGCATCCACTGTAAAGTCATCTACATACTGATTCATCTCCCTATAGTCCATCACTGGCCTTAGTGGCTTGTGTAACAGCCATCAAGGGGATTAATCCTCTTGGAGGCCCCAATCAATCTTGCGGATATGGTATCAGCCAGCCATTTGCGATCCACATCTCCAGTTTGCTCTCGTAGGCAGCTCTATTCTTATTCGACACTGTATATTCCGTGATGGTGTTGCGCAATTGATCTGGTGCTCTATTTCCTGTCCACTTCCATTCCACTGCCCAAGTCTTTGTTTCTTGGTCATACGCGATACAGAAATCCTATTCCTCAATTGTAATGGCAGCACGTGATTCACAATTTCTCCCGAACTGCACTTCCCTGGTACGCATGATCATAACACTGCCTAATTTACGTATGGCATCGATTCTGATCACTGATGACCCACCTCGCCACAATCACCTCCCTGTTAGGATTGAAATCACTCCAATCTCGTCAATCGTCCTAATTATCACATGTCACTCCTTCCACGCCTGACAGCTTGCACTGATTATTGAACAGGTACATCTCGTGTCTATGAGAGCCAAACATTGCATGCCATTCATGCGTACCCTGACTAAGGGCAAATTCGTTCTTACTGATTGACAGTGGGCAAAGGTGGCGACAGTTCCTTGTTCTGAGCTTGTTTCCCAGATATTTCTGCGCTAAATGGCCCAGATTGTTACAGTGATAGCAACGTGGTTTACAGTTAACAATAAGATTTTAAAAAACCCAGACAACATGCATTTAACGGATGTCAGAATTCATTGAAAAATACATCCCTGCCCTAACTAAACATAACCCCTTTTTCGAACGTAACTAATAAACTTATACAACAAAAGTTAATGAAAATGAACACGCTACCACCCCTTGTCTGGATGAGTGGATTTCTCTGTATCCTTGGAAACAGTGAATTATGAATTTTTGCCGTGCCTTTAAAACTCAGTAAATTTAAAAATAAGTTACTCCAAAATTCGCTTGAGGATGAAATGGAACTAATGTTGTTAATTTAATTACAAAATTAAATTCGAAGCTTTTAGCTTCAGTTTTTGAAACATGGTTATTACTGTGTAGCGAAAAAATGCTCTGTAAATTTACATTGAGCACTATTTTGTAAAAATAAAAATATCTATAAGAATACCAGATTATTTATCTTACTGTTCTTTCTTTATATATATATATATATATATATATATGAAAATTTCTCTGAGTTATCCTGTAGATAAGACAATCTTTATAAATATAAATGACAATAGGAAAACACTATTAATTGCTGATGCGTTTCATCCAATGTGGACTTTCTCAAAGCAAAAAACGGAATGAATTTAATTAAACAAGGAAATTAATAAATAGGGAAAAAGCCTGGTTGTAGATTAATATTTGGGCAATGTTTTATGGCAGCACTCTCTAGAAAAAAAACGCATCTATGACACAAAAGAGACCTTTCAATAAACAACTTAGCTAATACACTAGTAATATATAGGAATACATTCAACCATAATTTTGATTTTAAAAAGGCTATACTTATAAAAAAAGAAAATAACTCACTCAGAAAGAAAATTCTAGAGACTGCCGCCATGGAACATTACCCTAATATTAATCTACAACCAGGCTTTTTCCCTATTTCACCTTTCTTAACAAAATTACTGCTCTCACAAACAAACGTACACAACAATATCGTAAAATCAAAAGAAAATAGTTGAATCCGCCAACACAGATATAATGATAATATTCTCCACACGTGACATTAACTGATGTTATTTTCAGTTAACTATATGAAAATAGTGTTCCCTACATTCCAGTTGCTAAGAACACTCTGTCTTTGGTTTTTATTAATTTCCTTGTTTAATTAAATTCATTTTGTTTTTTGCTTTGAGAAAGCCCACATTGGACGAAACGCGTCAGCAATTAATAGTGTTTGCCTATTGTCATATATATATATATATATATATATATATATATATATATATATACATATATATATGCACATATATTCAATGCTTCTCATTAAAAAAAACTTGACTCTTGCTTAAAATTCTTTTTCCATATATATTTATACGTGTTTACACGTAGTCTATAATATGAACATTAAAGTAGATAGTGGGAATAAACTTAATATACTTGACATTTGATAAAGAGTGCCTATTTGCATTCTGTTATGTATCATCAATGCTATAAATTATTAAGTAACTCGTTAATTCAGACACTTTAAAACACTTGATTAACATACGATCATCATTCACTTAAGAAAGCTGTACATCTTTTGGATGCATCTTCTGTAGCTTTTGTCCCAAGTTTAGAGCTATATCATAGAAATACACCATAATAGTGTTGCTTTTTACTTTTAAATTTTTACTGCTGATTAATCTTCAACTTACAGTTGATGAGCATTGAATTATTCTACAATTTTGTTTCAAAGGAACACAAATGAAGTATTGGCATAATTAAAATATTATTTCTTAAAAATAAGCTTAAAATAAAAATCAGTACAAAATTATTAGTTTTCTGTTGCATACATATACATGAATGGAAACAAGCCCAAAATCTATCATTTAAACCATGACCTTTAAAAAAAAAATGATATATCTACATTATCTACATAGGTAAATTATTTATTATTATTATTTACAGGAACTAACAAAATACATTCGTGGTGAAGAAACCAATTCTGATTCTGTGATACAGTTCTTACAGAACTATGTAAGGTATGGACTTGAGAGGATTGAACTCAGGGATGAACTTTACTGCCAAACAATTCGGCAGACTCACAAAAACCCTGAGCCAGAATCTCTTGTGAAGGCATGGAGTGTAATGTGCTTGTGTTCTGCTGCTTTCTCTGCTAGTAAAACATTGCACAAGGTAAGTAAAACTATGAAAATATTTAATTTTTATAATTTTTTTAGGAGAAAAATAATCATCAAGCTCAAAAAGTTATTTTTGTTGTATTTTCAAGTTAAACATTTCAGTCAATCATCTATCATCAAGATAGAGGCCCTTTGCAAAAGGGATTATAATTCAAGAAAAATACAACTACATTATTTTTGTTGTCAAGATCAATATTTGCAATTTTTTTTAATTCACTGATGGAAATAATACAGGGTGTCCATAAAGTTTGTGTGCACTTTAAAAAATCTATAACTTTAAAGTTCACACGAACTTTATGGACACCCTGTATCATAACACTAAAGGATGACACTGATTTAAAAAGTAGCAATAGCAATAAAATCATTACAGTTTATGACCTGACAACCTAAATGTATAACAATAAAAACAAAGTAACATTTCAGTTGGCCGATTTTGCAGCTTTCTTTAATTAAATTGTTTCTGGTGCAAAAATTTGGTTATCTATTTCTTACAATTGAGTCTGTAATTTTTATCTTTTTGTCATGATAATACCAATAACTTCAACTTCAGTAGACATTGTGTTATCACAAACATATTCAGTATAGAATGACCAGAGGAAGAACTGTACAGAATATTGAAAACTTTTGCAATAAATGAAAACTTTTCTTGGCAGTAAAGTAATTATGATGGTACAGTAATTCAAGAATATGGTTTATGGTATTAATCTTAAAGTTACTTCTTCAATTATCTAATTGCTAATCTATCACCCAGGACAAGAGTTGGTTCTAATTTTAAGAAATAAAGTGTATTTATCATAAATTCTCCACCAAAATATCAGAACATAAAACAATTTTCTTGGCATTTACTTCCTAAAAACAAATTAATATACATGTTCAGACAAGGTAGATCTTAAATTAATTAAAACCATTTTCTTTAGTGATAACATAGCTTTCCAGAAAATAATGATCACATGTATTCAGTAAATATGCAACTTATAAAAGGAAATGCCAACTTTGAGATAATGCTTAACAAGCTGATCTCAATGATTATTCATTTGAATAGTGAGCTTGATAATTTTTTACTTTATGAGTGTGGCTTTCTGTAGGCTTAAACTGAGTATTGATCAATTGATTTGTTTAATGGCATAGCAGCTCATTATGGGTCATTTAATGCCGAAATTTAAGTTTCTTGGTAGCTTTGAAGTAATAAAAATATGATATATGTCATTCTGCTTTCACAATTGAATATATGATGGTGGATGGTTGGTTGGTTGGTTTAGCTGCAAATCAACCTCTATGGATTATTTAATGCCCAAATCCAAATATTTTGAACACAATTTCATAGCTTCAACTGAACATGTTTTAAACATAATCATATGACTTCAACTACAAATAAAATGGATTGTTGGTCATTTTTTTTTATATAAAAATATATTTCTGGTAATTTTTCTATAAAATATATTTTTACTATAACATATATTTTCATAGTGTTTTGTTTTTGTTTGGGGGGTTCACTATTTGCCCATAGCTGGGTCCCTAACAAGTATTAACACCCCAGGTCAGGATGAACCTGGGAACAACAGCAATTAAGGGGTGATTCCATGCTCCTCAAAACCTCCAATCTCCCGATTAGAGGCCTTGCTGTCAGTTGTAGTTTATTGTCATACCCAAGACTACTAAACTGAGTAACAATCAGCTAAAATGAAATCCTAAGTAACCAGACTGCAATAAATTAAAAATTTTCTGTCCTCAATAAACTTTTCTTTTTTATGAAAAGGATTGAGGGATTAATTAAAAATGTCAACAATGATGCAAATTTAAAATTCTTCTCATTTTAATGTCAGTTTTTATTTTAGATATTAATTCTTCATAATTTTAAACAACTGGGAAAGACATGTTTTACATATAATTTTTTAAAATTCATTAATTCTGAGAATTGTATAGACTTTTCACAAAAAAAATTTAAAAAATCATATAAATTGTGTTGTATGTATCCCCAAGTAAATAGCAGTGCAGGCATGGAAGGAAATATTTTACTGGGCACAAACATATTAGATGATTATGTAAGCCACTAAATTTAACTTTTTAAATCTGGTTATCTGCAGCCAATAGCAATAAAGAGCCAAGTTCATTTTATTGCTATTTATTATTATACAATATAGGTATTGAATTTTTATTATTAAAATCTACCATACTAAAAGGGAAATTTTCTATAATATCAGCAATCTGATTAGTAAATATACTGTTGAAAATATCTCCCCATTTGTTTTAAAGATCCTAATAATTAACATTGTCAGATTTGTCAGATGATTTCTTATATTTTAAGTATGTTTATCCAATACAATATTATTGTTTATATATATATATGCAAATTAGAAATTATTTGAATTCAAATTTGAACAAAGTTCTATTTAACAAATCTCATGACCCTATAAATAAGTGAATTCAACCATAAATATTTACAAAACAACTTATGTTTATTTTTCTCAATATATTTGTGAAAATGACTTTCTTGTAATGAAAGTATTTTTGTTTAAAACATTCAAGGATCAAGAGATTGTGAAAATAAGCAGTGTATCAACAGTCCTGAAATGCCATATTAATACATTGTACTCCTCAGTATTAATCCAGGCCTGTATTCTTGCAAGTAAATGATTGTACTGATGACAGAGACCATCCTGTAATACTCTTGTAACCACTGATATAATACTGCAAGAGTTTTAGGTGAACTAACTGATCAAGTCAGGTATCATACCATCAGGTAACACACAAGGGACAAATCTAGCAATCATGCCAGTCAGAGAACATTTTGCAGAACATGTTGAGTAGTATGAGCAGGTGTTATCCTGCTACTGGAATAAAAATAGAATGGGCTGAACAATGTTTTGAGCATTCAGGATGCCTTTCAGTGTTCCCTTCCCAAACAGCAAATACAAGTAAGAGTTGTAACTTATAGTACTTCACACCATGATGTCAGTGGTTGGGACCATGTGTTATGAGATAGTACACTCTGAAAGACATTGCTCTACACTGCACACACAAATGACTATCACTTGCACGAAGACAGAACCTGCTGTCATTACTCAACACTAAAAAACATAATTTTATCTCCCAAGTAATGCTCTCACAACAGCAATAAAGATTTACATGACAGATGGTCCTTGTTAATGTTCTTGGGACTACAACTGCTAATCTGTGCTGTGTCTGCCATATGGTCTGCTACTGTTGTCTTTACAAAAAATATCAGTCTTGGCAAGGACTTGTTCTATGTCACCACCCAGATGGTCAATGGGTGTAGAAATGTTTATTTTCAAAAGTGGTCAATACTTTGAAGTAACAATGATGCAACGCCTCCAATATTGCAGCAATTCCCTGAAATCATTATCCAAACTCTCTTTTATAATTTAGAACTATATATTTAATTATATAAAGAATTTTTGAACATTGATTTGGCCATTCTTTCTTGGGATTAATTTTCTACTTTCATTGTTTTTTTTCATTTTCTGCTATTATTCAATTACTAATGAATTGATAATTTGATCATATGGAATATTTCTGTGCACAGTAACTTACTATTGACTCTTTTTTTTAATTACAGTTCACTTAAAAAATCATTTCCACTAAAACTGTTTATTATTTAATCTATTAGTATTTACATGTGTAGAGTAAAAACAGAGCCAGTGAATAAACTTATACCAGCTTCAACAAAGTTTGTAAAAGTTTCAAGCCAGTGTGTCCAGCATTTATCTGCTGCTTCACTTTCTGAGTCATAGGTAAATCATTCTGGCCACATATAAAGTTCAATTGAAAGTACAATAAAAAAATAGAACCAGTGAATAAACTTATACCAAAGTTTTATTGCACTTTACTCTGACTACTCATCTACTGACTGGTTTAAAGAGTGTTTTTTATACAGCCTAGATCTTAAGGGGAGGTAACTGATGATTTATCAGTACAATGTGTATGCTTCGTCATCAGTGCATTCTATAGTACATTTGCAATAACATTTTAAGTTTATTTACCATTCTTCTCTGTAAAATCTCATTGCTGCTCTAGCTGATCTTTTATCAATTCCATATTTCCTGTAATATGTTTCTTAAAATATTTATTCTGATGCAGTTTAACTCTTTATATTGTAATCATTCTTTTATACATAATATGTGTTTCGTATATTTAGTTCAATTATTTTGTTTAAAGAAAATGTTTATATTTTGATATTAGATTTTTAGATAATTATGGCAATATATTTGATTTTATTTCTCACTTTTTCTTTTTTCTTTCTACTCAGTATGTGGTCTCTTATGTAAGAAAGCATCTTGGTGATCCAACTGTTGGGAAATATGCAAAAATCTGTTTTTCCCAATTAAGAAAACCAAGAGTTATGGCCAGGAAATACCCACCTTCAGCAATGGAGATTCTTGTAAGTACATCAGTCAATGAAGTTTTCTTTTTTTTTTCAAATTTTGAGAAAGATAATAACAAAGAACCTCTATACTTCTAACATCTCTGCCTGAACTCCGAAATGTTATTGGCTAATTAAATCTTGACCTCTTCAAGTCTAGAATTAGCTGTCTCTCTTTCCTTTCCTTACACTAACACAACTCCACACAGTAACCCTCTACCTTGAATGGACCTTGGGCCTTGTACTAGGGCAACATTAGTTAAAAAACAAAATCAAACAAATAATTGGATAAGAACATTGAACAAATCCATAAAAAAGGATTTTTAAAGGAAACTAGACAATTAAAATATGAAAAATACATTATTCTAAGGACACAAATTTGGTATACTATATGAGTTCAAAATAATGTGGTTTTAACTGAAAAATACTTTAAAGAAACTATATAAATATATGTATAAATCTATATCTGTAATTCTCAAAATGTGTGTGCATGTGTGATCGGATGTTGTTTATGCGTTTCCACAGTTTTCATCTGATTTTGATGAAATTTTTTTGTTTGATAGATAATTCTTCAGTGCTGGTTTTGAGTCTAAATTGGCTGGAAAAGATTACAACCTTGAAGATGAAAAATCTATGTGTCCATTTACCAAGTTTTATTTGTTCATGTTCTCTCAGTTTCATTCGCCTAATACATTTCCTAATATTACTTTTTCACATATTAACCTTCCGATCCTAGCTCATGCTGTGTGAGCATGATTCACACCCTCATGTTTCCCATCGGTTGCTATTGACCTTAATAATTAGTATGTGCAGCAACACGTGTACATGTGGCCCTGCAACATGCGCTGACACACACACTGATGCATCCTCATGACCTGTGGGACACAACACCTGTTCGAGTTGCCCATTGGCTGCATGAAGCCCCTTTACATATCTAATCAAATCTCACTGTGTCATACTGATTGTCTACACAGTTCTAAGCTCATTGCTACCACTTAATTCCACTTCTACTTCTGTACGTCCAGCCCTGCTTATACATTTCCCTTCTTTTGGTCAAGCATTCAATCTCTCTCAAGTGAGATTAGCTTTTCCATTGCATAAAGCCTATACTACAGTTTTAAGGTGTTGCTTTCATTGTCGTTTATGGCCGTTCCAAATTTAAAGATCAACATAGCCATTGGCTTTCCAGAAGAGCATACCTGAATGAGGCTGAAAATGATGATCAAAGGACTCAATGGTGAGGAGAAATGCCTCTTCAGCTGCTGCTGCATGTGAGGATGAAACTGCTGATCAAAGGACTCAACGGCTGAGGAGAAACACCTCTTCAACTGCTGCTGCATGTGCTACTGAAACCGAGGGGCAGCACGGAAATCATTTGCAATTGAATGCTACTGCTACCGCACAGTCAGTGGAGTTGTCTGCTACCCGTCAAAATAGACTGAATGCCAATAGTGCAACAATCAGCAGTGGTCATTGGTTAAACCATGGTTTCCGTTACAACCCCAAGACTCAATATGGCCTTTATCCAGATATCCAAATAGCCTCTATGTCTGTTACCTGAACTTCATGTGGAGCCAAAAAGTGGCCTGGAGAGCCTCCTGGACTATGCTATTCAAATGGAAAATTCCAGCTGCCTCGACTTCAGGATCCACCAGAACCATTGATGACTGGTGGCACATCTGAGTCAGAGAAAACACAATGTCATCTACAGCGAGGTGCTGAAGGATTCGTGAACTCTATACAGTTTGCTGCATAGAGTGAGTTTCCATGCTTTCAATTAAACATTTGTCTTCCTTATGCCTCTATCACTCCTTCCACAGGCCACCTTCAACCACATTGCCTCCCCCTTGAAATGGCATCATTTCCATCACATTGCATAACAATAGATAATGCATCCCTCCACCACCACCACTAATTCTCTCCTTCTGCTGTAATGGTCCATGGAAGAGGTTCCTTTCTTGCAAGAGTCACAATACAAAAACGGCTCTTTTCGCCCCCCCCCCCCATACAAATTGTTTTCCCCCCATTTGGGGACGTGCCTCAGTTGCACCCAATTGTTACTAATATTGATTTTCGAGTGGGCTGACTTTAAACTTAAACTGCTCCAATTGAACAGCAAAAATTCCCAGTAATGAAACACCCAGTTGAAGATGGGTTATACTGTGTGTATGTATGTATGTATGTATGTATGTATGTATATATATATATATATATATATATATATATATATATGAATGAAACTTTTTATATAACAAGTTTTTATTTTTTAACTTTCTTTCCTTATTAAAACATATACCCCAACTCTACCCTAATAAGTGCATAGAACATTATTCAATGAAAATGTCAGATCAAAGTTCTGTTCATAACTGTGTCAGGCTACATGCTTATTAATAGACACACACCCACACACACACACACACACACACACTTGTCTTTTTACAATCCATGTTTTGAGAATGTTATGTTATTTTTACAATACTCTCAAAATAAAACCTGAAAAACACAAACTAAAAATAACATGGAAAATAAGAAAAGTATCACTAGTTCAACACTTCAAAAGAATGTAATTTTCTGCATTGAGAAAATTATCAGTAGTTTAAAATTATGTCACTGAAATTTCTTTTTGGGTGAAGCCTATTAGTAAAGCTTTTGTGCCTTCATGGGAATGTCCAGCAAAACCACAATCTTCTCCTTTGTTCATTCCTGCTTGTTCAGCTGATATAGCCCACAGAAATCATTTCTTCCAGCTATACTAATGTACCAGTTTGGATCATAATAGACGTCTCTTTGTATCTGCTTGCAATGACTAAGCATGTCCTCAATAAGGCTAAGTCACTGTTTGCCAATAGAATAAGACATGATATAATCTCTCACAAATTTGGTTCTTGAGATTACTGGTGGCTCTGTAAGTAAATGAGTGTGAGTAAATCCTTAACCCTTCTCCACCTTCAATCAATCCAGGAGAGCAACTCATTGTCTCTTCATTTTTCACTAACATGAAGTGGAGTGCTTATATTGAGGTCTGCAGCTAGGAAATTTCTCTTGCTAGAATCCATTTTGCACATTTATAAATCTACCATTCATTTATGTATTGAATATTGCTGCTATATTTAGTCTGGTGCTCCTGCTATATATCTTGAAATTCTTGAAAAATTCCAAAGGAAGGGGCTGTAATCTTATCAGTCCTCACCTGGCATCTCAACTTCAGTAACTTTATCACTGATGTGACTTCCCTCTGTCTTTTCCATAAATCTTTTCATGGCAGTTGTTCTAATCAGCTTTCCTCCTTAGTACCTTGACTGTATGAATTTAAGTGTACTAGTAGATTTTACTGTTAAAATAGCTAGATATATACATACATTCTATTCTAATAGTTTCTTTTCTCACACCTGTGGAACTCTTTTCTGGTTCCTTGCTACCTACAATCTTCAAAGATTTAGTTGACTATATTACATTGCCTACAACCACATCATGACTGAACTATTAATAATCCATAGCTTAAAATTAATAAATTATTTTAAAATACTAAACTTTATAATGAAAGAAAGCATACAATAAATGAACTCAAGGTTAAACTATAAATTACCTTAGAAAATAACCTAAAAATGTTACTCCTAAAAAATAATTTAAAAATGCTAGTTTTAAGAAAAATAGCCTAAAAATATTAGCCTTAAAAATAATCTTTTTAGCCCTGAACAAAATTCTTAATAGTTGTACAATATCCACCTGATAGTTATGATAAAACAAAAGAAATAAGATGAAGAAAAGTCAAAAAGTAATAATAATTGATATTGCTTCATCTAAGAAATTCAAAAAGTTCTTGTTTAAACAGTGATGTTGAAATATCTCTGAAGTACATCTAAAATTTGGCTTCTTCACACTTTGTACTGAGTTAATTATATTCTAAAAAAAATTGATCCAGTTGTTTATAACCGCTTAAATTTGTAACATATTGAAAATGATCTTGTAGGAAATTTTCACAAATTCATATGTATTATAGGGCATTTTTTTATATGTTCTCTCTTGAAGATTTTCTGAATTTTTATTTTTAAAAATGATTTCATATTTTTTATTTTATGAGCATATATTTTTCAAATGTTTCTTTCTCCACTTTTCTCTTTACAGAGTGTACAGATATTGAGTCCTTTAGTTTGTAAAATACATTTCATGGATGAAAAGACGAAAGCAGTCCATGCTATGCCCTGTGACACGACAGCAGAAATTCTTGAGAAGGTGGCACAAAAAATTGGTCTCCAGTCTGTTGAAGGCTGGGCACTTTATGAAGTAAGTGAAGCACAAGACATCATTCTGAACAGTTCTTCTGACAAAAACATCTTAGGTTATTTTAATAAAATCTATTATTCAACCATAAGAATTTTTATATGATTTCTTAGTTTTAAAATAGCAGCAGCACATTTGTTATAAGCATAATTAGATTTTTGGAATTGATAAATATTATTTTTCTCTTTTGTTCTTTAAAAAGCACAATAATACACTTTAAAAACAATGTATGTAATGTTACATCTATTAAAGTTTTATAATCTTGAATATAATTGTAAAAGTTTTAATCCAACAAAATTATATTTTACTTATTTTTAATGTATATTTTTTGTTAATATGATGTTTAAACTTTTGTTCATTCAGCTCACTTTCTTTATTCCAATTAAACGCATTGATTTAGATACCAAAATTTACCTCAAGTTACTTTCTATTTAGAATATTAAAGATTTCCATTATAATCATTTCAGATTAAGTATTCAAAAAACAAAGAAAAAACATGCTGTTTTATATAACCCTATTTTAACAGTTCTAGCATATGCTATATTTGCAGGTCATAGTTAACAGTATTCTCTATGTAGAAATGTTTAGAATAAAAATATACACTTTATACTAAAGGACTGCTAAAAAGTATATATAATTTTTTGTCCGGATAATATTTTTTAGACACTTGTGATATCATTTTTGCTATCTTTTGAAAGTCACATGCAATTTCTTAGTTGAAGTAGACTGTTTATCTTGAATTTGTTCTATTTTTCATAGTTTAACTTGCCAATGTGGATTTAGATCATTAACCAGTATTAAACATAGATGAAAAACACGACCTATTACCTGACTTCCTACACCTCCTGAAGCAAAAGCATTGTGATATTTCTATATTGGCTCTGGAGATTTCCAAACTTACTGAAAACCTTAACATTATGAAGGCTACTGGTCCATCCTTGAGGGATGCCAGAATTGATTTTATGTACCTCAGTCCTCTGAGGCACATGAAATCAATTCTTACATCCCCAACGTTCTCTCCTTGGTCCTACCATCTTTCTACTTTATATTAACGATTTGCCCAAGAAAATTCTTGGATCCCTAGTAAATATATATGTAAATGATACCATTGTGTATGGGTGCACCTCCAAATATTTTGATGACCAGTGCCTGGCAGTTGATCTCTACTCTGACCAATTCATTGGGGAAAAACTGGTTGGTATCATCCAAAACTCATGCTGCATTGTGAGTCATGAATTATTTGCTACCCTGCAACCCTTATGCCACAAAACATTGCTAGCCTATATCACTATTACAATAACAGGGGTCATTCTTGGTAGTACGAATGAATTGTCGCAACAACACCGGCCCCGGATTCATCAACCAAGATGGCAGAGAGTTTCCATGGGTTGTGCATCTCTGAAATTTAAAAACATGTTCATGTGGTGTACAATTTGTTGTAGTACATAACAGGGACTGCATAGAATGAAGAACTTGTGGTAGGACCTGCTCCCAATCTTTATCTGATAGCTTGAGTGATTTAAGCGCCAATTAGATTGTTTTCCAGACAACCCCTACATACCGTTCGGCTTGGCCATTACCCCGTGGGTGATAGGGCGTCGAGTTACTGGTAGCAACCCCTTTACCAAGTAAACATTCCTTTACCTCCTGGGATATAAAAGAACGGCCTCCATCTGAATGTATGTAGTCTGGCATTCCAGTCATACTAAAAAGGAGTTCCAGGCACTTTATGACTGGACAGGAAGATAAGAATAGAAATCGTGAATATCCAACAACAATGACTAACAAATAAGGATTGCGTGAAGACATTGGGTGGGTCCCCTTAAAATCAATACTGATCCTTTGCATCGGACCAGTGGCTTTTATCAATGTATCTTCAGTTGGTCGATAGAACCGGGGTTTGAGTTCTGCACAAATCCTGCAGGATGCGCAGGTTTTCTTGACATCTTTAGTTGAAAAGGTGAGATTTCTTGACCGCACAAAATGTTAAAGTCTTGAGACACCTGGATGGCATAGTTTTTCATGTAATTCCACCAGAACCGAGATTTGGCAACTTAATGATGCACAAGAAGTGCGACTGAAAGTGTCTGCAGCTACATTGTTTCTTCCTGGTCGATATTCAATGTCGAAGGATAATTCGCCAAGTTCCATTCTCCATTCATTGATTTTCGCATTCTTTACTTGTGTGTTTCCTGTTATCATACATGAATGCTACAGACCTTGCATCTGTGTATAGTTTGAAGTTATGTGGGGACAGGAGATGCTTCCATTTTCGTACAGCCTCTGTTATGGCTAGACCTTCCTTCTCAACGATGCTATATCCCTTTTCACTTGCATGGAGTGATCTTGACATGAATGCTATGGGCCTTCCGTTTTGGCTAAGTATAGCAGATACAGCACAGTCTGAAGCATCACAATCTCACTGAAGGGGTAGGTTCTCGTCAGTAGGCCATAAAGTCGCTCTACACAGTTCTGATTTCAATGTATTAAATGCCTTAAGTGCCTTCTCTTCCAATGGTAACCAATCCGGTTTCACTAAGGGTTGTATTTTTTCTGAGAATTCAGGGATCCAATTAGCGTAGTAAGCAAACATTCCCCTGATTCTCTTCAGACTGTTCATGTTTTTAGGTGGTGGTAGTTCCTACAATGGCTTCATTCGTTCAGGGTCAGGCTTTATCTTTCCATTCCCTACACAATACCCTAAGGTATTTAATGTAGTTATTTTATTTATGGTTTTGGAATTGTTCAAAGTCAAGTGTCTTTTCCTCACTACCCTCATAAAATTTTCCACATTGTTATCATGTCTTCTTCTGTTTCACCTCAATTATCACATTATCAAGATAGGAAAATGTATCAGATTTTCTTCTTTTACAATTTCATTCATAGCACGTTGGAAAGCAGGGACACCATTAGTTACCCCAAATGGAAGATGGGTAAACTGAAAAAGTTTGCCATTTGCTTCAAAAGCAGTATATTTCCTGTCAGATTGTTTGAGCTTGATTTGATGGTAGGCACTTTTTAGATCGAAAGTTGAAAAGTATTTATACCTGACAAGATTTGCAACCATTGGTAATGGAAAAGCGTCTAGTTCTGTGTAGATATTTATGGTTTGGGAATAGTCCACACATAATCATTTTTTGTGTATTTTAGCTTCATCTTTAACCACTACTAATTGTGCATGCCACGGTGAAATACTGGGTTCAATAATCCCATCTTCCAGAAGTTTGCTAATTTTCACAGCAATAAAATCAGAGTCCTCTTTACTAAAACGTCTTGATTTAGTAGCAATTGGTATGCATTTAGCTGAGAACAGAGTTGGTTCAGCTATATCAGCAGCTTCAAGGGCAAGACAGGCACCCATGCCTTTCACAACGAGTTCCGGTAAATAACCACCATATTCAAACGTAAACTTAAGATGTCGGTATTGAAATTCCTGTCCAAGAACAACATCACAACAGAGGTCCTTCATGATAGTCAAAGGAACGGAAGTATATAATTTATCGTTAAGACCCAGTTTAAAATCGACTACTACAAATCCATTAGACCGACTATTAATACTTTTCTGGGCCATACTTACTTTTTCTGACAAGGGAAAAATCCTCAGCAACAATAAATCCACCACTTTTTTGCTGATAAAATTTTCAGAAGCACAAGAATCTATTAGAGTATTGAAGGTTCTATTTTCAACCATGATGAAAGTAGCAGCATGGGAAAGTCCCACTGGTACATTAGTAGTGTTTACAGAAATACAAGAAGCTGAATGAATCATAGCATTTGTTGTCACATTTGATGACCTACACATTTTTTGGCAATGTCCCTGCTTATTACAGCAATGGCAAATTATGTCACGTGCTGGACAAATGTATCGTTTATGGTAAGGTAAAATACCGCAGTAAAAACAAGCTTTCTTACCGGTGTTATTATTCGAAGCTGTAGTGGAAGTCTTCTTACAAGAATTGTTATATCTTTGGTTGAATATGGCAGCGATAGTGGTTCGATTATTTTTTCTTCACTACTACTGACTGTCGAGTCGCCATGTGGTCTCCTGTTGTTAATGACAGCAATGGCTGAATTGGAGGGAGAAATACAAGCCACATTATTTTTCTGGGCTAAATCCAGTGTTAGTGCTTGTTTGTGAGCTGTCTGCAGATCCAAGTTTCTATTTTCCAGTAATCTCTGTAGATTGCTGGTGATGTTATCCCACAAATGAAAGCATCTCTCACAGCTTCATTGGCGACTTGCTTAGCCGTTCTGTCCTTGAAGTTGCAGTTTCACCTTAATTTTTGAAGACTTTGGAAAAAATCATCAATCGATTCATCTTGTTTTTGCTTCCGTGTGGCTAGTAGATGGTGGGCAAAGACTTCATTCGGTTTTTTAATGTATACTGAGTCCAGCCGATTTAGTGCCAATTCAATATCTTCGCAGGATTCAATGAATTCGAAAGCTGTAGTACTTACACAGCTTATCAATGCCCGTAGTTTGTTAGAGAATCAGTCTTTGTAGTCGTCTAAATAGTTGGTAAATATAGTATGCCAGTGCCGCCATTTTCTGGCGGCGTGTGATGAATTTGGGTCGATATCCAATACTCTTGGTTTATAGCCAAAACTTGATACAGACTCCGACATGGTGGTTATATTGTTTTGCCGAATAAATTGTCAAGAATGAAGACTGAGACTCGGAAGATAAGTTAATCCAAGCTTTATTCGGCAAAATACAAGCAGGGTTCACATCATGTGCTCCTGGTATTCTCGAATATGGCTGATTGTCGTAATCCGGAGAATGGGCCGTAAACGAATATGGTGTCATAAAGGAGTGTCACAGTCCATCTCTTATTTACGACAGTCCGTATTATGCATTTCTTGATTCCTACTTCACACTCTCTGCAACAATATCACTCAGTAACACTCTACATTGAGTGGAGCTTGTACTGGGTAATCTATCAGTAACTAAAAAAAAAATTTAAAAAATAAGCATTAGGTAAAATTCTTATCACAAATACTGATTATTGTAATAAGTATCTCAGTCTAAGAATATACTCAAAGCCTGTTTTGAAATATTTTTATTACAATTTATCAAACTTACCAAATTTCATATCTTGTGCAATATTGTTACCACATGAAACTATAAATACTAATTATATTAAGTGATTATAATTATGATATCAAGAACATTCTCATATATCAAAGAAATTAACATGATAGCATATGACAAGCATAAGATTTTTTCCCTTAAGAATGGTTTTTGTTATTTCAAGAGAATAAGGTTGAAATGAACAGCAGGCAGAAAAGTGTTAATGCTTGAATTTGAAGCTTAATCAGTGAAGCATCATATGAAAAACATTGAAATAGAAATCTGAATAAGAAATTTCTACAATTTTAGCATGTTAGTAATATTAAATTATTATTATTATTAACAAACAAATGATTAACGTAATTCTTCCAGTAATTTGCAACACTTACAGAAGAGCATGATGCCAGAAAAGGAAAAGAAAAGACAATGTTTTGACAGTACATCAGTTATGTTTAAAAAATGCTTACAGGTATAAAAAATGTTTTTTAAAAAATTAAGTCTTTGTACAAATATCACTTGTCTTGAGAAAAACAGTTGTACTGGATAAAATGTTCTGGAAGGACTTGCAGAATCTTACCAATTTTACAGCTGTAATTTTGACAAAAACCATAAGGTACACCTGAAACAGTATCCAGAATTCACCAAGAATAGAAAATAGAAAAAATTTTAATTTAATAGAAATAAATCCCATTTATCTATTTTAATGGGTGAAAAAGTATTCATACAATACAAAAAAGGATACATAATCTTTATTTAATACTTTGTAGATTAGCCATTATTCACTTCTACAGTAACCAACCTTTTCTTGTAATTTTCAATTAATGATTTGCATATTTTAGTTGGGATTTTGTTCCATTCTTCTTCAAATCTGGTCTTCAGATCCAGGATTTTGTTGGAGCTCTCGATTGGATTTGAATTTTCAAATAACGCCACAGATTTTTGATTGGATTTAAATCTAGGGACTGACTTGGCCATTTCATAATATTTACATTATTTCCAGCAAGCCATTTCTTTGTAGATTTTGCAGTGTGCTTAGGATCATTATCTTGTTGGAAGATCCACTCAGGAGGAAGTTGAAGATTTTTAACCAGAAACATTAAATTTGCTTCCAAAATATGATATGCTGCAGCATTCATTCTACCATCTATTACTGACATGTTGCCAGTACTATAATACTCTTTCCCAATATGATTTTTCCTTATCCTTATGTTCACAAATGAATTTCAATCTGGCATCTCTCTCTCTTTTCAATACCTATGGAGTTTTCCAAGAGGAGCGTGACTTTAGATTGTTCCTGTGGATTTCATTGTTTATTATCCATTTAGTGACACAGATTACTGATGAAAGCAAATCATCCTGCAACACTTGATGAGTATAATTGGATTTTGTTTGACGCATTAATTTTCTCGAAGATCTTGAAGAAATCTTCTGTGAAGCACCTGTTCTTCTTTGGTTTTCAACAGTTTTGAGGTTTTTATACCTTGCAATGAATGAACTAATGACAGTCAATGGAATATTCAGGTTGTCTGAAAATTTCCTGTAACTTTTACCTTCTTTCCAGAGCTTAACAATCAGTTCTTTTTTGCGAAATTGTCAATTCTTTAACTCTTGCCAGGATGATAACCTTCTTGCAAGAATATAAATTACAGAATGTTCTGTTTGTATTTTTTATGCTAAAATTAATTACTGATAACATTATTGGAATATTCGAGAATATTCCCCTTGAATAATCTAGAGTAGTAAAGCAATTTAAAATTTTTAAAATCTGAAATTTGCATTGTACAAATACTTTTTCACCCATTAAAACAGATGAATCAGATTTATTTCTATTAAATCAATTTTTTTTTGTTTTCTATGCTTATTTAGTTATTATGCATCTGTGTATAGTTAATTATATGAAAAGTATGTTTATTCATTAGTTGGAAATACAATAAATTAAAGATTTGTATGTGTATGAATATTTGTTTCCCCCCGCTGTGTATACACACATACAAACTACATAATCTATATATTGGTGAACAGTTATTAAGGTTTTCTGTTTAATATTCATTGCATTGAAAACAATTTAGACAATCAGAATTTTAATCAAGCACACATTATACTTAGCCCCATTGTAATAAGTATGAGTCTGGTGATATGCAATTTCTCACATTATTTCTAGATAATTGTCAAGAAATATTTTTTTTAAATTTCCATGTAAAAGAAATTCATGATCATTAAGTACTTTTATATTGTCATGGCTTTTATGTTTCAGTGCAAAATAATCAGTAATAAATGCATATGTGACCATTACAATGTATTTGGTGTGTCTGACTTAATATATCATATTAAACCATTTTAAAAGTTTACCAAATATTTCCATTCAATGATTAATACACATCAAAATATTAACAAAATTAACCACTTTTCTTGTTTGTTATTCAACTATTAGGTTACCTTAAAGCATAATTTTTTACTATGATCTTTTGTAACAAAACTTTAGAAAATTGTATTCTTATATAGGAAGATGGCTAAACAAATTCTTAATGTTTTATAAAGTATTATTTTGTGAATTTTACAAAATTGACTTCATTTGAAGAATTTTTGCTTTGTCTTAAAGCTGACATGAATAATAGAATTGTAATGAAGTTTGCCTCTCTGTCATGAGAATTTAAACAGTGGTCTCTAGATCCATGCTCTGTTTACTTTTAAAATGCATGACATATACTTCAAATGGTGCAATTAAGCATATTTTTACTTAAGAAAAATAAAGTGTAATCATTAATTACCTGTATATGAAATAAGGTAGTAAAATAATATTTGTTACTGAGTCTTTACTACTTATTACCATAGCTGATTTGAGTTGTCATTTTCCTGGTTCATGTTTGGAAACTCATTTACTCTTTGAAAGAGATTATTATTATGCCATTATTTGAAGAATCCTTGTGTGCATAAGGTATGATTAAAAAAAATGATTCATTCCCTTCAGGTAGGTTAGGGCAATATAATCAACAGATTCAGTTTAGTGGAAATAAAGCCTTTTGTTCAATATGCAAATAAAACAAATGCTACAAAAGAGATGGAAGCACATACCATAGTGTAAAATTTAGCAAGTACATTCCACAGACTAATCTGCCAATGTCTTGAGTGCTGTCTTTACTGAATGATCTATTACTGTGACTTTATGTCATAATAACTTATCTATTACAAAAGACTGAAGATTTGTTTTCAAAAACGCCTGTGATGATGATGATCATGATGAAGAAGAAAAAAGATCTACTAAATAGACTTATTTTGAGTGGAGTGCTTGCAACAAAATCAAGTCTTGGATTTTAATGCTGACTTTTCTCTGACATTATTCCATTTGTTATTAACTCATATCTAAAAAAAACATTTTCTTAAAAAAATTATTTGTTATACAATTTATTCTTGTCTATCTTGTGTTAAACTGTTCAAAGATGAGGCTTAACTTGTGATAATAATTTGGAAAGTTTAGTTAAGCTTTCAGAAGATAATGAATTTATTTAAAAATATTAATCTTGCAATTTAATTTACTTATAATTTTTATAAACATCATAAAATATAAAAATATAAAATATTTAATAACTATGCATCTACTTCTTTGTAATTATATATTGATTAAAATATATACTGATTAAAGTATATATTGATTAAAATATATAGGTAAAAATATTAAACTTATAAAAAATGTGAGAAACTATGGAAAAATATTTGTAGATAATCAACAAGATTAACCAGGTATTGAACTCACACTCTTTGGGTCCTGTCACTGGATCTAACCAACACCTTTATCCACTGTGCCATGTGTCCTTGACAACATTTGTATATGAATTTCTGGGTATTATAAACCTAATGTCTTCAGCAACCATTTTTACCAGTGCTCATATTGCAATTTTGGCTGTTATCATTCCATGTTTTTACCATATTGCAACTTTGTTGTTATTATCACTTTTCTCTGGCACTCCTTTCAGAGGGAAAATTAACATCAATAATAACTGACATCCATTAAATATGACACGTGGAACTAGAACAGTCTACCCCAGTGAGCGAAATAAAGGGTTCAGTTCGACATTCCAAACACCTGAAGAAGGCCGAAATATTGTAATAAATATAGCGACAAAGATGAAGACAATAGTCCGAATAATGTAAATAATGTCTTAAAATATGTTCCACTAGTGAAATAGTGAACACTGAAAGGTTAACATATTGTTTCATCACTTTTATTTGAATTAGATGCTGTTGGTAACATTTTCTCACTTTTAATTAAATGGGTTTTAGTGCATGATCTTCAATGAAATAATTTATAGTTAGATATAACATAATTGAAGCTTATACACTGTTTCTATATCAATATATAACACAAATGATGCAGGATACCAAAATGTTTTGTTTACAGAGATGAATGTTTAGTTCAAATAACAATCTTTAATACTTCACTGGATTTTTATTTTGAATAATATGGTATTTTATTATTATTTTATTTGTTTTCTTTCCAGGATACGTCTGAGCATGAAAGGTTTATTCGAGGATATGAGTATGTAGCTGACATATTGGCACAGTGGGATCAGTAAGTCTACTAATTTTCATCTTTATTATTAATTTTACACAATTTACATTTTTATTGCATAATTTACAGAAATACGAGCATTTCTCTATTTTGAATACTAAAATTATTTTTATATTCTCAAAAAATATCTCAGTCTACAGTTAAGAACTCATATGGAATATGCATATGAAACTGTATCAGATTGAACAATCTATGGCATGTTTTTGCATACTTTATTCAAATTAAAAGAAAAAGTAAAATGAAAAAATAGATTTAAGAGTGTTAGATTTTATAATGCAAGTCAGTGTTTTCACAAAAAAATGATATTAATCAACTGATGCTAGTAAAACTTTCAGGATAACTTTCAGGATATCATGTGTTTCAGCTTATACATATATCCATATTTAAAAATTAACTTGTTTTGGGATGAAAGTCAGTTCTTATTATTCAAATAAACTAAGTGCAACATAAATTTTTATTTATAAATAAATCCAAAAAATATAGGCTATAGAAAGCTGAACACAGTATTATACATCTGAATAAATTATTATTTTATATGTGACATATACATTCTATGACCTTCATCAGTCTTTCTTTTAACTTTTTCCTTTTAACTTTTCTTGTTTTGACTTTAATATTACTTGTATCAGTTTTTCTTTCTTTCTAGAGATCTTATTTACTTCATTCTCATGGATATCTCTTTTAATAATGAATCACAAATTTTCTAATTAGTTAAAGCTGAGGGACATATTATTTTGATGTCTTTGAAACCTTTTTTCAAGGTGAGCAGTAATTTGCAGAATGTGAAGGAGCATTGTCCTATATGAATATATACTTTAGCTTAAACCTTCTTAGTTCTGATTAGTACCACTCAGAAACATTTCTCAAAAAAAAAAGTAATTCTTTGCATTTATTTTGAAACATCATCAACTTTGTGAAGACTGTTAATTTAAGTTTCTACTATACTAGCTCAAAATATTACTCCACCTGTCCCTATTGTCTTCTAAGTCATATTAATTTACTCTGTGAATGATCTAAACTCTAGGCCAGTCATCAAGTTGATCCAGTGTATTATTACAATCTTCACTAAAAATAGTGTTAAGAAATCAGTTTTCATGCACTTCTCTTTGAGATGTTTACTTAAAGGTTTTTTCTCATACACCCACTTGTGGATGATGATTGACAAAGACCAGAATTGAATAAACAGTAATGTTACTTTGAGATTCAGTCTCATGTTTTCATTACTGACAATGCTACATAAATAAAAGTATGTTCTTCAGTCTTTACCAACATTGGTTTGGTAATACTGATTTGATTGTGAACTTATTGACTTGCACAATAAAATTTGATATAGTTTATTTTATTGAAGTTTTCAGTTTCATTTATATATTATTTTTCATTTTTTAGTTATATTTATATTATATTCTTACAATATATTTATAATTATTATTGCAGTTTTCAGTTTCATTTATATGATGTTTGGATTCAAAGTTTTAAAATTGAAACCTAAAATTAGGAATAAGTGAATATTGCTGTGCTTAATTAGCATTGAGCCAAAATAATTCCTTTGCTTCAACCAATTGTCTATCTGAATATCTATACTGATCTTTCAATGTGCAATAAAAATGACATTACTCAGCAACTACTGGCACCTCTACACCTCCAACACAATTCTTTTCCTTCTTATGCCCACTTCCTAAAATTATCCAAAAGAAAGAATTTCATGTACTCAGATTAATGACTGTGCAATTATTTGAGTAGAATTTTTATTGTAAAGCTTTTTGAATGGATTACAATGCTTTTTGAAACTTTCTCTGTACATTTAATTAGGATGTATACACATTCACACACACACACACACACACACACACACACACAGATATATATGTATTTGTGCACATTCGTTTGTGTATATGTGTATGTATATATATATATACACACACACACACATGCATACATATATATATATATATGTATATATATATATATATGTATGTATGTATGTATGTATGTATGTATATATATATATATATAATATATATATATATATATATATAAATTGATTATTTAAGCAGCAATCCTTCTTTCATGCAAGTTTCATTAAATATGACAGACAAGGTGCTTTGATTAAGTGTTTTATATAATTTCTAATTATGATCTTATAGTTTTTTTCTTTTCAGTAGATAAATTATACAAAAACAAATATAATAGCATTGTCTACATGTAAAAAAAAAGGCTAAAAATAATGGAAGCCTTATTAATAAAAACAAAAAACAACACTCAATCATATCAACTATGAACATGGACATTTGAAAATAAAATATTCTATAGTGATAAATACATACATACAACAATCTATATCCAGTTAACAGTTAATATATTTCATCCTTGAAAATAGCTAAATGTATAGCCAAAAGTGTATGGAAAAATATAACATTTGGACAGTTTTTGTATAATTTATCTACTGAAAAGAAAGAAATTATAAGATCATATGAGAAATTATAGAAAAATTAATCAAAGCACCTTGTCTGTCATATTTAATGAAACTTGCATATATATATATATATATATATATATATATATATATATATATATTATATACAATAGGAATTTAAAATTACCTCATAGTTATGATCATTTCACCTTACAAGTTAAGATTTACTTGTAAGGATTTTCAAACCAATCAAGGTAATAAGATAAAATAAAGTAAAAACAGGCCTAAAGCAAATTTTAAAACAAGGCAGAGGAAAAGAAGGGAAGAAAAACAGGAAAAAGTAAAAGAAATAGTGAAAAGACAAAACAGGAAAAGGAAGAAAAGGAAAAAGAAGAATGTAAAGAAAGAGTAGTAATGTCTAGACATGGGAATAGTAGTAGGAGACAGATGCATGTAGACTTGACCTTGACTTCAGTATTAAGAGATATATTTATATTAAAAAGAAAATATATATAAAATTATTTCAGAATTATTTATTTATTAAAAAACATATATTGTTTTAATTTTTTACTATTTAGGAAATGTATTATTTAATATTCTTCATTTTATATTAAAAAGAACATATATTAACATATATTAATCAAACTATTACCATCTATAAGGAAATAAAATAAAAAATCAGAGATGATTTAATTATTTTATATAAAAAAACATTAACTGAGGAAGAGTAAATGAAAAGAAACATCTACACTTAAAATTATAAAGATTATGCATATAAAGCATTGCATATAAAATAATGGAGAAGAAATAATATTATAATCGAGTTATTGAATAAAAAGACATCTATAAAATATAATTTAATAAGTAATAAGTACAAACTGCTGATTAAATAAAAAGAAACAATATAAAGAACAATGAGATATAATAATTAAATATCAATAATATAATTATTATATTATATGAATTATTATACCATTATTAAATAACATTATTATTATATTATATTAAATAATATCATTATTATTAAATATTATACTAAATAATACTATATAAAATATAAATACCTCATTAAATAACATCATTATTATTATATTATTAAATGATATATCATTATATTAAACAATATATTATATATTAATATATTAATAAATACACCACATATCATTATATTAAATAATATTATTCTATTATTAAACATATCAATATATTATTAAATAATACTATTATTAAATATTATGAAATAACTACAACCAATAACATTATTATTATTATATTATCAATATATTATTAAATAATATTATTATTATATAATACTATTATTATACATATAGAAACAATATATAAGAGAAAGAGATCTAATTATTAATTATATATATATATATATATATATATATATATATATTTCTTAAAGAATAAACCCTTTAAAAGAAAAAATACCATTTGAAAAAGATTTTTAATAAACCTTTTATAAACAAATAGGAATAAATTAGGAATAGAAATAAATTAAACAAATTTATAACCATGAAAATAAATAGAAATATAATTAATTATTAAAATATAAATATATAGTAATAATGTTAAATCAAATGTTAAATATAAATAAATTTATAAACAAATAAATGATAAATAAATTATAAGGAACCCTTATAGTAAGAACACAAATATAAGAGGAATAATAATAATAATAATAATAATAATAATAATAATAAGGTAATATTAAAGATAATAGTAATAATCATTACAGCAGTAATAGTAATTGGGTGGAAAAAAAATAAAAAAATTTATAGTAATGGGTGAGTTAGGAAAATTTAGGAAGCTTATATGATAGCAAAGAGGAGGAGTAGAAGTAACAATATTAACAGTATTAGGTGATAACAGTTTACGCAAGTTCAGTAAAATTCTAGATCAGTTTGAATTTACTTTGGTGACAACATTTGGAAATTAAATTATTCCTTTGGTTTAATAGTGTATTTTGATTATCGAATTTAATTATTCTAATTTTCTCTTGTAAACACAGATTACAGCTACCTTTAAAATTACTAGGAGTGTGAGCAAAACCTATGATTTTCCAGTCAATCTCCCAAGAAATTTCTTTCCAAGAAATTTTGGGAATTGAAGGTTTGGGAAAGTTTCAGCAACTTCCAGCCTGGTATTTTTCTCAAGTATTGTTGGCTCTTTGTAGGGTGGAGGAGTAAACAACGTTTTTGTCTTCCACAGGCCTATCATCAGTTCAAAAGCATCCATTATGTATGCAAATTTCCTCCAAGTGCACTAAAAAAGTCTGCATTATCAGCATATGTCAAATTTCAGATCAGGCACTCAAAGTTGATGGATTTGTTGTCGAACTTTCTGAGATGGAACGCTCTTCCTGATGTTCTAAAACTTAAAGAGACTCTGCTTCATAGTCATCAAAGTCATGTGATAAGAACAGAACAAAGTAGATTGAAAAATAACAAATGTTGTTGTAAGAATTTAACCTTACTTTACCCCATTGTCCACTGCAATCTCATCTAAAACTGTGCTGTTGAATGTGAGACAAGCCTTCATATCAGTATGTACCTGTTTCATTAAGTTAACAAATGTGAAAGAGCAACAGATCTTGCTAAGAATCCTCCACAAAGCATCATGGTTTATGTTGTCAAAAGTCAATTTCACAAAAACCTGTTATAATAATACTTGCTGTTCAATGCATTTCTCCTGCAGCTCTCTTACCAAGAAAAGCATATCTATAGTAACCCTACCCACTCTAAAATCACTCTGCACCTCTTGGAGAGCATGCATTGTTCATTAGCCTATTCAGAAAGATCCTTGCAAAGAACTTACCAATTGATTCAAGAAGATTGATACCTTAGTAGCTGTCACACAGATTTTGAATCCTTGCCTTTAAATATTGAAACCAGGCTTCTGTCAATCCAACCCTGAGGCACAGGAGTGCCTTCTCAGACCAGAGTGATCAAGTTAGAAATAACTGAAGCTACACAGTCCCCACCAAAATGCAGTAATTCCACTGGGATACATAAGAAAGTGAGAAGCCAGGATAAGATGACAGAATATCCTGAAACAATGAAATAAGATGCTGACACATCTGCACATCATTGAATTATAATGACAAACACCTGTGCAACACAGGTGCCACGCTGTGAGACTACATGATTAATACTCAGTGACAAGCCTAGGCAAGATAACTAGTAATCACTTCAACCGCAGGTTTCCCTGAGTTTTCCCTTTCTTCAGATGTCACCTACATATATGCACATACATATATAATGTCTTACTGCATGTGCTAGATGAGCATTGATCTCACAAGAGGATTCATCCAGCCATTTTCAGGTCTGCTGGAAACTAGCCACCCTCCCCACCAGTCAAGCCTTGTGGGGAAACCAGTTTACTCACCAATAACCTGACTATAGAAAAGTATATATATATATATATATATATATATATATGTATGTATGTATGTATGTATGTATGTATGTATGTATGTATGTGTGTGTGTGTGTGATTACAAGTCCATTAGAATTCATTGTTTTTTGTATTCTTTTAAACACAAATGAACACAAATCAGTGGTATGTAAGATATATAGAATAAAACAGAATTGTTATTATATAAGAGTATATGGATGTATCCCTACATATATAGATTAATATTTTGAAGGTATTGTTGCTTGTACATGTACAAATATATATAAAGGGATGTACAGATATCATTGTCATTTATTATGGCTATGACTTCATTTTTCATGACTGAATTATGAAACATAATTTTTTAAAGTATGCTATGTGGTAACAAACAATAATTGAATCCTATTTTTCTAATGGCTGCTTTATTTTTGAAAGATTTTTTTACTTGCAGTTAGTTGACTTCATTTATGGTGTAATCTGATTAATTTTAAATGAAGAAAACTGACTTGATAAAACATTGACTTAAAAACAATCTAAAACCTATTTTAAGTACACAAAAGTAACTTCAGTCAGTGCCAGGAAAATTTTGGACAGAGACCAATGATAATATTTTAAACTCTAAAGAACACTTCCTTCTGTTGATCTGTATAATTTATATTACCTGCTTGCATTACACATTATCTTTGGAATCTATGTGCCAAATTTACTGGCAAATTTTGAACATCAGTTGACTCAAAGGCACTACATATTAATCATGATCACTTTTGAAAGCATTAAATTCATAAGAGACAAAAGTCCCTTACTTAACAGCATAAAGAATTATTAACACCTTGCTTGAAGTCAATGCATGCCATGTATACAATGGTACATCATTTGGAATGCTCACGTTAATTTTGCTCTATTCCAAATGAGTCTTGTTATCTAAAAACATTAAAATAGAACATATCTGTTTTTTAGTACCCAGTCAAATGCATACATTTATATTTATTTCCAATTATTAAAACAGAGATACCTATATTATGATACTTAAATAAAATGTGAAATTAAATAATTTCTTTTGCAAAACTGTAAACATAATTTTTCTTTGTGTTTTTCAGACAGAAACATTTAACAAACACACCAAGCAAAAATGATTCTTTATCAAAAAAAAGTAACAAAATTATTTTGGAGAGCTCTGATTGTCGATTTGTTTTTCGAAAGCGAGTTTATCGTCATGTGCATGATATTCCAAAGGATCCAGTTGAGTACCATTTGCTTTTCGCAGAAGCAGTGCATAAAGTTGTTAAGGTAAGTGAAATCTGACCAGATTAAATATTGAAGAATTAAAATACTCAGGTACAAGTGATTTGCTATCAGGTTAAGCTAACATGCTATGATTTTCGGCTCTGATTTTGTGAAAAAATCTATTAAATGGTTAAATCCATTGTTGATTCCCTTTAACTATAATGTTTGTAAAGATGAATAATTCTGATGTAATTATCAATATGAGTTTAGGTTAGATCGCAGGATATCACTTGCTAATTTGGTTATTTTGCCATTTCATAATTATTTAATTAGAATGCTCAAGGTTATACAATGTGTAACTTTCTGCTCTTGCAAACCATTATAAATGAACTTGATCCCTACCTTGATCCTTTGTTAAAATCACAGCCTTGTTACAGAGACATCCAGCAAATAACCATAAAAGAATTCAGTGCAAATAGAGTCTTCAATGCATCAGTGTCATCTGTTTCTCTTTATTGCCATTTATATATTCTGTGGTGTAAAAGAAACTTTAAAATGTTTATTTCGACTATGTTATATTCCGTGCTAATAGGAATATGGAATGGACAAACATGGTGGATAAATAGTAACAGGTTTATTGTAGAAACCAGTACAACAAGCAAGGAAGTAATAGTTATGTGCACGGTCGTCGCAAGTCAGTACAGTTGTGTGTGTGCTGTTATCGGAAGGTCAGTAATTCTCGCAGATCCCAGCTTGACTCTCCCGTCCGCTGTCCTCACAGATACTTACAGGTGGTTACCACCTATAGTGCTACCACTCAGAGGGGTGGCAGGTTATTCCATCACATCATATTAAAAGTTACATTTAATTATATTTCCAGTATGAAATTGAAAACCAATAAGAAAGTTTTTTAAAAATAATGTTTTTCTTTTTTTTAATCATTTCAAGTAAGGCAGAAATGCCACTAATACACAGGTGACATTTACAGGGATTGAAATTGAGAGAAAAGATTGAGTATAGGGAGGATTGAGGAAAGAACAAAAGATGAATGGGATTCAAGAAAACAGAAGATCATGATTGATGTTGCTTTTAAATTTTTTAAGATTGTAATTATCAGGGTAAACAGAAGCGAGTTTCACAGACGGGATGTGTGAGAAAAGAAATTGTTGGAGTAGAAGTGGTATTTGCTATTTCAACAGTAAATGAGCAATCTAGTAGCATTTGGGGCAACAGGGGAAAAAACTCATCATAATCTGGAAGTCAGTCCGTTCGAAACAACCTTTATTTTACAAATTGATTGGAGTGATTAAATCAAGCATTCTTAATATCATCTTTAAAAATTAATATGATTCAATAGAAATAGTGTTAAATTCCTCACTTTTTTGTTGTTTAATGAAAATAATCATATCTTTTGTTAAGACAGAACTTTTAAAAACTCTAATCACTTCTCTTTTTTTTTTTCATTAATTCAGTTGGATGAATTCTTAGTCTCTGAAAAAGTGGCACTCCAGCTGGCAGGATTACAGGCACAAGTTATTTGGGGAGATTATCAAGATAACAAAGACTTCAGGTAAGTAAATCACCTGAACAGCTAACTAAACTATAGAAATACCTGAAATGATAACAGATAGTGTACAAAATGGTCTTAGATACACATCATAATGTAACTTTATAGGTTGCAACATTCTGAGTGTTTTTGTGTACCATTCTGGACTGGTGCTTAATGGGATCATTCTGTTATTTTTAATTTTTTGGTAATGAAGATCCTAAGAGTAGAACATAGTTTACTGTTAAAATCATTATTTGAAACTTGGTGTTTACTTGGACTTAAAGAATGACAAAGTAACCTGCCAAGGAATATTCCCTTCCCATTTTTTCTTTTTGTCTTATCCTTCAACCTGATTTAAACTAAGTTTTCCATCTTGGTACATGCTCCTATGTGCATGTATGTTCTTTGTTTAGATTTTTTAAAGATGTTTAGCATTTGTAAAAAGTTCCTTTGAAAATGGCATGAATCTTCCACCACCCCTCAGTTATTCCAGAAGTGTATGATTCTGAAGCATTGGCTTTTATACAGCTTAGCACGGTTTAACCAATAGCAATCTGCATACTGATTGGTCAGGTTGGAGGATAACATTTGACTGTGAGACTGAAGACAAAGCCAAGAAAGCTGATTGGTCAGTCGGCCAAGGTTTTGGCGTAATAAAAAGGGCTGGAGCAGTGGTGGGAGTGGTGCTTTTTATGTAGGTGACATGTGCATGAATTTGAGAATGGTGTCATCAGAAGGACATTTGGTGTTATACAAGCAGCATCAGAAGAATAGAACCTCATTTAACTACAGAAATTACTACAAATTTCTTATAACAATCTTATATAATGTATGATTTATGCTTTTAAATGAAGGACATTAATATATTTTCTCAACTTAATATTCAAAGACATTGTACTGAGTTATCATTGAATTGAATTTGTTTGTCTTCAACTCTATTATTATCAATTTATCTGTATATATGCATCCAAAAGTTTCAAATAATGATTTAACTTTTGCCTACTACACTTATCAATTACTATGTTCTGATTGAACTACATGGTGCATGTATAACAGCCAACATTTTTACCACCTATCATTTTCAGTAATAATTCTTAGTATTGATTTCACTTTAATCTTGCAGAATTGTTAAATACAAGAATTTTCACTCTTTCAAAAAGGTTTTTAGTTTCTTATGGTAGATATCCAAATCTTGCAGATTTTATTAAATACAAGATATTTCCCTCTTCAAAAAGGTTTTTAGTTATTTATGATAAATATACAAATGATAGATTTTCAATTAATAAAACTGTTGTGGAGTAAATATTACACCCCCGGTGACTATATGGACTAGTTCATTATTATAAAGAACTTCAGGTCAAAGGTAAGATGAAGCAGCCAGTTGGAGTTAGTATTCAGATTAACTACACAGGCGTTATGGAAGATAACCAAAGCATTACGTATAGAGAATCCTTATATGAAGTATGTTATATAAAGTAAGAGTGTGTTATAACATTGACCATGCAATAGTGGCATTATAATAGTGGCAATGCAGGATCCAAAATTCAAATGATTTATAACCATTGTGTCAAGGATTCAGAACTTTTATGACCTGTAACCATTGTAACAAGGATTTTGGAAACTCATACAGGTTGTAACTGGAGTTATAAGAATTTCAACCACATTGGTTCAAAAAAACAAAAACATATTCTTGCAAATATGGACAAAATTTTGGCTTACATAGTTGAAATTCAACAACAGAAATAACATTATCAACTGTTGCTAGAACTACAAAAACAACAACAGAAGATGTTGGATATAATTCTGAAGAAAACAAAAATATCTTCAACATCTCTTATGCTAGATGCTGTCCAAAACACCATAGCAGAATTTATATACAATCCTGTTGTGTGACTGACATTTTCTGTGTATTTTTGTATTAGGTCATCCCATAAGTTCTGTCCGAATTTTAACTTTTTGTTAAAATGAACAAAATTTAAAGAGTATTTTATAATGTCTAATGGAGCTAAATATTATTTTTATGCATTTAAACTGATCAAATTTTATTTCAGAGAACAATAAAATTAAATTTTGTTTGATTAAAACCCTGCTAACATGGAAGTACCCAAGAATCATTTGAGGCACATAATGCTTTATGAGTTCAAGAAAGGAAACTCAGCAGCCAAAGCAGCTAGAAACATTCACTCAGTTTATGGAGAGGAATGTGCGAATGAAAGAACTTGCAGAAGATGGTTTGCAAAATTCAGAGGTGGAGATTTCACCCTTGAAGATGAAGATCGAACCGGATGTCCAGTTGAGTTTGATGAAAAGCTTCTTGAAGCAGCCCTTGAAGAAAATCCTGCTTTATCAGTTGAGGAATTGGCAGTGGTTCTCAGTTCAAACTATACAACTGTTCATCGTCATCTTCAACAACTTGGAAAAGTTCCTAAACTTGGAAAATGGGTGCCTCATGAATTGTCTGAAAACAACCTCGGATCTCGAGTTGACATCTGCTCTTCTCTCCATTCTTGACAACTTGTTTCACCTTTTTTGGATAGACTTGTGACTGGCGACGAAAAATGGATCTTTTATTGAAATGTTAAGTATCGTAGACAGTGGCTTGATAAAGGGGAAGGACCCCAGCCACAGCCGAGAAGGGAATCTCATGGGCAAAAGGTTCTTCTTTCAATCTGGTGGGATTGCCAAGGAATAATCCACTTTGAATTCTTACCACCTAATGCAACAATTAATGCTCTAATATACTGTCAGCAATTAGAGCGTTTGAACCAAGCTTTGAGGAAAAAAAGACCTGCTCTAGTGAATCGAAAACACGTGATGTTTCATCAGGACAATGCGCAACTACACACACCAAGAATCACGTCACAAAAGATCGAAGAACTTGGTTGGGAGAAAATTCCTCATCCACCTTATTCTCCTGACCTTGCTCCTTCAAACTACGATTTGTTTCATAGCTTACAGAATCATTTAGAAGAAACAGCTTTTGTAACACAGGAAGAGGTTAAAACTGACATTTGTGAGTTCTTTGAATCAAAGCCAAAAGAATTTTACAGTAATGGAATTAGTAAGCTTGTTAATAGATGGAAGGAAGTCATAGATAATCAAGGAAAATACATTGTTGATTGAATCTGTAATTAAATGTAACATTTGGTCACTTGTTTTCTTTATTCAAAATTCGGACAGAACTTATGGGATGACCTGATAGATATGAGCAGTCAGGAATGCAGCGGTTGGGAAGATGAGGCAAAAATGAGATTGTTGTTGCGGAAAATAACTCGGAAACAGTATGAAAAATACTGCAATTATATATTATCAAGAAAATTAGGTGAAATCAGGTTTGAAGACACTGTACACATTCTAATGAAAATCTTTAGTGACAAGAGCGTTCTGTTTAATTAATGCTTGTTGGGAGTGCTTGAATCTAACCAAGAAAAAGAACGTATATTGTGTCATATATGCTGGTATCATCAACAGAGAATGTAAAAGAATTTGCATTGGTACAAGCAAAGGACAAATGTATAAAAAGAAGAATAAATCCTTGTTTCAGATGTGGTAAATTACATCTTGGAAAAGACCGTCCATTTAAAAAAGCAGAATGTTACAAGTGTGGTAAAAAAAAACCTATAAAGTTGCACTGCAAAACCAAACCAAGAAAAACTTCTCATAGGAAGAAGTTAGTATACAGTATTACAATGGATAAAATAATCAAAGAAACCAACAGCAAATTGGTAAATGTGAAAATAAATAATGTGGTTGTGAAAATGCTACTGGACACTGGCAATGATATTTCAATAATCAGTGAAACCACATGAAAGAAAATTGGAAAGCCTTTATTAAAAAGGACTTCTTAAGTCATAAATTCAGTTTTGCATTAGAAATTATTTTTTTAGAGAAATTATTTACAATGTCTCATTCCATAATAAGCATGTAAAAACTAAAGCTTATGTATTAAGAAATGCTATGAATTTATTTGGAATGGACTTGATAGAATTATTTGAACATTAGGATTTGCCAATAAACATTTATTGTAAAAATGTAAGTGGACATGCTACCAATTTAAAAAGTCAGAGCAAAAATCTTAAGGAAGAATTAAAAAAATGTTTTTCAGATGTTCTGTCAAATGAACTGGGTCAGTATTCAAAATTCAAGGCAGATTTTCAAGTAAAAAATGTTTGATGCCAGTATTTAAGCTGAAACGGACCATACCATTTGCAGCATTAGATCAAGTTAATGAAGAGTTGAAAAGACTCAAAAGAATCGGGCCAATGAAAAAAAATTAATCATTCAAAATGGACTGCCCCAGTGGTGTATGTGAAGAAAAGAAATAATAAAGATTCGTGTTTACACAGATTTCTCGACTAGATTAAACAGTTGTTTAGAAACATATAACTACCCATTGTCAAGTCCAGAAGAAATTTTTTCAAAGTTAAACAGCAGAAGAATATTTTCAAAGCTGGATCTCTCTCTGAAGCATCTTTACAAATTCAAATTGAAAATGAATGTTCAGAATTAGTGACCATAAATATGCACAAAGGATTATATAAGTTTAACCAACTTCCTAAAAGTTTAAAGGTGGCACCAGCTATTTTTCAACAAGCCATGTGAAAACAGTTTTGGAAAAATTAACAGAATACAGACTCAAACTTGATGAAGAAAAATGTGAGTTATTTTTTCCGAAAATTAAATACCCTGGTCAAATTATTGATAAAAGTGGTAGGCAACCAGATCCAGTGAGAGCAACTACAATTAAAAATATACCTACACACACAAATGTGACATTACAAGCTTTTTTAGGACTGGCTAATACACATAATAGTGCATATTATGTGCATTAGCCAGACAAAGTTAAAGGCTCCATTTAACAATCTCCTTAAAAAAAGAGTAAAGTGGTATTGGAATGATAAATGTCAAAAGTCATTTGATGAAATGAAAAAAAGACTTATGTCTGATTTATCATTAGCACGCTATGACCCAAAAACAGAAATTGTAGTGAGTACAGTATTGGAGTGGGGATTTTACACAAGGTGGTAAAATGAAAGCCTTCACTTATGCTTCATGTTCGCTTCTACCAGCAGAGAAAAATTACAGCCAGATAGAAAAAAGAGGCTCTAGCAATTATATTCTCTGTGAAGAAATTTCATAAATTTATTTATGGAAGAGATTTCACATTGCACACAGACCTTTATTAACAATATACGGTTCAAAGAAATGTATACCTAATCATATAGCTAATAGACTACAACGCTAGGATACCATCCTGTTAAACTATGATTTTACGATAGAGTATCAACCATCTAAAAAATTAGTACATGGAGATGGATTATTGAAATTAATAATGCAGAACCACTGGAGGACACAGTCATTGCAGCACTAAAAAGTGAAATGGAAATAAAAAACATTTTGTGCAACATAGTACGACAGTTACCAGTGACCTGGATGAAATAAAAGTAAAGGTGGAAAATGACGTCTTTATTGCAAAAATAAAAAAGAAATTGAAGGAAAGTAACAAAGAATGAAATCCAGACTTAAATGTGTACTTGATATGCGATAGTGTAGTAATGTATGGTTAAAGAGTTGTAATACTGAGTGTGTTACAGAAATGAATATTAAAGGATTGTGGACATCCTGGTATTTCAAGAATGAAAAATATAAATATTTCAAGTTGCCACATTCTTACTATTCCACTTTATATAACAGCAAACATAACCTAGAACTATTTTTTTATGAGGATTTATAAGTTAATTTTTATGATCTCCTGGTGGTTATTTCTCATATTGTAATGGTAAACAGAACAATATGATTTTATTTGTCATTTTCTATTGAATGGAAAAAAAGTAATTAAATGAAGTCATAAGTTTGCTTTTTGGCTAAGAAATGTTCAGCTGTATATCTATATTATATGAATAATTTGGGCTAAATGAAGTGGTATTTTATGTTGATATGTTTTGATCTTTGATTTTGTGCAGGATTTTTCACAAGAGCTTAAGTATGCTGCTTGTCACAGTGCATGGTGACACAATTGAACAAATCAAAATTTATTGTAGTTTCTTAGTATTAAGAACTTTGACTCTTTTTGCAGCTTCTAAAGCTATGCATTGAACCTTATAAATGAATAATATAACAATTTGCCATTTTCAATGAACTATGTGATGCAAGCAGTAAAACTATTATGGTCTTTTAAAATTATCTCAGTCTGCAACAATTAAACCTAGAAATTTTGCTGACTTTTGGAAAATTAGATTTTGATTGTAACTTTCAAACAACATAAAATGTGTTTTGTCTGAGTTAAATGGGCAATAGTAAGCTTTGCCAGCTATTGTGACAACTTTGTTAACACAGATAACACAAATCAGTTTGGGTAGCCATTATAACAGATTCAGCTGCCAACTATTTCTCTCTATAACTTTTTGTCAATTCAGCATAATTTTAATCTATTTTATTTATATTGATTTCACAAGGAATGAACCTGTGTTTATAATTTTGCATATCAAGTTTATTTATCAATTTTTTTTCTATATCTGGACTGATTCATTTTATTTACACTGCCTTCACATTTGAATTGTATAACAATTTCTCTGAGATTTTATATTTTGAGTTTATGGTTCAGGTACTTTTTCACATCAGATTTGCAGTTGTTACAATAATATTATCAGCACAAATATCAATTATCATTTTAATTTGTTTAGTATAGATATAAGAGTCAGCAAGTGTTTGGATGAAATCTTGATTGAGTATAAATGCAATATGCCATTCCAGTTCTGTTTCAGATCATATAAGAAGTATTTCAATCTATATACTAGTTTTTCACTACTTTCATCATTAATTGTAAAATTTGGTTGTTCTATATACAGTTTGCAATTGATTCAACTAAATACAAGTAAACTGCATTCAAATAAGATTCACAGAGATTATGTGAAGAAACACTATACTGATCAATTGCATTCATGCTTGAACATATGCAATATGTGCTGTAGGGGAAAATATCTCAGAATAATCATTGCCATAGATTTGGGAACATCCATTTGTGGCAAAATGTTCTTTCTATTGTTCTTTACCATTTTGGCTGTGTTTAATCATAAAAGCCCCCCCCCCCCTAAAAAAAGCTACTTATTCTCTATTAGAGCATTCATTTCATTCTGCATGATTTTTGCTAGATGCTTCCTGATATGTCTTGAGTACATCAACTAGTATTTCTACCTTCACATTCTCTTTCATCAATCATTGTACAAAGTTGTTATGCCTATATCTTTAAATATATAAAAAAAAATTTACATATATTTTTATCTGCTAGCAATCAGTGTTTTCTTATTTATTTCTCTCATTGCCACCAGTTATTGCTACTGATAAGTGAGATATGAAGTTAAGAATTTAACTGTTTGCTTTTCCTTTTTTGTGATCAGTAAAGATATAAGTACCTTTTACCTCAATATTAAATCTTGTACCATTAGATACAACATAAGAAATTTTATGTCCAAATTCAATAGAAACAACCATTGTCAAGAGCTGCTTTTACAGAAAAAGTATCCTACTCTTCTAATTTGTCCAGCTACTGTCAGACTCTCAATACAGAAGTTTTCAGGGTTCAAATTGTTATTGAAACTTACAAATTTTGACTTATTCAATGTTATATTGCTTCACAATCAACCAACAGACCAATTACATGATATTTATTCTAACTGAAGATAGAAATGAATGTGCATCTTTAGAAGAGTATTTGATTCAATATTTTTTACAAAATCATTTTTTTTTATTTGTCTGTTTACAACTTTATTCAATGCTTACTGCATGCTATTACACACTATTGTTTTTTTGTTTTTTTTTCCATCCTAATTTACTGTTTTCATTTTGATTTTCTTGTAGCATTCTTTTGGCCACATCAAAACTTCTTAGTACTACATTGCTATTTTTTTTCTTTTTGATTGATAATTATGGAAAACCGTTTGAATTATGGCAATATTACTTTTAAGGCTATTAACAAACTCCCATTGATTATTTCTCCTAACATGTTTAAAGAAGTGGAAACATACTGTTAATTTCCTCAAAGAAATTATGTGTATAATGAAATGATTTTGTGTTCCCTCGAGATTTCCAATGCCTTTTAACCACTCTCCTTAGCATCTCAAATGACCATTGAAAGACTTGTACTAGTAAATTAACTTCATACCATTTCTGAAGTTTCCTATATACCAGAAATGTTGCTTCCCAAAACTCTTGCTTGCTTTCATCACTATCAAATAATAGATGAAACATGGGCTTACAACCTGTTAGCATTAATATGACAATGAGATAAATAAAATATTTGTACTATTCACAATATTATCAATAGTAGTTTTCATATTGAAATTAATACGTAAAAAATTATGTTCAGTATGGCTTCCTCTGTTTATATAGAAAATACATTTTACAGAAGACACCACTTTATACTTAATTTTCATATGTAGTAGTATACGTCTTCTTCTGTGTGCCATGTCCCTTCAGGACATGGGGCGATCATGGCTCTCCATAACTGATTGTCTTTTATAGCTCTGAGTAAGGTTTATCTTGTTGCTATCCTTCCTAATTCCTGTTCTGCCAGCCATTTACACAAGCTTGTTATGCAGGTTATTCACTGCTTTCCTCTGTCCCTCTTACCTTGAATATGTTCTGTGTATGTCAAATTCTCCAAACTGTCTTTTTTGTTGTTTCCATTTTCCTTAAAACTTTGTCCTTGTTCACATGTTCAATTTATGGTGTTCTCAGTATCTGTCTGTAAAACCACATTTCTGTTGACCCCAGTTACTTATTCATCTATGTCCTCAAGGAGAACTGATATTACATAACAGTTCATCATTCTTTTCTTTGTTTCTAATCAAGTTTTCCTGTTTCTTAGTACTTTGCTTAGCTTTTGGAATTGATTCCAATGTGCCTTTGGTGTCTCATTTTCCATCTTCTGTTATTAAACACAAGTTTTACCAGAAATAAACAATCATATATAATTTATATTTTAACATATATTACAATATATTCCATTGCAAAAACAAACCATGCAGTTCACATCAGTTCAAGTAGTATTCAAAAAATAACATAGGGTAAATTTCTTCTGATATAAAAACAAGAAAGAATTTGTTAAAATGTCTGTTTTTATTTTTTAGTGATTAAGGAAGATTTATGAATGATTAATGACAAAAACAGAGCATACAAAACTGATAATAAAAGGAAGAACTCGAAGGATTTCATTTATACCTCTCAAAATTCTTGACCAACTGCAAATAAAAGTAGAATCCATTGCTGATTTAATTTTCCTATTAATCAATAAGATATTAAGAATTAAAATATTAATTTTAAAATTAACCACATTATAAAAAGAAACACAACACATACTAGTTCTATTATTGCAAATCATATTAGCTGCCATTCTAATTCTTCAATCTTTATGCTATTATTTAAGCACTAAAATAATGAAAATATGAATGATCATTCTGATTGAGGTCAATTGATATTATCTCATATAGCATCTGACGTATCATTGTTACCTTCAGCAGTTGCTGTTTTTACCTATTTTCTACTCTTAAAGGTTAATTTGCATTTCCTGTAAGCTTTTTGCTAGACTTATACAAAGTTGTAAATTTTACATTTAATCCTCTATTATGCCATCAGAAATTGAAGGATTAATATCTAGGTTCTAATTAAGTAGATTAACTTCACAATTCCTATTTAATATCTATTCTAGATTGTTGTTCATTGGGTAGATAACTGAACTGAAAACAATGAGCTCTGCTATTCAATTTCTTATTCTCCCAGTAGAATAAATTTAGAATGAATCATATTGTTCACTTAACTAGATTGAGTAAATGAATCCTTTATAACATTTTAGAGCTTGACTTTTGTATGATAAAGCAAAATCAAATATGTGTTCTCATGCTACAAAACTGGGATTTCATGTTTGTAATCACTGATTAGTTAATTTATCAACTGATGAAGCTTACTTTAAACTCAATAGTACAGTGTCATATTATGAATGCCAATGTTTTCACAATAATATTGGTATAACCAACAATGTTAGTAAAATTCTCAGGATATATTTATATGAACAATCAAATAATCCTGATTAAAAATATTCATAATAACATGTTTTGTTGATGTTAGATTTTATTATGCAAACAAAATGCAATGTGAATTTGTATCTATAAATAAATCTAAAAAAAATTGACCACAGAAACCTATTTGATTAACACAATATTCCATATACCTGAACAAAATATAATTTTACATGTTAATTTTGTTCCTTGACATTCTATAACCTTCATTAGTCCTTCCCCCCATGATTTTAACTTTTCTACTCTTTTGATTTTACCTGCAGCAGTTTTTACTGCTTCTTTACTTAAATATTTTTACCTTTTATCTTTTTTAATGATAGATCACAAGTTTTCTAATGCATTAATGAATCCCATTAAATTAGTGTCTTTGAAAACCTTTTTGGCAATGTAAGCAGTAGTTAGGTTGTAAAGCATGGAGAATAGAAACAACAAAACAAGTGCTTCAAACAAACAAAAAGAGAAAAACAATTTTTTTAGAAACCAATGCAAATCATAGGGTACATTGAAGGCAAGTGAAGCAGGAGGAAAAAATGAGTAATGTACTTGATGAGTTTAAGTAATTGGATAGAACTAGTACCACAAAAACAAAGGAGTTGTACCAAGGCAAGAATTACTTAGAACAACAGAAGGTAAGAAGTTGTGAAGAGCCATGATTGTCAACATTTAGAAGGGACATAAAGAGACCAGTTGAGATAGAGATCACTTTAATGACATTACTTGAGAATACTCAACATTATATAATAATGTCAATAGCTTAGTTGCTTTCATATATGGTTTCTGTTAAAATTTAAACATAACACAGTTGTTCTATTTTTGAAAGAAATTATGACAAACAATGAAAATGCATCCAACATTGAGCAAGTGAAGTGAATTACCACCAACTAGTGTACCAAAAGCTGGTCTTCATCCAAAGAAGGAAATATTGTGTATATGCTAAGATTGAAAGAAGGTTCTCTCCTATGAGCTCCTTTTAGAGAACCAAACAATTGATTCAAACAAGTATTGAACCCAATTAAAGGCATCCATCAGTGAATAATGTCTAGAATTTAATTTAATAGAAGGAGCATGATATTTCATCAAGATAACACTACACTGGGTGTTTGGTGATCAAGTAAAATTTGTTACAGCTTAACTAAAAAGTTTTTATTCATTGCCATATTTAGTAGATATTACATCTACAGATTATCATTTATTTTGGTCTTTACAGAATTGACTTAATGAAAAAAATTAAATTCCCTGGAACACTGAAAAAGGCACCTAGACTATTTGTTGAAAAAGATAAAATGGAAGGATGACATTATAAAGTTGCCTGAACAATGGTAGAATTTAATGTAATGGTAAATATGTTGTCCAGTAAAGTTACTGATAACATATTTTAAATTGTCTTTTATTTTGACTTAATAAAAAACCTTTTGGACACCCAATAGTTTGATAGTATGTTTAGAAATAAAATGTGTAACTGAGTCAAGTGAAAGCTGACATGAAATTTCAATCTTGCAGATATGAAGAAGCAAAACAATATTTATGTGAACGTATTTTGAAGGAAGAACCAGATAAAGACTGGGCAGAGGCTATTGCTGAAGCACACAGGGTTAGTATTTTGCATTCATTTATTTCCCTTGTTTTTTATTGTCTATAACTTTAAGAATCATTAACATTCCAATGGCCTTAAAAATCTTCATCAGATGAAAGGGGTACTCTATGCTCCTTCCACTCTTTTTATGATATATATTTGTTATAAACTGATAACGTTATTTTTACACAAAACTTTAACATCTTCATTAATTAGTTAATGTTGATATTAGTACTAGTCATCAGACCAGGATCATTTCCAGTTTTTCCTAAAGGATTTAAAAGGCTTCTTCCAGATGTACCTAATTAGAAAGGCCAACTACACCAAAACTCACCAATTGTGATGATGAGATGGCACCACTTTAATCAGTTCTATAAAATTGACCAAGTTCCTCATGTAGAATAATGTTTTGCTCAAAAGTAGTTTTAGAATAGCAGGCAGGAGGTGACTCAAAGGATCTTATACTGATCCAAGAATGGATTATTCAAAATATCAAGAATATAAAGAAATTGTCTGAAAAGAAAATTGGAAAGATTTTTTGGTGTACTCAAACTATTAATTTTATTTTTGATTCAATTTATCTTATTTATTTCAATGGTTTAACTGCAACATTGTTAACCCAAAAACTACATAATAGAAAATCTAGTAAGGAACAAAATACCAAAGGTTTGTTCTACAAGCATGTTAACAGTTAGACTTTTACAGGTGCTTATTTTATATCTCTAATTCACATTCTACATTTAATAATAGATATATTTTAATTAAGAATTTTATTATATCTTTATTTTTTTATTAGAATGATTAAAGGTTTTCAAATTATTTTATCCAGTAAGGTATTTTTTATTCATAATTAAAAATTTTTGGAGACTCTGAATACTGCAGATTCATTCATTTAAATTTCACTAACACTTTTGATAGCTTTATTTATTAAAACTATAAAAAATGTTAGTGAAATTTAAATAATTTTAAAAATAATTTTATACTTTTACTTTCAAGTGAATTTTGTTAGTTTTAGCAAACAAGATCCACTTGAGAATAAAAGTATAAAATTATTATTTCCATTTTTTTTTTTAAATTATCTCTCTACAAAAATAAAAGATTAAATCTGTTTAGCAGCAGATTAATTTTTTCAGTAAAGTGGGTTGAAAATATTTTCTTCAGCAACTGGTCGAACTGCAATTCAAGCAAAGTGAGTTTTATTCATTTATATATGGAATACTTTTAAACCATTTGTCTAAAATCTATTTATCTTTGTTCTTTCAGCATTATGGATCAGGCAAATCTGAAATTGAAGCCAATGTTTGGTACTTGACTTGTGTGAAGCAGTTCCCACTTTATGGATGTACTATATTTTCCATTATACACAAAGGACTGTGGTCACACACCAGTGATTCACTGTTGGCTGTCAATATGGATGGTATAAAATTTATTCGTTCCAGAGACAAGACTGTGATCCATGATTTTAAGTACTCAGACATTGAGACAATCACTTTGGACCCTAATGACAACTATATCACTTTGGAACTGTTCAATGACAGTGGACTAGGTTGCACTCAGCGGTGTTTCATGTTTGAAACTCTGTATAAAGAAGATATAGGTCATTTGATTGAGAGCTATTCCCCATCACATGCTACATGGCTTCGACCAGAGTATGATAGTTGGAAGAAGGTAAACATGCATATATATATATATATATATATATATATATATATATATATATTACACACACACACACACACACACACACTATAGATTTGTCACTTTGGTTCACTGCAACTGAAGAACTGGAGAAACTTTTACTTTATATGCTATCAAAGAAGTAATATTGTATAACTTGCATAAGCTTCTCACAGAAACAGCATTTATCTCAACATTCTCAATCTTATGGACTGTGAACATTTTTATTTCACATGAAACATTTTTTTCATTTATTGTAACCATAATTGGCATTCAATGTCAGAACAGGTTAAAAACAAACAGGAATAGCCTGTCTGTGTTTTGTCAAAACATGCTGATGATATTCAGTTTACTCAGACCATAGTAATAAATTCATTCAGTTAAAATACAACCAGCTTCATAGTTAACTGTAAAACAGCTGGCCAATTAATAATTGTGAAAATGTATTCCAGAAATGAAACTAAAGGAAATTTTAATGATGCCATATATTATCATTTAAGTTTTTAAGAAATTCTTTAGAGTCTAAACAAATTGCATCAAATGGTTATAATTATTTATTTATGCTTACTGATTCATTCTATTTTTATCATGTGTCTTTTTTCCAATTCAATGACATGCAATTCCTTTCTCTTTCAGATGCGTATGTCAGATGAAGAGAAACTGAAATTATATGAAGAAGTTGTACGAACCCGTAAGAAATTAATAGAGAGCAACGTTCTTCAACGTCCTCCACCAGAAGGAGGAGCAAACTTCTTTAAATCTACTTTAAGAAAGTAAATACATTTTTTTATGGAAAAGTTCAATGAAAAAATCTGACTTTTGTACAAGATCAAATCTGTGGAAGACTCAGTAGAAGTTCAAATTCACTATTAATGACATTGTTAGTCCAAAATACTAACAACTAGAGTAACACACTTTGCTCCAGAAACTATGTATTAATGTAAGAGGGACTTTGCATTGTGATCTCCTCCATGCAGATTAAACAAATGCTATTTGCAATATTATATATGAAATATTGAACAAAGTTGCGTCTGTGTCTTACTGCATTAAGTTTTAGTTCTATTCAAAGAAAATATTGTTTATGATACTTATGATCTTTTATCTTACTTATACAGTGAGTAGTAGGCTAATTTTCAAAACCAATTAGAATTAACTCATTTCTCATCAATGGTTCAGAAAATGACTTTGTGCCAAAGTTGGATAGTTCAACAAATACCTGTTGCAATGTGATTAAATCTCACTAAAGATTTCATATAAAAAAAACTTTTCTTTTGTCCATATATACTTTGTTGTAACTACATACATCTTAACAAGGAGTTAATGACTAAATACATATACTACTTAATTAAAATAATCATTGAATCAATATGTTCTTATTCATACATTTTCTTGTGTCAAATTATTATGCATTAAAATTAATATAGTTTAACCTTTTGAATTTTAGGTCCTTTCTGGAGTAAATAATTCAATTTTATATGTAATACATTAAAATAGTATTAGGAAGTGTGGAATGAAAATTGTCAATGTGTTTTACACAACTTCAGTGTGTGTATTCCTTAGAGTAATAACATGTTACATTCATCCTGTTGATCTCCCTAAAGTTGCAGCAAGTAAAATTTGAATGTCTTGTCCTATTTATTTTCCTTGAACTTTGCCTGATAAATTATTTCTGAGCAGGCATAACTTTGCTTAATTTTTTTGTTGACCCATGATGTGTTGGATACAATATGATAGAATACACTGAATATTTTATGGTAAACAATATATGTTTGTTTGTTTTTATTTAACTTCTTTATTTTATCATAACAGAAACAGAATTAGTTCCATACTTAGATATCATAGCACCAGCTGAGGAATTTGCCTTGAAGATCCCCAAGGCTCTTGAAAATGAGCTAAGATAGAAAGTAAAATAAGCACTAGAAAAGGCAAAAAATTGTCCATCCAGACCCAACAGAGTGACACCAGTATCCCCATATTGCTAGCAACATGACCTTGATGATGGTCAACTTGGACTAATTAGAGAAATTGGCAAACCTATTTGGGAATGGTAGCTATATACATATATTACAAACCATCCTTCACTAGACAACACCTTAACTTCCATTCTCATACAGCAAAAAGAAAGTGATCATCTGATGCCTGCAACACTGTGCAAAAATCCTAAGTGGTAACACAGACACATACCAACATGAGATAAGCAATATCAAATGTCTGCTTCAAGATAGCACTTACCCATCAAACATAACATCAGTTTCTGCAGTTTAGGGTTTAGGAGCAAGATCAAAAAATTACCATGGTTCTGTCTCCCTTATATCAAGAGCATATTAGTAGGTATTCAGAAGAGCTGTGATTAATACAATATCAAGACAATATTAAGAAGCAGTCCAACCTTACAGGAATATCACTACCAGTTAAACCTAATACAGAGGAGAACATGACCAAGAACTGTGTATTTCATCCCTTGCAAAGAATACAAAGATGAAACTATTTGATCCTGAAAAGTAAGGTTAGAGGAACATCAATTAAGGATGAGAATATGAAATCAGGCATAGCTGATCTTGTATGAAGAGAAAAGGGCAATAACCAATCCCTGTGGAATTAAGTAAAAATACTAGACAGAAAAACACTGAACAATCAGGCATCAGAAGGAATCGAGCACATATGCTAGGATAAGATGACATCCTTAGCAGGTTTAGCAGAGATATAATTACCTTAAGAAAGAAAGATAAATGGCAGTGGAAGGAGCTATGATTGACAACAAGACTTCAACAGCAGCAGCAGCAATACAATAAAGAAATGGCAGCAACAGTTAAGGCAATAAGTTTAAGGCTCCAAATTTTAGCTTCAGAATTTTCCCACAGTAGATGAGAGAATTAAAGCATTGATTCATGAATTTGTTGGCAAAGTAATGAGTTCAATCCATGGGCCAGGTGGTACAGACAGATTATAAACAGGACTAGCAATAACAAAGCACTTCTTTAGAAATAAAAAACAAGATATCCATAGACATGGGCAACACAGTGAGAACAATCTACTCACAAGATTAAACAAATGAAGGTTTCTGTTCAAAATTCCTTGAAGGTCACTCAGATTGACAAATATCTGAAGAAGCTAAAATGCAATAGTAAAAATAAAGATGAGGACATCAGTCTGTCTGTAAATAATATAAATAATACAGAATTAATTAAATTTGCTTAAAAAGTAAAATCTATTTATGCTTTTATTTCTGTAATTATAATTTTTTTATAAATATAAAATTTAAATAAAAGTGAACACAATGGAATAAACATATGAAGAATTCTTTATGAATTAATTATTTCCAAAATTCTTTTCTCAAAATTTTTCTCATGCTGTCTCTTTGTACTGGTTCATTTGCATATAGGCTACTTTTTTGGGAGTTTACACCTATTGACTCATTTCCCCCCATAATCATGAATTATTTTCTTTTATACTCTCTAGTAAAAGTTTTTTATTTCCAAAATAATTCATGATTAAATTAACTTAATGATTTTTTTACCAGATTATTTTCATCATTTCTTTTTTTTTGGCAGGGGGGATCAGTCTTTCCTACATTTAACTATTTATATTTCTGTTTGTGTTATTAGGCTAACAAAAACAAAAATTGAATATTTACGGCAGTATGCAGAGGCAAGTGGGCATGACCAGTTTAGTGCTGGGTATTGGTCATATTGCAAGCTTCCACCAAAACAGGCAATGATGACATTTAAAGAACAATTCCTGGAAGAAATGGCTGTCAAGTTTGCTGGCAGTGTGCTGGCCTATTCAGGAGTTGAAGACAATGGTAAGGTAGCAAGTGTTTACTTTTTGATGAAAATAAAAAAAGGAATTTGAGGTTGGAAATGGTCATGAGAATTAAATATATTTCCACTTTTGAGTTTTCATTATAATCTAGCATGATTGTCTTTTTCTACATGTGATTCTAATATTTAAAAGTAATGTCACAAACTAATAAAATTTTAATTTTATTTTTTCCAGTCAGTGATATTAGTGAACAGACTGAACTAATTCAAACATTTGTACAGCGCTGTATGGAATGTATATTCTTATGTGATGAGTTGTACTTGCAAGCAATCAAGCAAACAACTGACCACCCAGGTAAATAAAGAACACATTTCTCTATAACACAGCAATGAAAAATATATATTCTCATTTGGTAAACCATTACTTGCAATTTTGTCATCCATAAATTGTAAATACTTTATAACTCAAGACAAATATTTAAAAAAAACCTATTCTGATCAGAATCCCCACATTGCTTGCCATAAACTTTTCATTTTTTACAAATCCTTTAAAAAAATCTAACAACATAAGTTATGTTGACATTTTTTTAGGTGGCAAAATATCAGTATTCTATACATTTTCATTTGCATCTTAATTGTTATGCTCATGTTCCACTTGTACCTTGTTGTACTTAGTAACATTATCAGAATTTTGAACCAAACTCTTTATTCAATCTTGTGAGGTAGACTGTTCTCATTCCACTTTCCCTCTTTGAGTGATATTTCATATCAATTAATAGTCACCAGTCTTATTCACCTTTGTGTTGTTTGTCCATATGAAAAATATGAAACTTTTCAGCAGTACTAACATATTCAGGAATTAAACTCACAACAATCAGAAAATGAAATATACTTTAACCAACACTTTAATTTGTTAGGCTTGTGTCTTAATCTTAATGTCTGTAAACAGTTGGTAGAATTTATGAAATACAGTTGATACTCTCAGAGAAGGAAAAACATACTGTTCAATAATATATTTATACATTGCCGCATTTACTTGTAACTGTGTGAATGAATGGTCCAACACTGGTACCAAAGAACATCAGTACACTACCACCATAAAATTCAACTATTTTTTTTTTCATATATTTGAGAATCAATCGCTCACATTTATGCGATCAAACATACTGCCTGCCATCAGAGCCAACAAATTTTTCTTTCAACGCTCAAGAATACTCTTGCCCAATTTTCATCAGTTTAGACATCAGACTCATTTGTTCTAATAATAATAATAATAAAGATTTAGTAAATATCTTTTTTCTGATTTTATTTATTTATTAAGTAAAGAAGAGAAAATGGCAAATGTTTTGATCAGATCCAAATGAGAATTTAGTTGTGACTTTTGTTGTATATTCTGTTAAACAGGATTGGAAATTTTTTTTTAAAACAATCATTAAAAATTAGTGGATTTTACTATCAACAATTTTTCCATTTTTTAATACAGAACCAAATAGCAATGTTAACAAGAGAAATTGGCAGATCTTGTCCATATTGACAAGTACTTTAGTGCCATCTAATATCATGATACTTAAGTACCTGCAAGTCCATCTACGGAAATGTGCCATGGATACAGCTACAGAAGAAGGCAAGTTTGCTCGGATGGCTTATAAAGTAAGTAATCAGGGGGTGGGACTTTGTAATGTTGTGGATGCTAATCTGTAAATGTAATCAAGTCACAATGAAGCTTCGTTTTACATTGTTGGTTCATTGATATTATGCTAAATTTAATATTTCTGGGTCCTTTAATCTCTATGATGCATAATTAGGATTTTTTTAATGTCACCATTATAGATATTATATCTAGTGAGATAAAACAGTAACAGTGAAATCTATCCTACATAGAACCATTAATATCTGTTTTATTTACATCCTAATATATATGACTCTATAAAAGAAACTGACCTAAACAAATTAATAGACCAACTCCCTAAACCATTTATACTAGTAGGTGACTTTAATAGCCACAATTTTATATGGGGTTCCCAAAACACAGAAAAAAAAGGAAAAAACTTGAAAAATATAATAAACATCAACTTATGCCTCTTCAACAACAAATCCAATACATACCTTAGCCTTGCCACAGGCACCTACACAACCATCAATTTAGCATAATTCAACCTATTCAATCTATATGGGTTTCAACTGGAAAATCCTTATGGTATTGACCACTTTCCAATTCTTCTAGAAAACTCTGAGCTTGACACCATAAAACTCTCATACTGGAAACTAAGCAAATTGGGCAAAATTCATAAATAAATATAATCAAGAATTAACACAAAACAACTCTACTGCAGAACCAATCACCCACTTCTCAAAAACAATGATATCTATAACAACAAAAAAAAACTATACCAAAAAATACAATTCGAAACAAACAAAGCTGACCCTGGTCCAATAAAGACTGTAAAGAAGTTATTAAAAAACATAGAGAAGCTCTGCACAAATTCAACAACAATCCCACAACCATTAACCGAAACATATTTCAAATGCAATGAGCAACAACATGATGAGTGTGAAAAGAAGCCAAGCAAAAGTCTTGCAGAAATTATCTAAGCAAACTAAACTCCACTAAAAAATCAAAAAAGTTTTGGATTTAATAGCAAAAATTACAAGAAAGAAAAAGTCAACTCCCATTAAACCTTCATCCTCATTTAATATATTTAAAAACCAAATGTAATGAAGACATACAAATGTTAAGAGTACTAGCACACACAGACTGGGAAGCTGACAAAAATCTTTTCTTAAAATATACAGATCAACAATCCATGCAAAACTTGACCATGGAAGCTTCATAGATAGATCTGCCAGACCATCATATCTAAAAAATGCTCAACACAATCCAAAACAAAGGTTAAGACTTATCCTAGGGACCTTTAGGACATCTCCATAGGAAAGCCTGCATATTCATGAAATGCCCCATAACCACAGAAGTCTAAAACTATCCTTCCAATATGTAAGCAAACTTAAATCCAGCCCAAATAACCCAGCCTATTAATGTACTTTCAATCCTAAATACTGTTTGTTATTTGATAATAAAAAAAAAAAGTATAAAACATTTTGACTCTAAAAGTCAGAAATGAACATTCAAAATATACATAAGAACATCTTATCTCGGATGACCAAAATACCTGAAATTATACTAAATCTAAGCAAAAAGTTCAAAAAAGGATTATACCAAGAAGAACTAAACAACATCAGACTACATTACCCCAACTACTCTGAAATTTACACCAATGGATCCAAAGATAATAACAATACTGGATGTGCATCTACCTTCAAAAACATAGACTCCCCCAAAAATATCTACATAAAGAAGCATTTATATTCAGAGCAGAATTGAGTGGCCCTTGACCTTATATCAGAGAGTGACCAGACAAAATTCATTATTTTTTCAGACTCGATGAATTTACATCGATTTAAAAATAGGAAATAAAAACCCATGGCTAATCAAAATACTAAACAGACTTTATGCAATCACTGAAAACAGATTCTGCTCTTCTGGCCTCCAAGCCATATTGGAATTGGTAGGAATGAAAAGGCTGCTACTGCAGACAAATCAGCACTAAATCAAGATCCTGAAAAATTCAAAATCTCTTATTCAAATCAAAAATAAATAAGCATATTACCTGTGAATGGCAAAATTAACAGAACAAATACACAAACAATAAATTACACAACATCCAACTGACCATTAAAGAATGGCCCCCAGGACATAGGAAAGCAAGGAAAGGAGGTAGTCCTTGCCAGGCTCCAGATTGCAACAAATGGCAAGTTCCTCTCATAATAAAATACATACTTATAGACTGTAAAGAACTTAACCAAACTTGATTAAAACATTATCAGATACAGAACATAAAAGATGTTTTCAAAACCACAGAACTCAGCAACATTTTGAACATCTTAAAAGAAATAAACCTTTATACCAAACTTTAAAAAATGAGAACCACCACTCACATAATACAAATAGCAAAACCATCCCCTTGTTTTGCCTTCTGAGCAGGACAAAATGCAAATACAACCAACTTAAATTGGCTCTGAATAACCTACTAGCAGATGAAGAGCTGTTAAATGCACAAACCAAACAAATAAATAAAGTGAAGGTTGCTTTGAACTCTTCACAACTTTAACCCCCATTTCTCATTTTTCCTTTTTATGACATGTCCATTTAATATATTTATTAATACTTGTTTGTTTAAATTCCATATTTTTTAGTCTTATTTTTGCTTGGGCTCACATGAGTTTGCCAATATTGTTTGCTGGAGAAATGTCCTAGGAGCCAATAAATATTTATTGAAAAATGTCCACACTTTGCAACAAGTGATGAGCCCACAACATAATACAAATAATAGACAGTATTAATTTTCCTTTTGAAGTACTTCTCTGTTTAAAAACACTACATCTAACTTGGTTTATGTGAGGTGGACAAAAAAATTCTGTGCATTTTTTTAAGTCATCTTGCAAATTTAAGTAAGCTAATAATTTACAAAGGATCAGTATTTCACCAATAAAAATATGATGTCAAACATCTACATATAAACTCACAGTTATTACAAATTTACAGTAGTTTGCAAGGTGCAAACTTTTGTATAGTACAATATTAGTAGTAGATGTTTTGTACTTATTCAAGATTAATTGTTACATTGTTTTTGAAGTATTATAAATCTATATATCTTCAAGTCAGAAAGATGTAAAAATATATGATTTTTCATAATTCTCCTCCTTTTTTATAGATGCAAGGAACAAATTAATAAATCACTTTATTTAAAAAACAAAAAAAATAATTTAGTCTATCATTTTTTTTTAAATTTCTCTAATCAACTCTGAATTGGTTAAGCATCTCACTTCACACAGCCTTCATTCAGATAGACAATATGGCTTTCATTTCTTCAGGCCAACTGGTGATGTGTTATAGCTATTACTGAATGTGTATATTAGGCTTTAGAGGCTCAGACTATGGCTTTAGATATTTCAAAGATGTTTGACAGGGTTTTGCATGATAGCTTTCTTCACAAATCCAAGTGCTATGGTATCTCTGGCCAAATATTTGACTTGATCCACTCATTCTTAACAAATTGTCCTGGTGTGTCGGCTTCCAACACTTTCCTACTACCATAAAGTTGCTTCCCTGTGCCTTTTCTATAAATACTTTCATAGCGACTATCTGGATGAGCTCTTCACTATCGTATTTAGACTTTATGAATTTAAGTGCAGTACTAGATTGGCAACAACATTTCATCAACTTATAATTGGCTAGATATAACTGTAAATTCTATACTAACAGTCAATATTGCTACTAGATGCACTCATGATACCAAACCAAGGATTATTAACATCTGGCTTATTTATTTTAGCCTACAGTCATTATTCAAGTGAGTTGAGAGTTCCTATTGATAGTATATTACTTATTGTAACTAATATAAAAATGCCAGAAATTTTTATGCTTTTTTCTTCTTTTTTTTTTTATTAATATATGCATACAACTTTTGCTTTATTTATCTTATATAAATGTAAACTGAAAACATGCACAGATTTAATGCTAAGCATTTCTTTATTGGCTATATCGAGAGATAAATAGGAAAATATAGAAAACTCGGTGGCTTCCTGTTTTCTATTTCAGAGCTTAATGAGAACACTCGAAAAGAAGACAAGAAAGCTGCCACCATCTTGTAAAGAAATATATTGTATTGCCCAAAGGTATGTCACTTTTATAAATTTTCTCTTCTGTTACTTTAAATTTGTTTCATGTGATCTTATATCAGTGAGAATTTAATGTATATATTGCAAAAAGGAAAGCCTTATTATAGAATGCTCAAATTGTACAGATTCTTAACTTTTTTCTTGTTACATAATAAAATGCTTTCCAAACATCTCTAGCTAATAAAAACCCTTTTAGCAATTTAGTGTTCTTAACTAATTTTGTTTTTTCTTTTCCCCAGGAAACCTATAGCTGAACGCATATATTTTTTGAATGGAGAACAAAGAATTGTAGAATTTGATTCTGCAGCCACTTGTGGCGAAGTGAGTGACTAATTTTAAAAATACACAACATTCATAATACTTAATATAAACATAATTTTGTGTTTTGCTTTTATAATGGTGACATGTACATAAATCCATCAATAAATCTACAGCTTATTGAAAAAAGCATCGCTTGCTTTCTCACTTAATTCATTGGTAATATAAAATAGAAAGATTGTGTTTTAACAAAAATAAATGGTCAGTGTATTTCTAGAGTTTTCTAAGGCAAACAGTCTTTGCAAACAAATTGCTCAATATTAAGAACAACAACATTAATAGCAAACAAATTTTGCTATCTTGTCAGGATGAGAAGATAACATTTCATAGAAATTTCGAGTTGAGAAGATAAAGTAAACATTTAATTGTATTTGTTTGCTAGATTTAACATTATAAAGTGAAAATTTCAGATCCAAAAGTCACTGTCTGTGAGTTAATTGTTGCAGTTTTTCACTCAATTATTTGATTTTTGTCTTAATTTTTGAGAACAGGAGTTATTATTTGCATTATTCTCATCATTGTTGTTGTTGTTATTATCACAACATTTCAGTCATTGTATCCTCTATCCTGTCAACCCATATAACCTATTCTATTTTTATAAGTTTGTTTATTTCAATGCATCCTCAAAAATAGCAATCAAGTGTAACAAAATAATATCTATTTCTTAAGAGTTCAAGAATGCCTTTAAATAAGGCAATAATAATTTGTCTGCTTATACAATATTTTGTATATTTTTGATTAGGAAAATACAACAGCAAATTCAATGCACATAATTTAGCAAAATGCTTTCACCATACTATGGTACAATAATATTCACTACAAAATATATCAACAGAAAGATAAATCTCACAAATGCCTTAATAATTTATGTATTCATTTAAACTCTTTTCAGTATTTATTAACACATTTTATTTATTTAGTCTAATACAATAATTTTATTTTTCAGTGATAATATTACATAAAAAAGATGTTAAATTCTCTTATGTTCTTAGCAATTTCATGGCACCCAGTTTTTGCCAAAATTTGTAACAACTTGGATGTACAGCCAATAACTTCATCTTGGATAATGTCTTAATGATTCTGCATCTTAATTTGAATGCTTTAATTAAAATATTTAGGAAATAACTGAGACCTTACCTGAAAGATGATAGAAAATTCAAATTCCTTCAAAAAAAACAAAAAAACATATAGAGCACAAGTAGATATCACAAATATATGTACCTCTACAGGTTCACGTTACCTAAGGTTTAATATGAAAAATCTTTCTTGAAGCTTTTATTTTAGTTTCAATTTCAAGTTAATAGATGAAATTTAATATTTCCAAGAAGCAAAATACTTTGTTCTTTTTAAAGACCAATTTAAATTGAGTGGAAGGGTTTGTTTTTTTATTTTGCTAAAAAATCTGATTTCAATGCTAATTTTAGCCCGTGTTTATTGCAATGTAATTCTCTTTATTAAAATATCTTCCAAAAATAAAATATACTTTTTTGAAACTTTATTTGGGAAATATTATCTGATTTAAAGTATAGTTAACCTGATTTAAAACAAATATTATTTACTTTAAGCTTAAAATATCACAGAAATTCATTTTTTTAACATGGCAGTATCTGTTTATTCAAGATGTTCACATGTTGACAGCTTGATAAGAGATGGGGGGGTCTTTTATCTATAAAAAAAATAATTGAAAAATATAACATAAGTGACTTTTTATATAATTTTTAAGTACTCAGTAATCTTAAAAATTTTTGAAAATATTCTAATGTAATCTAATGTTTTATTGAATTTTAAATACTTTGGCTTTAGATTTACTATAGTTATAACTCTTATTATCTGATAATGTTGTGCATGAACACCCATATTTTTTTAATCATTTCACCCCAACTAAGGCAGGAATGCCACTAGTAGACAGGGTGTTACAGTGAATGAAGATGAGAGAAATGACTTTGAGAAAAGAATGAAAGTTGAATGAGGTTAAAAAAATCAGCATGTTTATACACATATAAAATAATACAAAATTATTTTTAAAATATTGGTGTTTGAAGAAATGTGCTTAGCTTTTCAATTTATGACTAGTAAATATAGTTTTTAATTAATAATAATATCATCTAAAAGGGTAAAATTAATACAGAATTTTAAAAGATTTAAAGCTTAAACTTTTAAACTTTAAAATTTAAAAAAATAAAAATAATTCTTCTAAAACTTAATTATTCATTGAGAAAGAATTTTTCTTAAGACAATATTGTACTTAATATATATTATTTATAAAAGCAATTAAAAGCTTTTCTAATTAAATAATGTCTTAGTTTTATTGCATTTTTTATTTTACAATTGAAAGCAGATTTTCAGTAAATGGTGTTTCTGTTTTACAGAAAAAAAAATTGGTGATTTAAATTCTCCAAGGAGTTCTGCTTATAACTAATATAAATATTAATGTGGTGAAAATTTAATTTCTTAAAAATTCATAAAATCAAGTAAGTGAGGCAGTAACAGAGTAAAAAAAAATATTTTTACCAAGATTTTACTAAAATCAAAACATTCTAAAATAATTTCATTTATTTGTGAATAAGTCCTGAAAGTTTCATTAAAATCTGAAAATTATTTGATTTTTGCAAGAATTCCTAAATCAGTTTGTCTGTTATACAAAAAGCTACTAAAATTTCCTTTGCTAATTGTTGGTCCCTCCTGCTGACAGAAGAAAACAAGATTTTTAACCAAAATTTTGAATGTGTCAGAAAGGATTAAAACATCAAATTAAATAATCAAAAATACTTTGGCCTTTTCTCTTAATGACAACATGAATATTTTGATACTAAAACTTTGTTTTATCAAGTTTGGGACATTTTTTCATCACGATATGCTCTTTTTTCAGTGGATTAGTATAGGTACTTACAGAAGTAGGTATCAAAAACCATGATTATTTCTCAAGTGTTTGTTTCCATATTATAATTTCAATACTTTTTTTGTTTTTTAAGATAATAAAAACAGTGAAAGCTAAAATAGGCATGCGCTCTGATGCAGAATGTTTTGCTCTCTATGAGTACATTGGTACTACAGGTGAGTATTCTAAGTAATAGTGTATTTTGAGATTAAAATGTTTTCTTATGGCTCTGTATTCATCTTTTATATTCAGAATATAAAATAACAACTAGATATGGAATATGGTAATGAGCAAATTTTTTAAAAATGTTCTTTATAAATGAAGACAAAATCTTGGCATATGAAAATTTTTGTTTCAATCTTTTGTACTGTAAGTTCAAAATGCTTCCTACAATAATTTCAAATAAAAAAAACCTTTGTTGCCATTTAACAAACTAGTGAATTGATTATATTTTTATCTATAAATTTGGTACTAAAACATGTTCTGACTATAAAATTGCAAATAAGAACAGAATTATCAATAACAAGGAAACACTTAAGGCATAAGAAAATTAACCCACAAAATTTTAAATATAAAAATTAAGGAATTCTTTTATATTATCACAAAAAGATGAAAATATTCAAAGAGCATTTTCTTCTCTACAATGAAAAAAATACTATTAAAATCATCAACTAGTAGGAAAAGACTCTATAACCAATTTTACAATTGGAATATAAAATTTATATATAAATAGTAATAAACATAATACCTATTAGAAGAAAAAATATCAATCATAAAAAATGAGTATAATTTATAGTATAATGTAGTCAAGAATTTCTCTACTGGGGAAATATAAAATCTTTGCAATTTTCACTTTGGCTATCTGAAAGTTTAAAACCAATTTTAAAACTATTCCTATTTAAGTTTAATCCATAATTATAAATTTGGTTCCAAACACAATAGCAGCATAAATTATTTTTCTCTCTTTTAATGAATTCATTTGTAATACTTTCAGAACGCAATATGTCTTCGGAAGAACGCCTTTCAGATACTGTCAGCAAATGGGAACGTCTGATGAAGACTGGCTCCAGTAGAGATCCTAGACTTATGTTTAAGGTAATAATAAATAATTATTGAAAATTTGTGAATTAATAAATCCCATGATATCAACTGACTTAGTAAAGCCCAAACTTTGTTTTATAATGTCATCACTCTGAACAAATAGAAACATATACAAAGATTATAGTGTTTAACATAACTGTCTTATGCAGAGAAATTAATTTAGCATAATTCATTGTTTTGTTTATTGAATATATTGATTCCTATAAACTTAGGAGATGTTTATATAGTAACAATCTGGTCAAAGATAGTATAACGGTCATTGGCATGGGAAATAAAATCGGGAAACTGAGTTTAAATTCCAACCTAGTCTGTTGCATTTACCTTCATTCTAATGTTCTTGGGAAAGGTATGAAACTATCTCTTATCTCCTCAGCTATGGGTTAAATAGCATGTAAGACTTGACTGGGTTGCAGCCAGTCTAGAAGGAGGACAAAACTATGGAGAAGGCAATTGGAGACTACACCATTATCATTTCCAAGGAGTCTTAGCAATTTATCTTCAATAAAGAAAAGGAATCAGTGGAAAGTCATGATAGTCTATGTCCTGAAAGGACATGACATAAAGAAAATGTTTGGCATAAGTTTAGTGAGAGTAAACCAAATAATAGCATTGAACACATGATAATGACTGCCATTTCTTTTATTGCAGTTTTTCTTTTTTTTACCTGCCTATAAACAGCTAAGCTGCTTTTCAAGTGATGAAAACTAATATTTTATTTCTTACTTGATCTTTAATTGACCTGAAATATTTGAAAAATTTCTTTTCTATTCTGACACAAAATGTTATTATTTTTATAGTCAATAAAAATAATTCATTGATTACAGAATCTTTCTTGAAATAAGGTATGTGGAATTCTTAAATATCTTTAATAGGAATATATTGTTCAACTCTAACTCATAGTTGAGAATTACAAATCCTTGTAACTGGGATGTACATTCTCACTCTGAAAAGGGTGTATCAATGTATTCAGTATGTATTGAAAAAGTTTAGAAAATCTTTGTAAAAAATCTGTATCATGTTAGAAGTATCATCATAGAAGAGAAATTAAAATATTCTTTTTACTTTTTTTACCACATTTATGCTGATATTTATTAAAAGATGGTTAAGATTTTTTGACGAGAAAGGAACTTTGCTTTTGAGTTTGTTAAAATTATGCTGAATGATTTTTAAGTTGCTTAGTCGACCAAAATGTTTTTAGCATTGAAGCAAAGTAATATATATATATATATATATATATATATATATATATATATATATATATTCATACATGTTTCATTAAATAATATAGATAAGTGTTGTCTATTTATTTTATGTGAATTATTTTCATATCGTTTGATAAGCTTAATAACATTATCATTAAACAAAGAAAGAAAATCACAATATTGATACATATTTTTTTTTTTTTTTTTAATCATATCTAAGCTTTCGGCTTACATAAGCCATTATCAAAGATGATAATTACAGTACATATATTAAGCAATACACGGACAAGAAAGTGATGATAGTCTGTTTACATGGAAGATTTCCAAGCAACAATAAACTCATACATATAAGACGCTGGAAGCGAAAATCGCACTGCAGGTCATGACATCACACATGACCACGCAAGAGTGAATTCGATGTATTAGATTTTTTATAATTGCTAATTTGTAGTAATATGGACATTCACTCTTATAGATAAGTGTGCACAAATTTATGCTGGTAGGTTTTTTATATGGCAAAATAGTAAATTTATTATTATTTGTATTTATTAATATGTCTAGGAAGGGAATTTTATTATTAGTATTAAGTTCATATGTGAATTTAAGGACAGAATTATTTTGGAAAGATTTTTGAAGTTGAAGTATTTCATCTGTATTTTTAACTAACATAAGGATGTCATCAACATATCTTAGGTAGATAGAAGGTTTTTTAAAATCTGTAAATATCTTATTTCCAATATTCTTATTTCATGTAGAAATTGCTAAATATTGGACTCAGTACTGAACCCATGGAGACACCATCACGTTGTATATTATTATTATGATCTAAGAAAGGGACTTCGGTAGTACAAGTTAGTATTAATTTCCGTAATATATTAGGATTAATTTTAAGTGGGGGTAAAGATGAGTTACAGTATATATTTCTTATAATTATGTCAATAGTTTCACTAACAGGAACATTGGTAAATAAGTTTTCAACATCAAGTGAAGCTACGATTTCATTGTTAGGGTTTTCACTTTTTAGGATTTGGATTACTTCTAATGTTTACTTAACACTATATTTACTAGGAAGGTAGGGAGTAATGAGTTGGCTAATGTATTTGTTAGCTGAAATACATGAGTTGGAATTTGCGATATGATAGGGTGGTGCCATAGTGCCATATATGTAAACAGGCCTATAATCACCTACAATTTTAGGGAGTTTTAGAGAGTTCTGTTCAGCATTATTAGAATTAATGAGTTTATTGAACTTTGATTTTGGTTGGTTGGTTGGGTTCTTGTTGAGTTTTTTAAATTTTTATGTGATCATGGAGTATGTGTCTAGTTTTTTGTTGTAATCCAATCTGTTTAGGATGACAAAAATGTTGGTTTTATCAGCTTTTTTATATAAAATATATATATATTTTTTATATAAAAAATATATGTTGTAGTTGATAACAGCAGCTATTGGTTTATCACAATGACTTTCCATACTTAACACTTTTCTTCATTTTGACTCTCACGTGGTCATATGTGACGTCATAAACCGCAATGTGATATTTTGCTTCCTGCATTTCATATGCACAAATTTATTGTTACATAGTAATCTTCCATGCAAACAAAACAAACTATCTCTGATGATGGCTTATGTAAGTCGAAAGCTTAGACAGGGTTAACAATAAAAACATGTATCATCATAGTGATTTTCTTTCGTGTTTCAGTAATAATGCTAAAAAGCTTATTCAACAATATGAAAGGAATTTACTTAAAATAAATAGACAAAACTTGTCTATATTATTTAATGAAACATGCATTAATATATATATATATATATATATTATGCTAATATCTATATTCAACAGATGTAAAAAAAAAAAAAACCTGGATAGTACAATTTGCAAATAAAAATATATTAAAACAAATTGGTGTCTGGGGAAGAAATTTGGAAAAAAAAGAAAAGACTAAAAACATCCAAGTAGGTTGAAAAAATTGCCCAGTATCGTAATGTATACCCAAAAGAAAAAAAAACAATCAAGTAAAATAAGAAAAAACATAAAGTGCTCAATACTCTAAGTAGAGCAGAGTATAAAAAAATCCTAGTGAGCCATATTTTTAAAAGTATGTCTCCATCACCACAGAGCTTGGTTCTATTCTCAAGCGATGCTAAGAATAACTTATGATAAAAATTCAATTTACTCTATTTTTAAGTTAAGTTTGTGGTGTGAAGAGACTTCACATTTTTTATTAATGGGGTGTTGGGTGTAGAAAGCAAGTGTATGATTGTGTGGCAAATTTAAAGTCAGTTAAGGTTTTTTATGATTTCTGTCTAGCTACATTGACTTTCTTTCAAGCTGTCAATGGCTTTCCATACTTAACACTTTTCTTCATTTGGAACCGAGCTCCAAATTTTAAGTTTAAACTTTAAAGTTAAATTTTAAGATTTGAGCTTCAGTTTCAAAAAATAGTAATTTCTGTGTTGTGATGGAGATTTTTTTAAAAAAAAATAATTATAATGTTATGCTCTGCTTTGTATCGAGAACTGTTTTTTAAAAATAAAAAATAATAAACTCTAGATTATAAATCTGACTATTCTTCCCTATTATTTGAATATATCCATATATATATATATATATATATATATATATATATATATATATGTAAACTGAAGAAGTTACAAAAACAAGACCATTTCAAGTTGTGTGTGCACACACACTGCACATACTTATTTTTAAATGCTTAAGAAGTCAAATTTTTATTCCTTCACAAAATAACTTCTCCCATGCACCTTCTTATGGGATTTGAAATTATTTCCAATTTGATTTTCTTTTTTGTCTTTATTGTTATTTTAAAGAAACGTTTATTCATTGAACCTTACACAAACACTAATGATGCTGTTGAATGTGACCTAGTCTTCCATCAGCTGGTTGAGGACGTCTTTGAGCAAAGAATTCCAATCTCACCACAAGATGCTGTAAGTCTTCCTTGTTTTCACTGAGTTACATTCATATATTTTGTGCTAAACTAATCTTATGCATATAAAATATAATACTTTATGTATGCACTGTTTATAATGATTTTAGGTGTTTATTGGAAGAAAGAAACTTACTGCATTACTCTCTTGATAGGAAAACTAGTGAATTATCATAGTTAAATCATATACAAAATTTGCTTTAACTAAATGAACTAATAATATTCATTGTTAGTGAGGTTTTCAACAATTTTTTTTTAATCCAGTTTTTTTTTTCTGTCCTATAGGTTCGACTCTGTGCCCTGAAGCTCCAGTCTGAAAATGAGGATATTCGCAGAGGAGAAACTGATTACAGGTAAATATTTTGACATTTCTCTATGAGTGTCTATTTATATGACAAACATTCATGGTTGAAGTTAAATAAAAAAAAAGAACATTAAAAATCATGCACTATTCAAAATTATGAGAAATTACAACTTTAAAACTGAGATTTTCCACTAAAACTTTAAATTCCATCATGTGCGCTATATTTATATAACTGGGATACTTATCAGCTGATTGAGTGCAGTTGTTCCCCAATGGTAATATTAGCTGTCTCCTTATAAGAAAACATTTTGCATTTATTGACTGAGCAGTCAGTTCTGCTTTCAGTTGAAATTTATAAAATCTTTCTCTTAAAACAATTTTTCAGGAAAGTAGATTTCTCAAGTTCAGTATCTGTTCCATCTTTTCAGTATTGATGGGGAGCTTCCTTCATTGCCTTTTCTTTCGGGTAGTGTGGAATATTAGCATCTTAATTATATTATTATTCTCTTTTTGTGTTACTTGTGATATTCATTTTAGTTGTTGCTGTTGGAAGTTTCAAGTGATGTGGTTTATGTTATCTGGTTCAGTTCTTTCTTTATTATCCTGTAATGCCAAACCACAAGGTTTGAACAAGGATTGTCCTCACTGAAACCAACATGCTCAAAACCATTTTTAGCTATTGATCTAAGAAAGCAGTTGTATGCAGCTGACAGATATTTATAAATGAGTTTAGTGCCATGCATGGCATCTATATGAAAGTCTTGATCTAACAAAGACGGTTTAAGAACATTACTCTAGCTTTTAGCTTTGTAGCAGTTTACAGTGTTGGGTGAAACTATCCCTAGAAAAGCCAATTCTATATTCAATTTTGATATCTCCTATACTAAGTTCATTATACACTGAGGTATTTGCACCATTTATTAATTCCACATCCTGAATTTTTATGAATGATACAGTGTATGCACCATCACTGCTTTCATTCTAATTGCAGATAATTGTTTCTGTTTTGGAAAAAGTTATCTTGGATCCTACTTTAATGCTTAGTAGAGGATGCTGATTTTTTTTCTTGTCACAATGTCATCAGCATAGTCCCCTCACTTAACTTGTACATTGACCATAGGAGGGGAAGCAGGAATGCTGTTTTTGTTTTTTTTTAGTAGATTCATTTAGGATATGGTATAAAATGTTTAAGTGATCAGTGTCCATCTCTTCTCATCTTTACTTACTGAAAATAGTCTAGGAAGAGATTAAATAGATTAGGGCTCTCATTTTCTCCTTGTCATACTCATAATGAAGTTTTAAATGTGTCAGTATTGGAGCCCTCACCAGACATGTATGACTTTGTGGACCTATATATTTTATAGCTTTCTTTAATTCATCATCATTAGGTTCATTATTGTTTATGTTTGGAGATAGACACTGTAATACTCGGATATATATTGGTGTATGTTCTAATCCTGCAGACTTCTTCAGCTTAGTGTGGTTAGGATGGAAAAGTGACTCTTTTTTTTCAGACCAGGACATATCCTCTATTTTGGTTTCTATTGTAGGATGCTATCATCATTTTTCGCTTTACTCCAAATTTCAACACAATCTCTATACGGTTTGTATTCATTAATTTGGTTTCCAATTTTGGGGAGACATTGCGTTCTTAGAGTGTTAACTAATTTTTTATTTTCTCTTTTCTTTGTTAATTGTTTAGTATTCTCTCTTATGTTTTTCATTTAGTTTTCTGTTCCTCTTCTGTTTGTTTCTTTCTAGTATCATTTTGTCACATTTGGGACAAAATGATACTAGAAAGTCAAAAATTAAAAGATGCTGGTCAATCATTTTTTTGGTTACTCCATTTAGGCTATGCCATTTGATTAAATGTTTCATGGGGTGGTCAAACCATCTGTTTAAGATAGAATATCTTCTTGAGTAACAAAAGGATAACAGGAGCTCCTCATTGTTGTTTGAGGTTTCTGTTTCAAAAGGTGATATCTTCTTCCCATCAAAGGAGCAGTGGCATTCAAAAACATCAAGGTGGCATTAAAGTCCTCATTAATGCAGAATTTTTCTGGGTTTTTTTTTCTACAATTATTATGAATAACAATAATGCTCATTGACCAGCATATGACCAGCTACCACTCAGCACACATGATCTGAAGATTGCATTCAAGCATGACACAAACTGTCACAAATTTTGTATTGACCTCAGTGTCCACTCTTTTACACATGCTCTATCCCAGATATTGAGCACCTTTGTAGCATATATTAGAAATATTTTATTGGATATACACTACAGTTCAAAAGTTCATACAACCAAATGCTAAAGAACAAATTAGGACAAAAATTCCTTGCATTAATTGTTAAACATTTTCCTAAAGATAGTAAACTCTGTACTTTTTCAATAAAAATACCATAAAATTAAGTTACAGTTGTACTGAAAACTTATGAAAAATTATTAAGAAGCATAATGCTAATATCTTGAATAAACACTTAGACCAAGACCAAAGAAATTTAGACAGTGTAATAATAAAAAGAGATGAAGATAAACAAAAATTATGTAACTGCAGAAATCCTCATAACTATCCTCTTAATAATAAATGTCGCATTGAATCATTAGTATACCAATGCAATATCTCATCTATTGAGGATCCAGACAACATAAAAGTATACACTGGATGCACAAGACATGAGTTCAAAAAATGGTTCAACCAACATCAAAGTTCTTTTAGGATAAATTAATACCAAAATCAGACGTCCCTATCGAAATATTTCTGGCACGTAAAAGAAACCAATAAAACACCTACTGTGAAATGGAAATTAATAAGGAAAGCTAGAATATGTCATTAAATGACCCATCTCCTTTGTGCATACATGAGAAACTATATATTACTAAGTTTATAAAAAATAAAAATTTACTTAATCAAAGAAATAGCTATTCTCTGCTGACATTGTCAAAAATTTTCCTTAAGTGATGTTTAAAAAAAAAAAAAAATAAAAACTGATAAATGAAATATACATATCTATATTTGATATTTAAATAATAATTTTTAAATAATTTAAGTAATTCTATTACATTTATTTGTTTTAAAAGATGTATAGTCTATTATTAAAATTAAGAATAATATTTTAAAATTGTAGTTCAATACGACAATTCATATACAAACAACTCTTTTAGAAAAAATTTTTATGTATACAAGTACAAATTTAACGGCAAAACGAAAGTGCCAAAAAACTGATTTAATAGGTATATACATTTTAGATATCCTGAGTAGATTCCTTGACCCTCAAAATGTAGGACTATACAAGGATGATAGACTGGTTGCTGTACCTGATACCAATGGTCCTTTAACATCCCAACTACAAAAGAAAATAATTAAGGCCTTCAAATTTCTAGGATTTAAAATCAAAATTTCTTCCAACCTAGAAATAGTAAACTTCCTAGACGTTACATTTAACCTTAACAATAGCACTTATAAACCCTTCCAAAAGGAAAAACAATCACCCATATATATAAATATCTACTCTAACCACCCGAAATCAATAATTAAGCAAATTACCAAATACAGTAAATGCAAGAATAAATAAACTCTCCTCTAGTAAAACCATCTTTAACCAAAATAAGTCGAAATATGATCAAGCCCTATTAAAAAGTAAATTTAAACAGACATTAAATTATATAGATAAGTCAGTTAATGAAACATCAACTAAATCCAAAAATAGGAAAAGGAAAATTATATGGTTCAACCCACCTTTTTGTAACCTTTCTAATATTAATATAGGAAAGTACTTCATAAAACTAATAGAAAAACACTTTAGCAAAAATGATCTTTTAAAAAAGATGTTCAACAAAATGAATTTAAAGATCAGCTATTCTTGCATGAACAATATTCCTTGGCTCGTAAATAAGAGTTTGTCATTACTTTGAGCTTATTCAAACAGCAATGGCGGGCCATTATTGTGGTTTCGTATATGTGTTGTTTGATTTATTGAAATTGTCATCTTTGATAATGACTTATGTAAGCCGAAAACTTAGATTGGATTCAAACATGTGTCAATATGGTGTTTTCCTTTCGTCTTTCAACAATAATGTGATTAAGCTTATCAGACAATACGAAAGGAACTTACTTAAAATAAATAGACAAAACTTGTCTATATTATTTAATGAAACGTGCATTAATGAAAACAATATATAAATTTTTATATATGAAAAACAATTTAAGGAAATCTATGACAGTTTTTATGTAATACATCTTGTCATCAGACTAAAGTGATGTTTATGTTGATGTCACTACAATAAATATAGTGATACAAACAAAGAAAAACAAAATGAAATCAGCTAGACTATATACCCAAAATATATATTTAAAAGAAAAAAAATTCAAATTTAAAATTTTCAGCATCACCTCTCTTTCATGCACATGTGTAGCCAAATCAGTGTAAACATCACTTAACCTGGTAAAGTCCTAAATGACAAATTATGTTGCATGAAAATTTTTCCACTTTGTCATATATATCCCTAACACACACACACACACACACACATATGTTTTATAAAATTTGCTATTTTTATAGAGGAAGAACATTCAATATTGAAGATAATGCTTTTGTAGATGTAAACATCATGGATATCAAAATCAACACAATATGGTTACTGTCAGTTTCATGCTTTAACCAATCATCAGACATTTCTATGTCCACACTATATATATATATATATATATATATATATATATATATATATATATATTTTTATCTTACGCAGTGTTACATTAGAACATGCACAATGCACATATCCACTACAAAATTGTGCATTTTTGTTTCAACATCAAAAAAAAGGGGAAACCTTTTTTTTTTCTTTTTTTTTTTTAGATGTCTCATCAGGTGGAGAATTCTGGTGTTACTAAAAATTTTATTCAGAATCAGAAATACAGTTATCGAAGCAAATATCCCCCCCAATTCCGTTCTTTGGAAATTTTCATGAAATGTCTTCTAGAATTTAATGTAGAGATGAAAGGGAATTTAATGCATTAAGTAGTCGTGGGTGGACAAAAAGGAAGGGAAAATGTAAAAAGGGGAAGGAAAAAGAAACAAAGAAAGAGGCTATGGTAAGAGGATGAGGTGATAAGCGCTAAGAGGAGATAAAACTGGCCATAGAATTTCGTTAGGATGTAGAATTTGAACTTCAACAGTCTCTTAGGTTGGTTAGGTAGGAGTTTCAAGTAAGAAATAACAGAAAAAAATAATAATTTGCAGCTAGATACAGTTAAAGTACAGGTTAGAGGTTAGAGTGTTAGGTATCATTTTTTATATATTTTTTTTTTATCCTTCATAAGTGTTCTTCTACACTTTGATATATATATATATATATATATATATATATATATATATAGAGTGAGAGAGAGAGAGAGACTCTAATATATATGATTTTCTTATTTAATGGTCTTTGATTTTTTTTCCTTTGTTCAGTTCAGTGATGAGAATACTGCCACGTGATATGCGGCCACATGTGAATGTTGAAGAAATTTCTGCTGCATACAAGGCACTCAATGATGTTTCACCCCAGCAAGCTATCATGTCGTTTATTCAGTTGCTGAAAAATTGGCCACTTTTTGGTTCAACAGTATTCGAAGTTTCTGTAAGTACTTGATAAAAACTTACTGAACCTGTAGTATGGTCACATATTAGGATCATAAGTACAGTATAAAACTATCACTTCTAATATATAAAAGTGTGTATGTAATACATGATATAAATATGATATAAATGTATGTATAATAAAATGAGTTGTGCATATTGACAATGTTCTAATTTTATATCATAGAAGGAAAAGCAAATGACTTCTATTGCTATATTTATCTTATCTTTCTCCAAATTTCAAGGCATTACTATAAATGTTGATTGTTTTAAAAATGAACTCATACAGAAGAATTGTGAAAAAAGTATCCTGTTTATTTTATGATTTTCTTAAGTTTTGCCCTGGTCAACCTAAATGGTTGGAGGTGTAGGGCTGAAATGACAATCAACTAATTAAGCTCCAAATGTGTTGGGCTTCTCATCGTACAAATCTTATACTGACTTCACTATTTTGCAGATATTGTATCAATAGTTTTTTTTTCTTTATTAACATTACTGCTTTTATTTCAATTAATATTTTCATTTAAAGAAGAAATATATCTCTCCAGTATGTAGGTGATCATAGCTCCCCATAAATTCTTTTTTCTTAATATCTGTAAATTGCAAAATGTCAAGATCATTCTCATAAAAGATAATGCAGTGGTATCCCATTACTATCTGGATGGCTTTTAATTCAGAGTCACCCTTTTCTAAGACCATGGCTAGAAGCTCAGTCTGCCCTACTATTTTATCTATAACTGAGGGAGAGTGGTAGAATGATTCATACTTTTCTCAAGGGCATTTAGGGCAAAGTTAATACAATAGCATTTTCTCTGCTGATAACTATTGTCACCTGCACATTCTTAAGGCACCTATTGTTTACCCTCTGACCTGAAGTTTGTGTAATTGTTTTAATTACCTCAAATCTTTGTTTTATCATATTTTCCATCATTGTTCTCATCCATAAATATTCTCAAATTTTAAAATCTTTTTCAGCAATCGTATACATCAAGTTTACCAAAGACATTGCTTCTTGCTGTACATGAGCATGGTATCCACTTTTTGGAAATCAAAACATTTGTAAATATCATTTATTATTTTTAACATTTAACTTCTGATGTTCCTTTTTCTAACAATCATTTTATAGATTGCAATTTGTTATTCCACATGAGCTCACTTCTTAATGCTTGTCCATGAACATGATCTTGTATAGCAAAGCTGTAGCCTATATTGTTTTGCATGAATTTCATGAAAAAAGATTGAAATTAAAAGAAAAAGGCAGTTAAAATTTTTATATCAGACATGCACTAAAAAATTAGATTAAATGCTTTCAATAGCGTCAGAAGGGATCATACCCTGGAAGTTTATCATCAATGGACTCTTTCCATGTTTCAATTGGCTCATCTTTCATATAGTCATCCAAGTATGTTAATCACCTACCAGAATCCAGCAAGGTGATCCACTTAGTCTGCTACTATTTGCAATGGCTGTCAATGAGGTAGCTCGTTCCATTGCCTCTCCTTTCAACATATGATATCTTGATGATGCAATCCTGGAAGGACCCATCATGGCCATTGCTGGCGACCTCCAAAAAGGTATTCTGCCTTATCTCTGCTTGGATTTGAGATTAACTCATCCAAGTCAGAGATACTAAATTTGAATTATAGTGCAGATGATTTCAAGGGATAATGAGGATATAAAAATAACTGCTAAGGAGGAATTACACATTCTTGGTTCTCCAATTTTTTCAATAGCCATTTGAGAGTGTTTGGATTCTAAGCATGTCATTCTAACAAGAATGACTAAGAAATTGCAATTAATTGATGCACACCCAGCTCTCTTCCTCTTGAAGAACAGTTTTTCTTAAACAAGACAGATATCCCAATTAAAAGATGCGCAGAGTTAATTTTCAACATTAATTTTGACGACACAGGCTGGAGGAAGGAAAAGCTCCTTTTGAGTTTCAGAGGCCTGAGTCTTTGATCAGTGGTCCAAGAATTACTTTCTGTCCCACAAGACACATCAAAACAGAAAAGCTGGGATAATATAAAATGCAATGTCAATCTTACTAATTTGAGGCTCTCTCTGGATCAGCACTGCTTTGCCTGTCTACTATCTGCTTCACAACCAAGTAGTGGTGCCTGGCTCAATGTAGTGTCCTCCTCATCTACCAGTACCCTTCTAGATGATGAGTGCGCTCGGGTTGGAGTCACACTCCATCTTGGGTTCAAATTATGTGAGTGCCACAGATGCAGATGTGGAGCTTCCATTGATGAGTTTGGTTTGCATTCTCTCTCCTTTCGTCGTAGTGCAGACCACTTTCCAAGGCATGCAGCAATAAACAACATCATCAGAAGAGGTCTGGATGCAGCTGGGTTCCCCTCCCAAATCAAACCCATAGGCCTTGACCATGGTGATGGAAAGCAGCCAGATGGGATTACCATTTTCACTTTAAAAGTGGGGAAGTCACTGGTTTGGGATGCAACCTGTGCCAATACATTTTCAACCGGTAATTTGATCAGGTCTGTTACATGGAATGTAGAGATAAAAAATATAGTTAAATATTCTTCTCTTGCAGGCAGATTTATTTTTACTCCAGTGGCAGTTGAGATTTCTGGGGTTATTAGCCCTCGTTCAATGGTGTTCCTTTGGAAGGATGGTGGAATTGCATCTCTATAAAGAGACAAGCCTCATGAAACAGTGACTCTTACAGCGTGTCTCACTGGTGATGGTGCAAAGTAATAGGATAAAAAAAAACATTTTGTTTTTGTTTATAGGTACTTTATTCAAATAAAAACTTTGTTTCAATAATTAAAAAAAACATGAATTAGATGTTCAGCATTTCCACTTGTAATGAGCTTGTGTCTTGAATGAGGCAAAGTTGCTATTCGCTAATAGAATGAGATACCATATAACTTCTTGCAAGTTTGGTCCTAAAGACCAAACTGACAGCTCTGTAAGAGTATGTTGAACAAGAGTAAATCCTCAATGCTCTCTTCAATTAGTTTGAAGTATTGTTATCTGCTGCTGATAAAATAGAATGCTTTGCTTGGAAATTCTCTTCCAACTCCACTCTCTTCAGGTGTATCTTTGTTTGATTTACCCCCTAGAACTGAATCTCTACTTACTCTGCCTATGACTTCTGTTAGCAAAAGGCTAGCAAACTTGATGGTATCTCTGCAATTGTCCTAAGGAAATGTATGCTCCTAAACTTTCTCCTGCCCTCTCCAAACTTTACAATAAATTATTTGCTGCTTCTTGCTGCCCATTTTGTTGGAAATCCTCTTCTGTAGTTCCTGTCATTAAGAATTCAGGTGAACCTTCTGATCACTCAAATTATCATCTTATTAGTTTTTTACCTCTTTAAACTACTAGGATCTCTAATCAATTCTGAATTGGCTAAACATCTCGCTTCACACTGCCTTCTTTCTGATAAACCATATGGCTTTTGTTTCACTAGGTCACATGCCAATGTGTTAACTGTTATCACTGAATTTGTCTATTAGGCTTTAGTTAAGAAGAGTGAGACTCAGTCTGTGGCTTTGGATACCTCAAAAGCCTTTGACAGGGTTTTGCCTTTTCAACAAGCTCAAGGGTTATAGTATCTCTGGCCATAGATTTGACTTAGTCCAATCATTCTTAACAAATCAGGTAATGAAAACCTGGTTAAATGACCATGCTTCTAGATCATTTTATATTAATGTGGGGATCCCCCAAGTCTCTATCCTTCGACCTATACTGTTTCATATCTTCATCAACAACCTTCCCAATGTTATCAGTTCCCAACTAGGTATTTATGCCAATTACACAACTATTTCCTCCTGTTTCAGTATTAAGTCCAACAGGTAAACACTGGCAGCTGCCCTTGAAAATAATCACAAATCAGTTGTTAACCGGGGAAAGAAATGATTTATAAATTTTAAAATGAAATTAAATTTTTAAAATGAAACTTCTATCCTTTAATCATCATTTTTGCTCTCTATCAGCAAGACTGATGCCTCCAGCAGAGTTTTTTTTACTAATATGAAATGCAGCAATGCCAGCCAATGAGCTCTCCTCCTTGGTACTTAAACCACAAGAATTTAAGTATACTACTTGATTGGCTACTAGGTCTATTGAAATAGCTAACTGTTTCTTTTCTTGCACTTCTCACCTCTGGAACTCTATTCTGCAGATTTGCATTCATAAACCCATGAAGATGTCTAGTAAGATATATATGGAACTTACTTATTTGAGGACAAATTCATTATTGAAAATGAAATTTAATGAGTCTGTCTTAATCCCAAATATTTCTGGCAATCATTATGCTGCAAACATTTACCAAAATATTTTCTCTGAATTACATCTGCAATTTCATAATGATGTGTGGTAGTAAGGGAGACTTAGTGCTTATTTTATCAGAAACATTGGAATTAAAACAAACTAGATCAAGGGTATAAATAAATAATATATATTTATTTAATTTAGTTGGGAGTGAGTCCTTTGTAATATAGGGTAACAAAAGTTTGTTCATAAGGCAGATCTTAGTAACAGTTGGGAGAAAGTACTTTTCTGCTGTTCCTTTCTTTCTCATTTTTATAGCAAAAGTTATACATGTAGCCTCTCTGATCTTTGGTAGAGTTTAGTCACAAATGGCTAGACTCTGGTCCTGCAAACGTCTGCCATTTTTCAGCCAGATTCAATCTTTTCTTCTGCCTCTTTTTTTATTTGAGGCTTGTCTTCTCATTAGTTGAGTGAGAAGTATATAGAGAGAAATTTAGAAAAAGAGAAAGAAAGAGATAAGGGTTTTAAAGGAAAGTTCAACTGCCTTATTTTAATTTTCTTTTTTTGTTTATATATATTTATATTTTATTTTATTTTTATCAGATCTACAGATGTGAACAAGTTTTTTCAGATATGAAATTGATTAAAAAGAAAGTGAGATCTTGATTGATCCAAATTTTAAAACTTTTTACAGCTCTCAACAAGTAATTCAATTCCAAACTAGTTTTTTGTTTTTTATTAAATTAATAAATCATATAAAAGTTGCTAAATATGTTTATACTAACTTAGTTCCTACAAGAACTAATGGGATTATTTATGAATTAATGGATTCTCTGTCTAGTTCAGGTCAAATATCATATGTGTACTTTCTATGTGAAAAGATTGGTGGGCAAGTATGGTTTTCAAACAGAATTATATGTTGAAAGGACCGTTTTTATGTTTTCCCACTTTTTAAAACTTTTACATACTTTTTAAACATTGTACAACCATTTAGTGGTTGACATCAAGTTTTTCATCCAGTTCCAATACTGATTGAGTGGGGGTATCATCATTCAAAAGAGCTTCTAAATATTCACTTCCAAATCTTTGGTGAAAACTGCTGCATGGTTTATTCTCAAAATCAAATTGACCTTTCTGAATTTCACAAACTATTCAAAACATGTACTGCTTCCAACTGAACCATCTCCATAAGCTTAATCAGTCACCTTTGCTTCTGCTGCTGTCTTGGCACATTTAAGTAGGAACAATGTGCAGTGTTACACGTATTTCTAGACTGCTTCCATATTTTTTAACACAATAAATACTGATTATAAAACAACTTGTTTTCAACATCTCATAATTGCTGAGTATTTTACATAAAGAAAGAATAAAAATTTCCCCAATAAACTATAAATAAACTTCTTTTTTTTATTCTAGATATGAAATGCTGCCTTTTAATCTTTTAAGATAAGCTCAAAATTTTTCATTAATATAAAATATATTTATGAAAAAAAAAACTCTAGATAGATACTTGTTAACTAATAATTATTATAAAACTATTTTTGTATCTGTCTATATTTCTGAGATGAGGTATTATGTACATTATTTACATTATTCGAATTATTGCACAGAGGAGAACATGACTAAAGACTGTGTGTATGCTATCCCATGCAGCTGCAGAAAGAAATATAAAGAGTAGACAGGCCGCCCCCTTAAGGTAAGGCTTCAAGAATACCAGAAAGCTGTAACACGAGGGGAAGTGGAAAAATCAGGTGTGGCTAACCACATATGAAGAGAAAAGGGAGATCACCGCCCTCTGTGGGATCAGGTTGAGATCATAGACAAAGAACACCATTGGAAAATTTGCAAACTTAGGAAATCAGCACATATGCTTGGTCACAAAAATCTCCTGAGCTGACCAAGCATAGAAATGAATACAATATGGGAACCAGTAATAAGGAGTGCCAGAGAAAAATGATAATAACAACACAAATTGAAATATGAGCTCTGGTAAAAACATGCATTGATAACAGCAAAAATTGCAATATAAGCACTGGTAAAAATAGAGGTGAAGACATTAGAAATTCATACACAGATGTCCTCAAGGACACATGGCACAGTGGATAAAGGCATTAGTTAGATCCAGTGACAGGACCCAAAGAGTGTGAGTTCAATACTCGGTTAAGGCAGTGTAGAACTTGGAGAGGGGAATTAACAGGAGATAACTGATAACTGACATCCATTAAACATGGCATGTGGAACTAGAACAGTCTACCCCAGTGAGCGAAATAAAGGGTTCAGTTCAACATTCCAACCACCTAAAGAAGGCCGGAGTGTACAACGGCTGAAACGTTGTAATAAATATGGCGACAATGATGAGGACAATAGTCCAAATAATGTAAAAACTATTTTTGAATTGCAATTTATTATATATTTGAAGACATTCTTCTCTGAGATTAATGTTTTTTCTTTCTTACAGAAAGTGATCTCTTCATTTCCTTATTCTGAAATCGCCCATTCCAGTCCTTCTCTCACCAGCATTATGATTGTCATTGGACATGTTGCTAAAGGATCAAAATATATGTTTAATACTAACCAAGTAAGATCAATATCCTTTTTCTTCTCCACTGTTTCTACTTGTGCATAGATCACAGGAAAGAAACCCAACTGAAAAATTTGATATTTTATTTTTATGTTACCAAATCATATTCAAACATAGATTATTGAAAGATTAAATATTTTCTGTAAGCAATTTGTAAAACAATGTCTTTTAGATAGCAGATAATGAAATAGTTAAAAGCAAACCAAAAACATCAATAAATAAAGCTATAAATATTCAGATTCCTCATTTCCTCTTTTTCAGATTCAAAGCTTTAGAATTACTTTATTCTTTTTTTTTCATTTAATTGCACCATTTTTGGAAATTAACTTTCTAAGCTTTTAGATACTCAGTGATTAATGGGAATTAATTCTATGTCTTCAACTCAAAGAAGAAATGATTTTCTATTTTAAAAATAGAAAAATCTAAGAAACTTTACAAAGCTAATTTTTCTGTTTTATTTGTTTCTTTTTTGTTCTTCAAGAAAATAAAACTATGCAAGAGACCTACAGTTTTTCCCTTAATTATATGATAAAAGAAAAATAACTGTATTCATAATTTTTCAGTTTTTGTGAAAAGTATACATTAAAACTCTTTGAGTAAAGTACTGCTCATTTTTATGTAAACTATTTGTTTCATTTGTAGTGTAGAATGTTCAAATGAAATTTTTAAAAGTATGAATAATAAGTTTATTTTCATTTGCTACTGTACCAGTAATTAATCTGACTGAATAAATGTATTCTATAAAAATTTAATTATAGCAGAATAGCTTATTAATTATTAACTAAAGATATATAAATCTGGAACATCTCATAAAATTTGATTTTTCACCTTGGTCACATCTATATTCTTTCTTCTTTTGGGGAATGGTGTTTGATCAATTATGCTTTTAATGTTGTTAATTTTTTTTTTTTTATTCTTTGCATACTTAGGCTTCCTTGAATACTATAGACTTCCAACTTTTTAAAAATGTTATTTTATGATCTAATAACCATTATATTTGAGTTAGATAGGGTTTCCATTTTGCATGTTTTGTTTTTCTTATTGCTTTAACATTTTGACTTTTTCTTTTATAGGCTACACAAATTTCTCAGCTCATCAAAGACTATGTTGAAGAACTGAGATATCGTTCTTTCTCCATGCAAGCAAGCTCCCACCATCAGTATGCAACAGGAAGTGGGGGGGATGATACAGAAGCAAGCAGAAGTCACCACGATACAGGCTAGCTAGCATTAAAAAAATACAAAAACAGGCTTGATCGTAGGTGATAATTTATACTCTGCTACAACAGCAATAAAAAAAGAAGAAAAAATAAGAAAAAATATAGAAATAGCTTTCAAAGACTCAAGCACAAAGAAAATAGTCAAATATGACAAAAATTGCATAAACAAAAATGTCAATTGGAGGAAAATCCCAATTGAATGGAAATGAAAGACAAAAATGTCTTATTTTTTGAAAAGAATTTTTTTTTAACATGATAACAAAATTTGCTAAAGACTTAATTGTTACAACTCCACTATTTTCTTCTTTATTAACCCTCCACATGAACATTCTAACTCTATTTTGGCAATAATTAATTTTATTAATAGGTTCAAAGCAAAATCTCTGAATTGGGGATTAAAACATAAACATAGATATACCAACATACCTACCTATCTAATTCTCTCTCTATCTCTGTGTGTATATATATATATATATATATATATATATAATTACACAAATGTGTACATAAGAATATTTCTTCCCTCATTTTTCTTAGTCTTTGCAAAACTACTTTAAGTGCAATTTTGAAATGGATCTTAAATTAATTTCACCAGCAAATTAAGAAAATATTTTTGTTTGAATGGCTTGGGGATATATTTCCTCTGTCAGCCTAACTCTCTCACTCACTCACTCTCTCTCTCTCTCTCTCTCTCTCTCTCTATATATATATATATATATATATATATATATATATATATATTTGAATCTTCTCTATGGGAGCTATGAAATCATATAAGTCAGAGTTTGTTACAAATTTAAAATAATTGATTGAGTAAATTGATTAAAGAGGAAGTTTCCTTTCAAATGGAAAAAAAAATTGGCTAGAATTTTTCAAAACAAAACAAGAATAAAGATATGAAAATGTAAAAGAATAGTGTTTTTAAAAATGTTCATTTTTCAGTTGTAATAAAAAATTTTTTTAAAATAATGAACATTTTTTTGTGTGACGTTTTTGAATGAAAATAAAACACAAACAAACCAAAATGTCATGAACCCTATCCTCTTAAACACAATAACCAGGGGGAAAATGAGGATAATTAATACTAAATCCAGTTTTCTGTTCTCTTTTAACAGCCATTAATTATTCAATTTAAACTGTACTTTTTGTTCTTTTCATAGTTACAATCCCCATTCTTCTTTAACGCTCGTGTCTGGATTGTAAATATGTGGAGTTGGAAACAATAAAAATGTATAAAGTATTAGAATATACAATGGAAGAAAAAGAAGAAAGATTACAAAATGAAAAAATAATAATAAAGGAAGGAAAAAAACAATTTTAAAAAATTCCATAAATGATTTTTATGTTTTAATAGATTGAAAATAAATTTTAATGAATTTGGACAAAGTTAATTTTGCATAAGTACATAGTATTGACTACCCTTACCCTTTTCACATCATATTACAAAATTCTTGGACTGCAATAGCAGAAAACAATAGCAAATACATGTATATATACTAAATGAGTGGATTTTTAGTTTTCAATTTGGACTCAGCAGTCTAAGTTTTAAAAAAAACTCGTCAGATGAAGTTTTAAATCTTCTTTATTTGGAGAAGAAGCAATTTGCCAGCCTTCCAGCAGCTTACTGAAGTATTTGGGAAGACTTCTTTTTTTGTTTTTTTTTTTAAGAATAAACAAATATTTGAGATTTTCTGAGTTTTAAATGTTTCTTTATTACTTTATGTACATAATGAAATATATTTCCAAGTGACAGATATATACCAGAAAGTATTTAGAAATGTATTTATATATATTTAGCTACACAAACATATGAATATATCTTTATATATTTATTACTGTTCATCAAAATCTTAACAAAAATAGTTACTTAGTACATTTATGTATATTTTTATTGTGCTTAGTTGATTGTGAAAGCTTCTTCAACTAGAATAAATTTTGGAAACTGGTATGTAATCAACAGGTTTATAAAGAAAAATAGGGAAAACTGAAAAAGTAAAAATATACAAGATGTCATTTCCAATACATTTACAACACAATAAATGTCTACAGTGGAAAATAATTATGTGTGTAAGATAATATACTCAATAGACAGGACAATATGTGTACATAGAAGAAATAAAAAGACATAAGATAATACAGAATGTAACAAATATATACATGATAATGTATAGGGGATGTGGTTCTCAGGCTGATCCACTTTTAAAAATCTAACCTATTGAGCAAACATCAGATATTTTTTCAATTTTTTTCTTAGTTTTTCACTTTTGCCAACTCAGTATGCACAATACTGTGAAAATGGAAGGTAGTCAACAGTATCATAGAAAAAAAAGGAGTTGATTCAGTAATTAATTAATTACATGATGCTGCATTCCAGGCTACTTTGTACCATGTTGCTGCATACTAGACTGCTCTGCTGGGTTCCAAGTTACTACCCCTAAATTATATATGCATGATGGTGGAGTGGGTCAATAAATCTTGTAACAGAAAACTTTCCACCTGACATGATAATAAATATATTGTATCAGTAGATTCCAGTTAAATAATTGGCTTATTAAACTTTTGTTAATTGTTACCTAAATGATGTCTCCTGAATTGTTCCTTAGCATTTTCATAGTTCTTTCTCTACATAGTTTAGCCCTCAAGTGATAAGATATTGAAGTTTGATCAATGATGTAAGAGTAATGTTTTTCGAAACTATATTTATACTGCTATGTCTACTATTTCTCTTTACAGTATTGGTTTTTTTTACTCTCTTTCCCTCTCTTCTGTTTTGAGACAGGTCAACATGTTTACACTGGGCCTTTATTGTTCACTCTCATTAAGTGAGGATGACATTAATTAAAAAAACAGCAGACACTACAATCTCTAGACCCCAAAGTCAGAGATAAATAGAAATACAATGATATTCTGAACAGATTCCTTATATATTGTTATATCCCTTGGAAATGTGTTGCATGTTGTTTTCTTTTGTGTGGTTTTTAAATATGTTGAATTGATTGTCTGCTAAGAAGAGCTAAATTAATGGCTGGAAGGAAATGCCAATACTTTTCATTCAGGTAAGATTATTTAATGTTTGACAACTAATTTCTTTTGCCTAATATTCACTACTTCTTGCAAGATGGAATATGTTTCTTCTACTAAATATGTTTACTTTTCCATAAGCAGGGAAAAGTGGATATCCTCTCTAATATGTCCAGTGACATCAATACATGATTCTTATTGAAGTTTAATTGAAGGATCATTTTGATGCACCAATACTTGAGGTTAGACATTTTGGTTTATACCAGCCTTTGTTTCTGAAGATAGTGACACCAGTAGTCATTAATCACTGTACTACAATGCACAGCAGGCTATTCCCCATTTTTCTGAAAACCCACAGGGCCAGATTAACAAAAATACCTTTTATGTTAATTGCGCAGATTGTATTAACCATCCCTGAAAGTGTTTTCCTTTTCCTACCTTACAACTACGTTAGGATAAAAAAACTTAACCAAAATAGCATATTGGATTTTTATGGTTGTCTTTGTAGATGGTGGTCTTTTCAAAATTTTAAGTTTTGTGTAGGTGACACATGTTCTTTGTCATAACTAAGGACTCAGTTATCAAACTGGTCACAACTTGGAGGAACAAAGTACCTAATAAGATACATAGTGTAATTTTGAGATCAATGATTATTATTTCAAGATTTGTTTTGATTACTGATCTCATTCTTCTTGTTACTGCAACATTTTCAGTTAATTCATTATCTGACCATGTTCAGAGTGAACATCTATATGAAAAACAAATGAGTGGAAGTGAATTATTCCCTATTGAAAATTTTGAAAAAGGACCAAGAAGATTAACAGAGAATTTTGCTTTCTCTCTGGGAGTGTGTATTTAAAATAAATGGGCAAATAAGAAAAAATGGGCCATCCACTTCCTAGCTCTGTTCAGAAAAGAGAACAAAATTATTCTACTTTACTGATGTTTTTCTAGAATACAAAATTCATTAATAGTGCTTGAGATCAGCTTCTTTTTCACAACATAGGTGAACTGAATTCCTCAGAAAAATTTTCTCTCATAACTCAATAAGCTGATACTTAAAATAATCAGTCACTTGATTAGAAGTAGCAGATTTACCTATGTGTAATCCCTTTTGTTGATCATTCAAGTCACAACTCACATTCCAGCTAACAAGAACAGAATCACAGTGTTACTTTTTGTCCAGTGGCAGCATTACATGAAAATAACATTCAGGGCAAAAAACCATCCAGGATTCATGTGAATCATGAAATATTCAGTAATATTCATGTGATCTTACAGTGTTTATTCCAAATTATTTCAGTGATTGCATTCTAGCAAATCACTACTCTAAAATACATTTTACTGACCTAGAGTGCATTCCAAATTACTCTCCTAGTAAATGATTCCACATCATAGTAGAAACATTTCAGCTCAGTGTTATATTAAGCGTATGGTAGCAAGAGAAAGGCATAATGTAGTTTAGAGTGAATCAATTATTGGTAGAGAGTACAAGAATAGCAGTTGGGTGTACAATGGAACTCATGGTTGTAGGTTGCATTGTCAACATTGGGGTGATGTCAGATTGGCATGGTCTTAGTAGCCCTGTTCTGTGGAAGGGATGTCACTGGCATCGACTGTGAAAGGACTTGAAAATAAGTCATGGTAGACCTGTTCTCTGGAGTAGATGTCACTGGGGTCGGCTGCAAAGGGAATGCCTTGTAAACAAATCAGGTAGGTGATGGCAGGTGTTGGGAGGATAGTTCTGTGGAGTAGCAGTCGCTGCGTCAACTGAAGGGAATGCTTTGTAAACAAGTCGAGGTAGAGCTGTTCTGTAGAGTAGATTTTGCTGGAGTTGACTTCAAAGGGAATGCCCTGTAAACAAGTTAAGGTAGACCAAGTTGGCAGTGGGTGTTGATAGGCCAGTTTTGTGGAACAGAGATAGCTGCATCGACTGTGAAGGAAATACCTTGTAACTGAGTTAAGGTAGAGCTGTTCTGTGGGACAGAGGTCACTGCTTCAACTGTAAAGGGAATGCCTTGAAAACGTGTTGAGGTAGAACCGTTTTGAGTCAAAATTGGATATCTGGGGAGGTAGGTCAAGCCAGGAAGTGGTAATGATTGTTGAAATGTGCAGTCATGTTGAGTGGTGGCAGTGCAGGCGGTGATGTGGTGGCTGGTCATGGTGACGAGGTCATGGCGGCAGCAGCACCATGTTGGCCGTGACTGTGTCTGGTTGTTCTCAGAGCCTGCTTTTAAGCAGGTCTGGTAGTCCAAAGGAGTCTCTTTTACTAGCAGGAACATTTGCAATTGGCCACCCCAGAGCTCACTTTGTAGTGGTGTATGGAGCCTAATGCACAGAAAACGACTTTTGTTATTTCATCTTCTGCCTTTATGGCGGTCACATCTGGCCAGCATGCAGAATAAATCAGAATGAGATCTAATTGCGATCAAATAGAATACCAGTCACCCAAATCCACAAAGAGTAGAATATCTCATGTCTAACCAAATCGATCAAGTCTCTTCAGACTCACTAATGACTAATATATTGTCATCCTTGACAATGTTCAGGTTTTGAAAAAGTTCACCATAATACAAGAAAAAACTTCAATGGATGCTGATACTGTAAAAGTTGTATTCATTTCAGGACATTCAGTGAGCTTTGTTCTTGGCTGATTCCAGGCTTCAATACATGGAAATACATTTTGTCATTTTTTGTTAACATTTGTTTTCGGACATGTAACTGTAGAAGTGGTAAATTTAAAAGGCTCATCTTCCCTTGAAAGAAAACTTAGTTCAACACCACAAAATATCAGCAGTGGCCTCATCTTTTTTTTTTTTTTTTTTTCACAGAAAAAAGGCACAGTTTATGGGAATATGTGAGGAAGATTAACTCTAGGCTTGAACAGGTTAATATTGTAGTGTTTGAGGAAGCATCCTCTTGGGGGTCTGTAGTTTGTGGGAAAGTGCTTGAATGGAACTTAAATCTCACCAATGGAATATGAAGGAAATAGGAGTGTTTTGCTACTGTGTGTGGTATGGCTGGTTGTGTTAGCACAAAGTCACAAGTCATCATGGTATAGGGCTTGAGCATGCTGGTCTTGTTCAAATTGTTGATCATGCTAGATAACACGCTCTTTCCCAGAAACTGTAACTACGGTCTGCTCAGCACAGTTGCAGTATAAACCACAGCTGGGCTCTGTGGATGTTGAATAGACACAAGCGTCTGCAATAGGGATTGGCTAGCTGCATAATAGACAGGTATCATCGAATACGAGTGGCCAGCTATACGGTATGGCTGGTCTTAGCTGTGAAGGTTAGAATTGATAGAAATAAGGAATACAGTCCACTTGAACACTTTCCATGAAAATAGCAATAGAGGATTGAGAGGTTTGCAATGTTTTATCTGTGAGAAAAGGTTGTAGGTTGGAAAATAATTCATCACCCACAAGGATGCAGAGACACTTTTGGACTTTAATGAGACTGGAAAGTGAATTACTGAGCAGCTTTTGGCTATACAACACTTTGCGCCTGGTCTGGCTCTTGTAATGTTAGATGATAACAGAAAGAATCAGATACTTATTAGAGCCTTACAGGGAACCAGCCATATTTCCAGTATCTTTAAGCACTTGAGATCTGGGTTGAGTTTGTGCCAATAAGCATTCAAGGCATGGGGCCTCCCTGATAGAACACTTGTTCATCAGGACAGGTGAAAGTTTGGGGTCCACTCAGTGATGTAATGTTACTAGTTTGGTTTTCGATTTATTGGATGTGACCAACCAGTTTTTCCCCCACTGAGCTGTTAGAGCTAGGATAGAGGAGAGAACAGTTGGCAGGCTATAATCAACTAGAATTTTGGAGGTGCACCTATTTACCATTGTATTATCAGCATAGATATTCACAAATGATTGTAAGTAGAAAGGTTGGACAAAGAAGCAAGCCTTGGGAGATGCCTGTGTTGATTGCTTGGGCTTCAGAGGAGTGGCCATTATCAACTACCTTCAAGGACTTACATTTTAGGAAGGACTTGATGATTGAAAAAACTCTTCCAGTGGTTTCATTGCTAGGAAACTTGTGTAGTGACCCTCCATACCACATCTTGTCAAAAGCCTTTGAAATATCTAATGCAATTATCCTTGAGATGTATTTGTTGTCTAGTGCCTCACTGATTCTGTAATGACAGGAGTGATATCAGCCAATGAAAATCCATACTGCATGTCACTCAAGAAGTTGTCCCTATTGAGGTGATCAACAACCTTCTTGTTGATTATAGCTTCAAAAAGTTTGCAAATGACACTGAATAGGTTGGTTGGTATAAGCACTCACCTGTATTATTTAAATTTTTGAAGATCAACGTTGACTTGGAAGCAAGAAGCTGGAAGAGAGTTCCACAAGTGAAAATGAGATAGAAGAAACTTAGCATAAAACTTATAGTTGCATCTATCCATTTCAACTGCAAAAAGATGAGACCTTGCTGCCAATCTAGTACTGCACTTAAATTCGTAAAGTATTTGTACCATAGAGCAGTTGTTTCCTACCTTTTTTTAGTTCATGGCCCACTTTGAACCCAAAATTATTTTATGGCACATGAAATTATTTTAGTATAAAAAAATTACTTCTATTTTGTGGCCCATATATTAACCGGGAGGCTCAGTAAAAATTATAAAGTTTCTGTGGCCAACCTGAAATCTGCCATGGCCCATTTTGGCCATAGGTTGGAGAGCACTGCCCTAAAGAAAGGTCATTATAATTGCCATGAAAGTATTTATAGAAAAGCCACAATGAAGCTACATTACGGAGGTGGGAAAGTGACTGAAGCAGAGATGTCATGTCAGAACCAACAACATAAGCCATATTGCTTATCTGAAAAAAAAGACGACGCTTAACCAGTCCAGAGTTGATTTTGAACTCTCGTACTTTGCCAAAAAAGTGGCAGCAAGCTAATAGGCCGATAGTTAGAAGTATCAGATGGTTCAACTGAGTTCTTAAAGACGAACTACAGAAGAGGATTTCCAACAAACCGGAAAGCAAGAAGCAGCCACGCATTTATTGTAGAATTTAGAGAGAACAGGAGCCAGTTCAGGGGCACATTTCTTAAGACTATTGCAGGGAAGCCATCAGGTTCACATGCTTTGTGAGGATCCAGATGATAGCAGAAACAACGGAAGGAGTTAACTCAAAAGTTACTGTGTTCTAATGGGGAAGTCAAGCAAAGATACCACAGATGAGTCAAGAGTGGAATTACATGATGATTTATGAGCAAAACATTCTGCTTTATCAATAGAATGAAGAGAGGTGTGATGGATGATTTACTCTTATTTAACACACTATTGCAGAGCCGCGAAGTATTCACAAGATTATATTGAATCCATTGTTAGAGAACCAAGCTTGTTAGTTTTCTCTAACAAGCTTGGTTCTACGGTGCCTCATTCTGCCAGCAAACAATGACTTAGTCCCTTCGAGGATATGTTTACAATTATTACGTGCAGAGAAAAATAAGCGTCTGTTATGTCCAGAATTTTCACGCTGGTATATCCCGAAATATATCCTGGTACTTAATTGTGATTAGTTTAATTTGTAGCGCATATAAATGAAGGTAGAAAAAAGACCGGGAGATAGTATGCACCAGCCCTGATTAAAATTGAGAATTTATGGTTTAAATATACAAACACAACACAACACAACACCACACACACACACACACACACACACGTCATCAGGATTTCTACTTCAAATAGTGTTTGAATAATCTCGCTGAGATCAGGGATAACTCAGGGAAAGTATTCTTATGGACAACTGGGATTTTATCTGAACAGGTAGCATTCTTAGGGTCAAGACTTTTGATAAGTATTGAAACTTCCTGGGCTGTGATATAAATATTACTGAGATCGTGCTCAGTGAGATGGGGGAAGTCGAGAGTAGGATGAACTTTTGTCAACGTTAGCGTTGAGTTACAGACAACGATCGTGGCGAAGAGCTTTACCTTTTCTGACAAGGATGAGATAACCTCAGGGCCCTTTATGATAGCAGGCACTGACACTTTACTTCTGGAGGTTAGCATAGCTGATGCTAACCTCCATTAGCGTGACGTTCGTTGCGCCTTTTCATATCAACTTTCTCTGTTGATATAAAGTGAAAAAAATATATTGAATCCATTGCTAGGTCAGCTGCTAAGAAAGTTGGTTCACTGCGTCGCGTTAATTTCGCTATGTAAGACTTTTGGGAGGTTATTATTCTGGACGCATACAGGAGAGAAGGAAGGTATGTTTGTTTACAATGTAGTGGGGTAAGGTCGCCAGCTCGTCATACATATGTCATATTTCGTCTCTAGGTATGTTACGAAGACCACACCATCGGAGAATAGACAAAATTTATCGACTCTGATTTTCCATCTTTATGAATCCACTTTGAAAACGCTTCTTGCTTCTCATTGGCTTGGAGCCTTTTACTGTTTTTTAAACTTTCTGATTGGCTGGTCAAACTATCTATTTTTTTTATATATTTATATTTTACTCTCCTTGTTATTCCAATTTATCTATTTCTTTTCTTACATTCTGATTGTGAAAGCTTGATTGGTTGGTTGAACTATGACTTTGTTTGCCTGGCGATTTTGACTATTTTTAGGGCTTGTGAAATCTTTTTGCTATTATTTACTTTTATTTATCACCACAGACTATATTTAAATAGCTGATTTTCATTTACCTCATACACCTTTTATTGAGAATTTACTCTAACAAAGAAAACAGAATGATGTAATAACAATATAGGCATGTGCATTGGTACATAATAATTTTGAAGTGTCTCATATTTTGACTGTTAAAAGCAATATTTTTTATTTTATTTTTATCAAAGGAACTTTGATTAGAATCTTTAAAATCTTTTTTTTAAAATAATCTGAGAATTTTGTTGAATGTTCCTGTTATATTTTTTATATTTTCTAAGTATTTAATCTCTTTAAATTGCATGCTTTGGGAGTTAAAAAAATAATAATCACGAAAATACGGTATCTAATAATTTCTCTTTGTATTGGATCGCCCCTGCTGTACCCTTTCAGCATCTTTCGTTAATCCTCAATATCTCTGGGGACTTTTTGTTTTATATTTCTGTTGGTGAGAAGCGTTAGTACCTTTAACGTGGTTATTAATTACCATGGATTTTTAGTTGATTAATGATTATCGACTAAGAGTAAAACTATAGTATGTTATTAATCAGAAAACACACAACAAATTGCTCCATTATTGATATATATGTGCGCAGCGTAGGTAAAGATTTTCAAAACTCATAATAAAGTAATAAGCAATTTTGAAATAACGTTAAAGAGTAATCTGTATCCCTAACTAAATCCTATGAATAAACGTTTTAAAGTCATGCTGCGGCTATAATCAACCCACAAATTGTGCAATAATTTCGTAATTAGCATTAGTAAATGGTTATTCACTATTATTTATTGGGTGACTAATCGTAACGATTGTTGTATAAGTAATCTCAGTGTGAGAAGAAAACCAGTATCAAACATGTACAGTATTAAGAATTTGGTTCAATCTAATAAACTTTTATTGGTAAGCTTACATAAAAATGCTGCTTAGAAATTCAGTTACTATTATCAGAAGATTGCAGTGTTTTTGTTCGAGTTGTCATTTGGAAAGGTTTTCGTTCCTTAAATCATTCTTCCTTTCATGGTAAGAATATAGTCATAGCAATAAATAAATTACCAAATAACATTCAGTACTAGACTATGTAGGAAAATGACCTTGATAATTTGAAATGACTTCGTTCATCCAAAGAGAACATAGTTCTACTGGCATCGTTCTGTCTCTTAAGACAATGAAGTATGCGCCAGGAGTTGCTCTAGTCTATGCTTGAGTTGTAATGCTTGCTGTAACTGTACAGTCCGATCTTGTCGCAGCATGTTCTTGCACGATAGGTGTAGTAGTGAATGAACATGTTTTTTCACTGCTCCAAGAAAGATAGTGATGTGTTGTTTTTAAGGGAAGTGATGATTTTTATTTATTTATTCTTATACTATTCATAGTATATGATTATAGTTTTTATTATATTACATTTTTTTATCTTTATTTATTAGAATACATGTTGGTTCATTTTTGTAAGATAAGTCGTGATATGCATCATTTGCTTTCTTTTTAAAATAAGTGTTATTTAGCGAGTCAGTATTCCTTCCATGCTTATTAAACAGGAGTAGAGGTTTATCCCTTGTTTCTTGTTTTATGGTTTACCGGTCCCATGGTCTCAATAATTTAACTCTTAACCTTTTGATGACATGACTGATCAGTGGCCGATACATTTCATTACCATATAATAGTATACTATACATAATTGACATATAATTATGATTTACTTCACTAGGGAATCATTGCAGGTGGGCAATTTTCTGGTTAATGCATCCTGACTGGTATTAAGAGCCCGAACTCTTTGATGGGTTGCTCTGGTTAACCGTAGCATAATATCAGGATATTTGCAGTGCGATATCGCGCATGGATTGCTACCAGAGCATGTACTTCTTGTGGGCAAACCTGAGGCCACATTATATTTTAGTCTGAGCCATCTTCTGGTCAGTTTGTATCGCCATAGACAATTGACAGTGTTAATTATTTTGGCATTTTCTCCTTAAAACATATAACATGTAACTTATAACAGTTACAATAAAATACGAGTAAACATGTAAACAAAAACTCACCTACCCCCTTCAACTTGTCTTTCTCTAATATTCGTGATATTCGTACCAATTTCTGAAGTGTAGAATCTTTTATCTTGGAATGTTTTCCAGGTATCTTAGTACTTTGCGAAACTAACTTAAATTCTTCTATCACTACCAATGAATTCTCTGTTCCAGAATATCTTTCTCTTTATAAAAAATACTCTAGAATACATATGCATGTCCATGGTATTTGCATTCAGGAAAATCTTCCAATGACAAGGGAATCGTCTCTTGAGACCTCGGATGATTATTTCATGTGCTTTCGACTTTATTTATTGCATTCTGTTAGCTATCTTTTTTTCCTTTGTCGCTCTCATTCTTTTCGGGTCTGTAACAAAATATCTGGGAGTCAAAAATCTCTCTCTATATATCTATCTATCTATCTATCTATCTATCTATCTACATTCATCTGCGAATATTTTTGTGTTTGCTGATTTTAATCCTCATCATGTCAATTGGCTTAATCATTCTAATGTTATTGATGTTGCCCATATTCAGACTTTCCATTTTTCCGTTGTTCAGTCTCTTAGTCAAATAGTGGATTTCCCTACTCGTTTCCCTAATAATTCAGATCTACATGTTTCTTTACTTGATTTGATCTTTATTTTCTTTCCTAGCTCTTGTTGAGCACCACAACTATGTCCTCTTGGCAATTCGGTTTACGCTGTAGTATATGTTGATATTTCTTTTGAGTCGTCTATTAGACATGAAGTTTCTATTCACAAGACTTTTTTTATGTCACCAGTGTTGGGATTCTTTTCGTGGCGTTCTTCGAGGCACTCCTTAGATTGATATTTTTAAACTTCCTATGACAGTTGCACCACCGAGGTTTCATTTTGAATTAAAGCCGGCATTGATGATTTTATACCTTCTCGGAGATTTCAGGTAAAACCACAATCTTCTCTTTGGTCCACACCACTATTGCACAAAATTATAACTTTTTCCGGCTGTGCCAGCGTGATAGCCCCGATCACAATAGATGCCTCCTTGTGTCTGCTCCAAATAATTATAAACATGTCCTTTTTTTACTGGCAGAATGAGGCACCGTATTTACTCTGACAAGTTTTGTTCTCGTAACTAACGGGACTCTGTAATAGCGTGTTAAATAAGTAAATCTTCTATCCCTCCTCTTTTCAATCAAGTTGGGGTGTTAACATCTACTGATAAAGTAAAATGTTTTGCTCGTAAATTATCTTCAAATTCTACTCTTGATTCATCTGTAGTATTTTTGCCTGACTTTCCACTTAGAGTCTATTGCGTGATATGCATACCATTCCGTCTATGGTTTCTGATATCATCTCTAAACTGGATCCATCATAAAGCATGTGGACTTGATGATATCTTTAAGAAGTGTGCTCCTGAACTGGCTCCTTTTCTCTCTCTAAACTCTATAATAAATGCCTTGCTGCTTCTTGCTTGTTGGAAATCTTCTTTCGTGGTTTCAGTCTTTAATAACTCAATCGAACCGTCTGATACTTCTAACTATCGTTCAATAGAACTTTTACTTCTTTTTGGCAAAATACTGGACGCTCTAATTAACTAATTGGTTAAGCAAGAGTTTTTCTTTCAAATAAGCAATATGGCTTTCGCTTCTCTAGGTCAACGGTGATTTCTGAAAGATATGTTTTAGATAAGAATGGTGATGCTCGGGCTGTTGTTTTGGATATCTCGAAGGCATTTGACAGGGTTTGACATGCTGGTCTTCTTCACAAGCTGAAAGTTTATGGTATTTCTGGACGAATTTTTGATTTGATTCAATCTTTCTCATCAAATCGCGAAATGAAAGTTGTCTCGAACGGCCACTTTTCTAGATTTTTTGTATCGATTAAAGTGCCCGTGCCCCCACCCCCGATATATCCTTGGACCTACGTTGTTCCTAATTTTCATCAACATCTTTCCTGATGTCATCAGTTATCAACTCAGTATTTATGCTAATGAAACAAATATTTACTCCTGTCTTAATGACCGGAAGAGGAGGATCATCAACAATGAGATTGTAAAAAGTAATTTCCAGAATTATTCCCAGATCTAAGTAAAAGAACGAGATCAGAAAAAATCGCAAAGATGCACGCCTTTTGTCGATCTGTTCGATAAGATCAAATTGGCAATTGATCTAAAAAATGACCCACAATCTGTTGTTAACTGGTGCAAGAAATAGCTTGTTAATTGTAACACAACCAAAAGAAAACTGCTCTCTTTTAATCGTCTTTTTCGCCTCCCATCAGCATTTCTGTTGCTAACCTCCAGGAGAGTGACTCCTTGCGCCTTATTGGGCTAACGTTCTCCGCTGATATGTAGTGGAAAGATTATACTGAATCAATTGCTAGGTCTGCCAGGAAATTTAGTTCACTCTGTTGTGCTAGACAGTTTTTTTCGCCAGAATCTATCTTGCACATACCATTCGTCCATGTATTGAATATTGCTGTCACATCTGGTCTGATGCTTCTACTATGTATTTACAGATTCCTGATAGAATACAAAGCAGCATCTGCAATATTATCGGTCTTGGCCTGACATCTCGACTTCAGTCACTTTTACACAGCCGTAACGTAGATTCAGTGTGTCTTTTCTATAAATATTTTCATGGTAATTGTTCTTTGGTACCTAAACTTTATGAATTTAAGCGCAGTACTAAATTGACAGAAAGATCTCATCATGTTACATTTGAAATTGCTACATGTAATCGCAAGTTCTATGCTAATAGTTTATTTTCTCGCACTTATAAATTCCATGTCAATCGTTATCTTTTGTCTTGATTCCTGTTCTTTTATTTTTCTCTCTCCTTAATGCTTTCGTTTTCTCATATTCTCTCACACTCAGTAGCCCCCCCCCCTGCGTCTTAGTGGCTTTATTGCCTTGCTTAGGTTGAAATTATTAAAATAATATGAAAACCACATTTTTCTGTAGGAGCTGGTGCTGCCCTCTGCTGTCTGCACTCTCTTTTCTTCCTACTGATTCACTCTCTTATTAATGTCAATTTTAGAAATAAGCCACCAGCAACACATGCAACAGTTTCTCATTTGGCTGGGTTGATGCCGTTTAACTTTAGCATCTTTGAATCGAAGGTCTTGTACCCGTTGCAAGTTCTTCGTACAGCATATCCTAGGCCGTCCTGCCTCCGACTTATATGGCGTTAACAGTGCAAACGTCTTTGGGAAAGCAGGGCGGCGGCGTTTGCGAACAGCATCGCCTTGATCATTTTTTTTTTTCATCTTTGTCTGAAGCCTAAGGTTTTCGTCACTTTACTATCTTCACACTAAAGACAATATAACATGATCAGTAAACCTATGGAAATATAATACGAAGCAAAATATCGCATATTAATGGGATATTCTTGTTTAAAAAGCGATTTATCACGCAATTTCCTGGAGATGGAGTTTGTTTTAACTGGTTTTAAAGTCAAACGGTTCACTGTGGCGTAATGACCAACAAGCTAAACTTGTAAATCATAAGTAGTAATTTCGGCCCTCACTGCATACCCCATATTTTTGAGCTTGTGCCCGAACTAGGCTATGTTTAGCCAATAATAACTGCTTTTTACAAGTTGTCCATACTTGTGTGGACGTTAATGAAAAAGTTTGATTCGGAGGAAATTTTACTCGAAGCAACAAGCCAGCCAGCATCAACCCCTTTATAATTTAAGTGGTATGGTTCATATGTACATGCATGTGTGTATGGAATGTTTTCGAACCATATCGTGTTTTTGGAGAAATGAATGATAATAGACGTATAAAAGAAATGACATGTAATTATTTCAGGTTACAAATTGAACAGCGATCATTTTTCAAGCCCGTAAAATTGGCTTTGTAAATAAGAAACTAAGATTCCATTTTATTAGAAAATTAGGATGTAATTAAGTACTCACTAAAAACAATTATGCTTTGTACAATTTTTAGGGTGTGTCTAATTTGTTAAAATAAACACACAAAACACAGGGGATCGTTGGCACTTAGTATGTAACAAAAGCAAAAGGAGTTTTATTATCACTATGCTTTTGATGGAATAATGTTCCATTTTTTCAGTAAGTCGATATCTTATTTTTTTGTTTTTACTTTTAATTATTTTTTCTCAGTAGTTTATTGCATGCTTTTGGTTTAATCTATATTTTCTTGTTATTTTTTATGTGGTTTCTCGCAAAGTATGCGTTGGGTGGGAAAAAAAGGAGGAATATGTTACCCTTTTCTAGAAAAAAATCTCATTGAGTTAAAAAATAAAGTAGAGAAATCAATTATAATGGTATTGGAGATGTGCACCCAATGCGCCTTTGACAGTACTAATGAGACAGATAATGTGACTGGCGATTTTATTTGAAAACTTGTAAATATTTCTGATGTCATTTGTCAAGAAAATGCAGGAAGAAAAAGATTCATCGTGATAATTGTCAACTAAGTGTCAGTTGGAATTGTATCTTAATTCAAATGTTTGATTTATAAACTATATTATCTTCTGACGAAGGAAAGCCAGAGAGATTGATTTTTGATCGAATCCTAACAAACAAAAATTATGTCAGAGTCGCCGATGTGCACAAAAAAATCGTTATCTTTTAGCCTTCATTTTGAGATTAATTTTGTAAATGCACTTTGGATGGAAATTCGTGTACTTTTTGCGACATTGAAGATAAATCTAATCCACTCAAAAGTTTGGGCGATGTCCCTTGCAGAACAATGACCCTTGTTTATACGTTATAACCACTCGAGTATAGATAATATTCACCAGTGAAAAGTGATAAGATTGGGGGCTGCAGGACAAGAAAGAACATATTGAATAACGATAATTACTTTTTACGTTCAACATTTGTCAAGAGCTAGGTGAACCATTGTTTTGGAAATACAAAACAATGATTCTATCTTACACTGCTAAAAAACAGAAGTGTCAAAGGAGTGGAGAAAGCTATTCTAAAGATGCTGAATGTTGTAACGGTTAAAACGGTCATTATGGAGTGATGCAGTACTTAAAATAAACTCAACAATAGCAGCATGAAAACTGTTAATGAAAAAAGACGTGTCGTGCAAAAAGTCATGTGTTAAATAATAGTCTAGCAGACTATTATTGTTTAGAGAATTGTATTTCTCCTGTGACTTCCTCATTTTGACCTTTGAGGTCAAATACAGGAAAACAAAGGAAGTCGTTTTTGATTAGCTAAAACTAGCGTGGGAATGTTAGAGACAGAAAGGGATTTCAGGTAGTTAAGTTTTACACATCGAAGAATGTAAACGTGTTATTTCGCTCGCCAATAGGTAGCAAGATGAGATAGCAACCCCACTGGCTAGTTAAAAATGTACACGTCTACATGGTGAATAAAACTAGATAAGTTTAAAATTCCTTTGTTGAAGTTTTATCTCCGAACTGAAAAAAAAACAGCGATCTGCGGCCAGGAGAAGATGAGAGAAGAGAGAAAAGATCCAACAATCTGAGTGAATCAACACCGTCGCCCCAAGACTAATCCTCACCAAAGGGCTATGCAACATATACTCAAATTGGCGTTGTGACCAAGAGACCCCACCCGAGAACGAAGAGGCTATCCAATACATGAAGATAAGAAAACCTGTATGTAGAGTGGACATTGGCACAGATGTGTTACAGACTTAAAGAATTCGTCCACTGATCAAGAAAACAGGAATATACTGTTTGTATCAACAGAATCAACTGGTGAAGATGCAATACTCTTGTTTGGAACTATTTGCACAGAACTTCGATGTTGTTACTGACTTGAAAGAGTCACTCTTATGGAGAATCTCTATTCAAACTCTACATTTGTTGAAGAGGGGGACCATTAACAACGAGATGGTCAATTAGAATTTTCAGAGTTATTCACAGATCTAAGCAAAAGAAAAATGTCATACAATATCACAAAAATGCACCACATTTGTCGATTTTGTTTTTCGTTGTGTACTCCTTCCGGTCACAAAGTAGAAGATGAATTGAATATGGAAAAACAGGATGTAATTGAACCAATCACGGAGCCAACAAATTAGTGCGTTCCCATCGTCTCTGTTCCAAAGTCAAATAGAAAATCGACGCTCATCGAGAGTGTACAAGAGAAAATTGTTACCTTCCTGTGAGTGATTAACTCATGTGTTTCGTGGCCAAGAATATTTCAATAAATTGAAAAGATGATTTGTGACAATGAAAGTACTTCATTCATATCCACCACAGTCAACAGATATTCAATGCCGAGATCTTTTTTGCGGAAAGATGGCCACAATGTGCCTACAGTAGAGAACTATTCTCACTGGATTTCAATTGCACATCTGAAACAAACTATTTCATCTGCTGATATTGAACACATCAAATCAACATTTGCCTGTCATGGACTTCCGAAGACAGTAGTATTGGATAATGAACCTTGGTGTAGTAATTGAGATTTTGTGCAATTTTCAAAATCGCACTGCTTCACTCATCTGAGAAGTTCGTTGCGTCTACAAGAAGTTGAAATATTTGTCAAAATTATCAAAATGCTGTTGAACAAGCCACAAGATAAATAACTCTTCTGAATTATTGTTCAACACCACTATAACATGGAGGAAATCCGGAAGAATTGCTAATGGGAAGAACACTAGCAACCAGAGTATCAGCTCTTCAAATGTATCTGAAGTAGTAATGCAAAAAGGTTTTAGGAAGCTAATGCAAAACAGCTGCTGTTGTTACAAGTTGACAACATGTTAGTAGAATAGCACAAAATTTAATTTCTATAGCATCTGTTGATTATTAGTGCAAACATTGAACAAAAAATATTTGTTTTTTATTTCAAAAATTGAATCTACTTCAAAACAAGTTCACAGAGTGCATCAAGTTCATGATAAATGAACATTTTATTAATTTTTATTTAAGATTAAAGATAATTTATTTTTAAACATAAATACCAATTTCTTGATTATTGCATTGCTGATGTTCCGTATTTTTTAATTAAAAAAAATCACGCGCTTTTGAAGTCAGAGATTATAGTAGAAAAATATAACCAGTTAATATTAATTGAGCTATACAATCCTCTTTCATCATTTTACCTGTCGCCCAAGGTCTGCTAATTGTCAATTTGTAGCCAAGGGGTACATCAAGATGCGGCATGCATGTAGGGTTATCAGTGTAATTTCGAAATTAATCTCGTTGCTGTTCGTAACACCAATTCTTTTTAATGAATAAAGATATGTTTGAAGAATCTAAAATTTTCGTGTGTGAACCTTTTTTTAAATAATTTTAATTTTTTTTACCTTTTTGAAAGTTAGATTAGTTTTTTACGAAAATTCAAAAAGGAAATAATTTTGAATTACTTTCTTTAACTACTCTTTAACTACTACCAGAAGAGTAATGATAATTCAATAACTCTTAAATTCAGAATAATAAAAACTGTGGATTTTTAAGAGATTTTTAAATTTGTTGTTTACAAAACATGTATCGTTTATAATGGCAGTTCAATGAGTGACGACTGACTGTTTTAAAAATGCCGAAAAACTTTATTTATTTACATACGGAGATTTTTTTTAAATACAAATTTAGTGTTAGGCTAATAAAGCCAACATTTAACTTCGAATAAAGCCAAAATTTAACTTCAAAGAAGACATTTAATTATTTAAATGTGTTTTACGTTTTTATTTTTATTTTTTTTAAAGAAATTGGTGGCAGTATCTAGATTTATGCGTATGTGTCTGGTAGAAAAATAAATGTATAAAAATATAACAAAGAAACCAAAAATTTCACCATCTCTAAAATTATATTGTATATTCTGAATTGCTGTACCAGGAAGTCATATTTATTTCCACAAACCAATCAGTAACGCTTCCAACAAGAATATGACAGTAGTCTAACCAACTAATCGGATTCATCCCAACCATCATAGTCTAGCGAACCAATCAGACAAGATCTGTTCTCAATCTAGATATAAGTTCATTGATCGTAGATCAATCAGAAATCACGCGGCAGTTTCGAAATGGATCTCTTTCTCTCGTTAGTATACGAATACAAGGAGACGGACAGTCGAACTAAATAATCGAATTAAATCGATGAAATTATTTTATCCATTCCTCGGAGCTGCAATCATTGTAACATACTCACTGCCTAAATGCCACACTTATACGCGATCCAGACTAAGCACGACCAACACCAAAGGCTCCAACGGTGGAACAAGCGAATAATGACTACAACAGATCTCAACGGTTGAACCAGGGTATTGTTATAGACAAGCGTATGGTTGTAAGATAGAAATACGACAACAGCAGAAATAGATTTACGTGATTTATTTCAATAGGAACGTGTGGTTTTGGGACAGCTACCTTGCGGCTGCCGATCCGAGTTGATCTCTCATAGTAGTTCCCACTGGTTGGCGTAGGGTTCCTCCTGCTGACTGCCCGTGACAGATCTCTTCCCCGGCCTCCCGTTGACTGCTTTGTACTTCCCCGTATGACTCTTTTTATGGCTTAAGGGGCTCGAAAAACGACGCGAGGAGGGAAGCATATTTATTGGTCGAAAAATACAAGCACTTTGAAATATTATTTTATTTTTCGACCGGAACTCGTGCGTCGGGCCTATGCGTAAACGACGATAATGGTCATTTTGTGACGGGGCCTTGTCCCGTTCACATCCGACTCTCGCTCTTGAGTATGTTAGTTTATTTGCCTGCAAATCAGCCGAGATATGTCTTATTTTATTTCATAACAAGGCTTCCCCAGATCTTGGTCTGATTTACAGTGAGCGTTATTCGTGTATATTTGGGTGATTAATTCATGATAAAGTCTCTGAAGCGTGTGGGAAGTTGTCCTCGTGTTCTTATTGGCATTTGTTTTGGTATGGAGTTATTTGCTGAATCATGTGTCCCAGAGGGATGTGGTGGGGGGAATGATCCTGGTGACTGTTACATGGTGGAGGCAGAGGGGTTGTGTTAGATAGATGTGTTGGACGTGGAGCCAGTCGTCGGATATGTGCACGGTGAATCCAGATTGTATCACCGTTAGCGTTTTGCACCTGGCACATCATATTGTTCGTTTTTATAATGGTGTAATTTCCTATCCAGGGCAGATGTGAGGATTGGGCAACAGTTGAGTGTGGCCGGTGAAGTAAAACCTTGTCGCCTGCTTATATTGGGTCCTTGTATGTGAGGCGATTTAAGTTAGTCTCAAGTTTGTGGTCAGCTTCGTCGTTGGCCAGGGTGACGTGGTGGTGAACCTGCTTTAGCAGGGCATTAATTTGCATTCCATATGCTCCAGGATCGTCACTTGCGATTTCTTTTCTGTGTAGTGTAGATAGGCCGATGTTGGGGTGACGGCCAGTAATAGTGCGGGGAGACACCGGTGGCGCTGTTGGTCGCGGCATTCATGGACGAAACGACAGATTCTAGAACGTCTGTCCATTCACAGTTCCTGCCTTCGCATAACATATAAAGTGCGTTCTTCATCGTGCGGTGTTGTCTCTCGATATTGCCTGAGCTTTGCGGGCGCCAAGGACAGTGAAGTTCTTGCGTGATTGACATCTGGTTACAGAATTGTCGATAGACTTCTCCAGTGAAGTGTGTGCCTCGATCAGAGGATACTATGCGTGGAATCTCTCTGTGTCGAAGGAAGAACTGGTACAATCCGCGGGTGGCGTCGATAGCATGGTCTCTCGCGCATGGTATGGCTGTAAAGTGTCGGCTGAAGCTATCCAAGATGGTTAGGATGTAGCGTTTTCCCTTTGAGTTGGGCATTGCGACAAAGTCTATAAAGACGAGATCGAATGGTCTCTTTCCTCGTTTGCAGTGGCCAATGGGCCAGTGGGTACGTTTACCGTAGTTGCCCTTGCACTTAGCACACGTGTCGCAAGAATTGACATAGGCCTTGATGTCACGGTTTTTGAATTCCCACCAGTAGCTGGTAAGGAGTTCTCGCATACGGGTAACACCTCGTGTCCCTGGTAGAAATATCTGGATCGTAGTTTGTATGGTACAACCAATCTCGGAGAGTGTTTACTGTCTCTTATCATCAAAACGGAGGTGCCTGATTCTATAAAAAATTGGTGCAAATGTTTTTTGAAAAGCGTAGCTCGGTGGTCGTCAGGATCGATATGGAGTTCGCTTGGAATGGGTGACTGGAGGGCGCTAATGATCTTTGCCAGGGCGTCGTCCTTTTGTTGTTCATTTGCGATGACGAGGTGGTTGCAGATTCTCTCGGTGAGGTTGGTGGTGGTAGAGTGATAGGCGAAGAATGCGTTGGTGACGCGCTTGTGGGCGCGAGCGTTTTGTGGTGTGTGAGTTTTGGGAATGAGCTGTAAACTCGCCGAGGCACCAAGATGGGATGGATACGCGGAGGTCTGAACCACTTATCTCGAATGTCCTACCTGCCGGTGTAGGGTGATTCGGGGCTTTCGTTTTTTATGTCCGCAACCTCTGCTGAGCATGTCATCCCATACATTTGATTCGCCTTCGACATATTCTAAGACGAATTCATAACATGAAATTTCTTCTTGCCATCGTTGTATTTTGGCATTATTGAACTTGTTGGTCCAGATATGTCAGCGATCTGTGGTCGGTGAAGATGACGAAGGGGCGGTTGCGAAGGAAATAATCAAATTTCAATATTGCCCACTTTACTGCATATGCCTCTCGTTCCGTCGTGGACCAGTTCTGTTCCGTGGAGTTGAATGTATGGGAAGTGACTGCTATGATATCTTTCTTCCCGTTGTCGGCTTCTTGCATTAAGATTGCTCCACATGCGACGTCACTGGCGTCGGTGGTGAGTGTGAAAAGTTTGGAGAAATCCGGAAACGAGATGACAGGTGGCGAAGAGAGACGGTCCTTGATTTTTTTGAAGGCTCTGTAGGCATTTTGCGTTCAGATGAACAGTTTATTAACCTTGTTGAGTTCGTGTATGGGACCCATAAGTTTTGAAAACATATATGACCTGATATGTTCATGAAGACGTGTCTCTCGGAATTGTCTGATCCACACTAAACGGCCGATAAGGCTTTGTAATTCCTTTTTTGATGTTGGAGGTTTCGTTTCCCTGATGGCACGAACGTATTCTGGATCAGCCTTGAAACCTTCGCTGTTTACTATACGTCCGAGGAATTTTGCCTTTGATGCGAGGAAGGAACATTTATCTGGATTCAGCTTGAGTTCGAATTTTCGGAGGGCGGTAAAAAATTGTTCGAGGGAGAGTATGTACTCCCTAAATGTCCTAGCGTGGACTAGGTTGTCGTCGATATAGGAAGAAATGTTGTCACAGGATGTGACCGTTGCTAGGGCTTCTGCTATGCGACGGGAGAAGATTTGTCCGGCAGATGTAAGGCCGAAGGCCAGGCGCGTGTATTGATAGCATTGGTCCTTCCATGTAAATGCTGTTTTGTATCGGTGTCGCTTGTCGATCTCAATTTGCCAGTAGCCGCTGCGTAGATCGAGGGAAGTGAAATATCTGTTGCCTTTGCCGATTTTGTTGAACAAGTGGTCGATCCTTGACATTGGGTAAGGGTCAAGATCAACAAAGACCTTGTTGAGAGTTCTTTTAAAGTTAGCGACGACGCGAATCGATCCGCTTTTCTTGCGTACGGCAAATACAGGGCTATTGAAGCCTTTGGGTCGCTGCAGTTTTCAATGATACCTTCATCGACCATGCGCTTGATTTCGGTATCAACGTCCGCTTCCAAAGCCTGGGCGATCGGGTGTTGTTTCTGGCTGCGAGACTGACCGTTGGTTGGTATGCGGATGGGTCGAATGAATGTGCCTTTGCTGCTCCTTTCAGTGCCGATAATGTCAGCGTAGCGAATGAGTAAGTTTGCAGTGGCCTCTAGTTCGTCTCGGTTTGGGTGGTTTGGTAGCGATAGCCCCGTGCTATTCTTTAGCCAGGTTAGCTTTTGATCCAGTGTCTGGATGTTGGGCTGTAGTTCTATAGTAGGCTGGTTTTGGATGACATCAGTTTGGGCGCCATATGCTGGATCGTTGGTTGACGATGACGGTGATATGATTTCGGCTGTGTGTGTTGTGTATCCTGAGGAAAGTGTGCGTCTGAATTCTATAGTCGCATTTTGGTTGTCGATTAGATAGGAATCGAACGTATTGTGACATAGGATATTTTGGCAGATCAGGATCGGTGTGGTTTGGGTAGTTACCAGGACGTTAACCTTTTTGAACGTGGGTGAGTCTCGACTGACGATAGTGATGTCGCAAGTTAGTTCGCCAAGGGCGGTGGTGCTGCCGTTGATTCCTTTTACTACGACGTCGGAGCGGGTCATGTATTTCTTGGCTTCTCTGGATAACTGAGATATTGGTAAGATGCAGGTGGAGCATCCAGAGTCTAGCATTGCGACGCCAGAGAAGGTGATATCCCTGAAGTTGAAGGTGGACTGGACGAGCGGTGTATGGTGAGAGAGTCCTTGAAGGTTGAAGGTGTGATGGCTGACGTAGGAGCACGGCGAACGAGGCATCACATCTCGTCCTTCCCGAAGCGAAAATCCTGTTCCACATCATTTATGGCTTGTATATTATCATTCGTTGCGGCGATATGGGCCTGTGCCCGAGTGCGAGGTGGGTGGCGATATAGGCAGTTGCGTCCATGGAGGCAGGGGCGACCTCTGAGGTAGTTCTTGCACACACTGATTCGTGGTGTGTGCTGATGGTTTCTGCGTGTCGGATGGTGGCCATGTTCCGAAGGCTTGGTGATACCCGTCTGCTATGGGTTTGGTTGCCTGCTAGGTCGAAGTGGCGCGTTTCTTTGGTTTGACCGCTGTGGGTTCTGTGTGAAATACACAGTGTCATGCGAAGTTGTGTCGTTGGATTTTACACCGCGATCAAGGTATCTCTTCCCCGGCTTCCCGTTGACTGCTTTGTACTTCCCCGTGTGACTCTTTTTATGGCGTTTTTTATGGCTTAAGTGGCTCGAAAAACGACGCGAGTATAATTAGGAGGGAAGCATTTTTATTGGTCGAAAAATAGAAGCATTTTGAAATATTATTTTATTTTTTGACCGGAACTCGTGCGCCGGACCTATGCGTAAACGACGATAATGGTCATTTTGTGACGGGGCCTTGTCCCGTTCACATCCGACTCTCGCTCTTGAGTATGTTAGTTTATTTGCTTGCAAATCAGCTGAGATATGTCTTATTTTATTTCATAACAGCATGAAGCAGTTGCGCATGACAGACATGATACAGAAGGTGTCACTCGAAATTATAACAGTCAGCGACAGTTCGTTGTTGTTTCATAACTAGATTTTGCTTGTCTTTTTTCATGTGCCGCAGAGGAAGGTCATAAAATCTAGTGTGTGAGTCACTTCCTGGCAAATTGAGGTCCATCTTAAACACATTCATGTCATCAGCACTTTCTTCTACTGGTTTTCTTTCACCTCCAACCAACTCTGTCAACTCTGCGATAGGAAATGAATGGCGGGAAAAGGTTTTGGCGAAACTGGAATCTTCTAGTGCTAAACCTCCATGTTGGCGGCGAATTTAATCATCAACACCACCATCACCATAAAGGGATCTATCAGCAAAGAAATTGAATTCTTGGATAAGAGATAAAGCCGATGACGATGCGATCTACACAGTCTCACATACACATGCATAAACTATTTACACCGGTAACTCATACATATACACAGTCATGCGTTGATACGCATAGTTCCTTCTCCCCTTTACACTACCCACTGCTTGTTGAAACGAACATCGGTACACATAAAAAGCTTAGGTCCGGACACCGAAATAGAATTACAACTGCGTATGTGTGTATGCCAGAACGCACGGATCTGCGCCTAGCATCGAATTGCTTATATAGATGTGTTGGTGTGAATTAACATGCGTACACCTGTATGTATGATAGTACCACTCCAAACACACAGAAAGAAGCAGATTCCCCCTCCCACCATCAAACCAGCATAAATAAATCCAATTTAAAAAGTAAACCAGTTTGTCTGATGATCGCAAAAGCATGAGTCAAAAACTCATATCCATACAACTTACATATATATTCTCCCGGAGTCTCTCTCGTATGCATCAGGACATTTACATTTGAACTCTCGAACATCACTCTATTGTTCTGTATATATAGTATTATATAAAAATTTATTTAGTATGTATTAACTCTCTTGTATATATTTTAACCATTACTCAAGGCCAGATAGATATATAGTGGGAAACGATGTTACAATATGCCTTATCTTATAAGGTAAGATTTTAACTATCAAAAAATAAAAATAAATTAAAACAAAAACAAAAAATGATGCGAAACCTGCAATTTAAGGAGGAACAAGGGGACCCGAGCTAAATGCTTGCAATCTATCAGTTCCGTTATATTTTTCAATCTTGATGTCTCTGCATATATGTGCTTATTTCTTTAGTCAATTAATTTAATCATTTTGTCTAATATTGACCAAAAACAAATTATTTTACATGCCACAGATAGAGTATATAAATACAAATGAAGGCGGCATATTTTTCGAAAACTGTATGTGAGGCATTCATCAGATTGGATTCAGTATGACAGACTGCATTATCTGTTAAATGAAAAATATACAAATATGTCATTGGATTACCATTCAAATATATGTAATATCGATCAGCTGATTTTAACTGCGTGCTATGTTTTGAGATCTAGACCATTTGAAAGATTTTTTTAAATTTTCGAATATAGGTTGTAGTAGTGAACCACACGCTCGAAGTCTATTTGACTTTTTAAAGGGAAACGGCATTGATATAGATATAAAACTGCCGTAGTCAAAGTAGACAACATCAGAAACAGTTTAGAACTGAATATGTTTGTAACTTACATCTGTTTTGCGCATCCATTAAATTTGTTTGGAAAATATTCTGCTGCCAAGAAGTATTCATTTTCTTCGAAAACCTGAACTCAATTTTTCTGCTTCTACCTATCGGTGGGAGTTCCTGCAGCATTATTTGATGGTGATTCTTGCTGTGGTCACTGCTACTAGTTCAACTAAAAGCAGTGACAACCATAATTTTCATATGTAAATAACGGGTTACCATCATTTCTAGATGTAAAAGGAATAAATTTCAAAACGTAAATATTTTCATATAATTAATAAAGGCTCAACGAAAGAGAGAAATATACTCATGTGTATAGATCAGAAAAGGAAGAAAATGCATTAAAAACCTAGCCTCCCGCGGATAGGGGCAAGAAATTTTCCAAGCGGGGACGAACCTCGTCTTGACACTGCTACTACATTCTAGGTAGAAAGGGGGAAATTGAAAGAGGAATCTAAGATTGGTCTTTTATATCCCTGAAACTATATAATTATATATTTGGCAGAACAGTTGGATATAATCCCCACATTCTCATTTGCCCATTGTGAAAAGAATGTCATATATAAGGTATGCAAGTGCAACAAGAATACATTTACACAGCTTTTCTTCGCGGACTACTTACTACCACGGTGAATTTGGAAGCAGAAATAGTAGTCATATTGTTGAATCAAGTATAACAATGTTTTCAAAAGACCTTATTTGCAATTTTCTGGCCAAGACAAGTTATGCATTTTATGAATCTTTACATGACAAATACGCGACATTATATACATGAGCTATACGATCTACTTTTTCAGACATTGAGTAAAAAAGCACACAAGGATCTGCCTGAATGTGAAGATTAAGGTAAAATGTAAAATACCTTTAAATATAATAGAAGCACTTCATATAAAACAGTTTTAGCCAAATCTCAATCTTTGAAACTGAACGGAACAGCAAATCGTTTGATTATTGCAAACAACTTGGTCGAGTTTCTTGGTGGTCGTGTTCGATCAAAAAGTGCTTAATAGATTGAAATCTGGGAAGTTTGATAGGGCAACACAATGAAGTCATTTCATATTCCGGAAACCATTTTTGTACTATTCGTTCAGTGTGGCAAAACGCATTGAATGATTCCATCATAGCTTCATCAGACTAGTCTCAATGATACTTAGATCGTTGTTGCACTAGAAAGTAGACCTTCATGTAAATAATCGTATGCAGTATTGCCCAGCAGAACATTAACCAAACTGGCTTGAACGAAGACATGCTGTTACCATCTCTTCCCACGGGTACACACACGTTCCTTATCATCTTATTTTAATCAGGAGTAAACGAGATTCATAGAAACAGGTGATCTTCCTGCACTGATACAATACGGATGGACATTTATGATAAGTATTTTGACTGCCCTGCGGCTATGCAATTTCATCAGTAACAAGGATCTACTGTGTATTGTGACATATTCCTACCTTCACCTTGAAATCTCTCTGAAATTTGTGTCATAGAAGCTCTTCTTTGGGTTTCCGTTTATTTCTCACATTGACGTCTTGGATGCCAAATACCTTGTCGGTTGTTAGTGATTTTTTCTCCTCGGATCACGATTGATAGTTATTCACCATAATTGAACATGTGCACTTAACAAGCTGTACTGTCGAGGAAATTCTCCGACCCCATCTTCAACATAACAATTTAGCCTTTATGAAAATCACTCATCTTCCTTCTTGTGTATAACTGCGGCATTCAACACATCAAAATGAAGTCCTACTTATGTACTTTATGTACTTTATGTGCAGTTGTTGTAAGGCAGTAGCTGTTATTCTTGCAATATGTAACGGGTCATAATGTTTTCACTTATCAGTCTATGTTTGTGTGTGTATTTGCGCGCGTGTGTGTGTAAGTGAGAATATAAACAGAACAGAAGAAAAATATAAAATGAGTCTAGTTGAATTTATTGATTTAATTTTCAACTTTAAGATCGTTACATCTTAATAAAAAAAAAAGACTTTAGGAGCATTAAGACTAAACGTTTGACTTTCCAGTTATTCAGAACGAATATCTTTGACACAAGACCAAGGGCGTTAACCTTATGTATGTCATAACAATTAAACATGAATGTTAGAAAATCATCTGTAGATCAAATTCTCTGCATTAATATCTACATAATCAACCGACAAAATTATGCTATAATTAGGTAATCTAACATTTTTAGCAATTATTTACTAATGCTTGGTGCTTTGGATCGCGACTATATATAAAAAGAAAGATTGGAATCCACAAAACTTTTTTAAAAAGTCATCTGGAGACTTTCCATGTAACAAAATTGAAAGGAATCAGGAAATGTTATCGAAAGGAAATCTGTTTTCTATGTTTCTAGTCTACACGGTTTTTTATTGTAAGTTGATTCTTTCTTACTTTTGTCTTAATATGTGCATTCGTCAGTTATATGTGGAAGAGTTTTGGGGGGAAAACTGTAGTTTAGAATCTATTACAACAACAAAAAATCGCAGAAAAAATGCGTTACGCTCATATGCACTTGAAAATATAATGTGAATGTTTAGTTTACATATGCATATCTAATGTATATTGAGTTGAAACTGGCTTACTTTCGTTAACATGACTCTCATGGTGTCCCCTTAGTAATCTGAGATTGAAATTTTTTATAAAATGTTTCAGTTTTCCTGACTGCCTTTTGTGGGTTTTAATTTTTTTTTTTAATGTTTTTTGTGTTGTGTGCGCTTTAACTTTTTTCTTTATTTCAGTCATTTACTTTCAACAGTAATTCGTAGGTTAGGTTAGACTATTTTCTCTCAAATTAAATGATTTGTCAAATCATATAATGATGTCACGGAAGAGGTTCACTCATTTTAAATTCCATCTGAACCTACTTGTGTTCATTTTGCAAATGAGCTACTCTCACCGGTGGTCGGTAAAAATGGCAGCGGTAAAAATGGCAGGGTAAAAATGGCAACGGTAAAAATGGCAACGGTAAAAATGGCAAAAGTGGATAAATAGGAAAAAATGACAATTCGACAACAGAAAATTATGACCGTTCGAGAAGGATGAGTCTAAGCTCCCATCCCTCTAGTTTAAAATAGGGCTAAGTCCCCACCTCAATATTTTAAAATAAATATTTTTAAATAGATATTTACTCTAGTGGTGGGGGGAGATAGGCTCCTTCTTCTCTTGTTTTAAATAGGGGCTAAGTTCTCGCTACTAGTATTAAAAACATTTTTTTTTAATTTTAGAAGTTTTATTGGGGGGGGGGCTAGGTTGCTACACCTATTTGCAGTAAAAGCATAAATCGTAGCGTGTTTAAGTGAATTTGATGACTATAATTAATTTTATAATTGATAGCTGACATTAGGATTAGATGTGTGCATATATATATATATATATATATATATATATATATATATATATATATATATATATATATATATTTGTCATCCACAGACAGACTGTTTCGCTGTTTCACAGCGAAACTCATATATATATATATATAAAATAAGTGTATTAGTGTTTATATATATATATATATATAAAATAAGTGTATTAGTGTGTGTATGTATATATATATATATATATATATAATATATATATATATGTGTATTAGTGTGTGTGTATATATATATATATATATATATATATATATATATATATTAGTGTATATATATGTAAGTGTATTAGTGTATATATATATATATATATACATATAAAATAAGTGTATTAGTGTATATATATATATATATATTAGTGTATTAGTGTATATATATAAGTGTATTAGTGTGTGTATATATATATATATATAAAATAAGTGTATTAGTGTATATATATATATATATATATATATATATATATATATATATATATATATATATATTAGTGTTGGGACGATTAATCGGAATTGGGGAATCGGAAAAATCGCAAAGGCGAAAGTTAGGAATCCCATTCACAGATTTCATATTGACTCTCAGAGTCTAATTTAATTATTTTATTGGTAAATTATGGTAAACGAAGTAAATATTCTAGAGTTCACTTAGCCTCAGCAAACCTTTGGAATTTCTGTTCACACCTATTTGCTAAATGTCTATATGACGCCTTTCAGAAACTTCACACTTGAGTATTAAAAGACTGAAAACGCATCAGACAAGATTTTAAATTTTACTGGCACCAGTCTGACCCTGTCGTTGTCTGATAGCCTCTGAAATAATTAATGTTTTATTGGGTTTTTTTGTTGTTTTTTTTTCGGTTTTGGCACATGTGTAAAACATAGATTCAATTGTTGTCCTGAAGCCGTCCAGCACAAACTGATATCGGTGGCTCTAACCCAACCCTATCATGGAAGTTATAAGGAGTAATAAAGGAAAAGAGAAGATTTGCTTCCAAGGGTAAATGTATACAAAACAGATTGAAAGATCAACTGCTATCAGATGGAGATGTGTTAAGAGAACATCTTTTTGAAAAGGCGCCTTGACCACCAGCTGTGAGGTGACTAATCCTGTACCAGCGAATAATCACAACCACGCTCCTGGTTATGCAGAAATTGCATCCACAAAATGAAGAGAAGAGCAGCAGAAACAGAAGATAAACCTGGCCAGATTTATAGCAACAACCTGGATGACTTACCAGCTGAAGCAAAGGCATTACCTCCAAGTGAGAAAAAAAAATAAAAAGAACTTTGCGTAACCAAAGAGCAAAACGTTATCCACAAGTACCAGACAGAATTGAAGATCTGCATCTTACTGGAGAATGGACTACTATTGCTGCTCCTGAGCCCAAACCATTTTTGTTCTGCGACAACCGCATCACAGCATTTGGTTCTGATGAATCACTGCAGTTACTTGCTTCTGCTGATCTATGGCTGATGGATGGCAACTATGCAATGGCACCACAAGGATTTCTGCAGCTTTATGTAATACGAACCCGATTGGTAATACTGCAGTTTCTACGGTTTTTGCTTGTCTGCAGAATAAGACACGAGAAACATATGAAAGACTATTACAAGCAATCATAGACCGCTGCCATAATATTGACATTTATCCAGATCCAACAACCATAATTGTAGACTTTGAACAGGCCACCATCCAATCCATTAACAATGTTTTAGGACCGGAAACACGCACACAAGGTTGTTTCTACCACTTAACTCAGAGTACTTGGAGAAAAATACAGGACCTTGGCCTTACTAGACATTACAAAGAGAGTGGGGACTTTCGTCAATTTTGTGGACAGATCGACTCATTGGCATTTGTACCTGTAGAAGATGTCCCAGCAGGAATGCAATTACTCAAGGCAAAATGTCCCGATGAGGCTGTTCCCTTGCTGCAGTACTTTGACCAAACATGTGTTTCTGGCACATATGTTCCGCGGAGGAGACAAAGCAACCAGCCAGAAGTTCCATTAGTAAACCTTCGGCGCATCCCACCCAAATTCCCACCAGAACTTTGGAATATATATCAAGCAACCATAAATAACTGTTCCAGAACCAACAACCTATGTGAAGGGTGGAACAACAAATTTTATCATCTTGTTGGTTATCAGCACCCATCTATCTGGAAACTGATAAGAATGATTCAAAAGGAAAAGGCCGTTGTGAGTGCAGGGACGCAGTTGGTGAACCACCAAAAAAGAAAACAAAGAAAATATATGCTGATCTGCAACAAAGACTAAAAAATTTATGCAGTGACTACAGTACACAGAAGGAAGGAAAGATTTGGATCAATTTTTAAGTGGACTTGGTTACAACATAAGATTCTAACTTATTTTTTTTATTTTTGGTATTATTGTGGATGAGGACTTACTTAATGTCTGTTTCTGATTTCAATACCGGAAGGCGTCATCAAGTTGACCTATAATTGTTTTTTCCCAAGTTTTTCTGTGTGTTCAGACGTAATCGCCTAAAAAGTAAAATCTCATGGGAGGGGGGAGCTTTAGCTGAATATTCTTTTTAATTTGACAAACTTCTCATGTTTTTCCATTATGTATTGTATCCAAGATTTAAATAAACTCATTGTGAGATATTCATCTATATTTTTTTTCCTTTTGTCATTTTTTCTTATTTATCCATTTTTACCGTTGCCATTTTTAGCGTTGTCATTTTTACCTATTTATCCACTTTTGCCATTTTTACCGTTGCCATTTTTACCCTGCCATTTTTTCCGTTGCCATTTTTACCGCTGCCATTTTTACCTAAATTCACTTGCACTAGTGGTACGTTTTCAAAACAGACATACCCTCTTCATTTACAAAATTACTATAACACTATCTCCCTACCCATTTACATACCTCATTTGATTTTGTGCCAGACATAACCTAGAAAATATTCATATTTATAAATTCAGAAGAAATTTATAAATAACATATTAGTTATTAATTAAATTTATAAATAATGAATTCATAAATTTACATTTTTAAAATTATGTATAAATTTCAGTGTCGAGTTTTTCATAGTTCCAGTGAATGAAAGAAAGTGAATCAGACAGCCATATTGATAAGCCTTTACTAAATATTCGTAAATCTTTAAGATGAGTATCATAATGACATAGTAAACGTAAATCATTTTATTTTAATAAGAAGCAATAAACACTTGTTGTTCAAAACTAATTGAAAAGTGCAACTATAAAATAGGTATCTCCAAAAATGTGCTATAATATTTTTTTTTTTAAAATGCCTCAACAAACCTAATAAAAACAAAATTTTATCGTCAAAATCTTTGTGTTATAATAAAAAAAGGAAAGATCAAAGGCTTTTTTCACGTAAAAACATTTTTAAAAATCCTTTTTAGAACATTGGAAATTTTGGTTAAAAATCTTGTTTTTCTGGCATCAACGCGGGACTATAAAATTGTACGAGGTATTTGAGTTGAGTATCTTTTTGTGGTGAAAAACATTGATTTGAAAATCCTTGCAAAAATCAGTTAATTGTCGGATTTTAATGAAATTTCCAGGATTTATTCAGAATTGAATGAAATTATTTTTGAAAGTTTTTTTTTTTTTTTAGAAAATCTTTGGGAGAATATTTTTTTTTTACATCTACTCATTTAATTTTATGAAATTTCAAGAAACTCTTTTTGTATCGTTTAATGTTTAGTTTAAGGACACATCAAAAATGATGTGTCCTTAAACTAAACATTAAATTAAAGCTATATTTACTAATCATAAATGGAAAAGCTCACTACAACTTAACGACCCCCAGTATTTTAAAAAGAATTTTGAATTTATTTTATGTGTTTATAAACGTGATGATTTTTGTAAATACTGATGTCCACACACGACATTATCAGAAAATAAAAGCGATAACTATAGTAAATTTAAAATTTATTGGTTATTTTCGAGCATTTCCTCAACAAGCATCATTGTAAAGTACTTAAAATTCAATAAAATATTAAATTGCTTATGATGTTTTCTTAAATTTTAAAGATTACTAGGAAGTTAAAATATATATAATAACAAATTATTCACGTTGTATTCGTCAATTAATTTTTACAGTTCCTAAAATATCCTCTTAAAACCTCCTAAAATATCAGGCTGTCGATAAAACACATGCCAACGTGTTAAAAAGGTTTTCTGTGATATTTTAAACTAAAAGTAAGTAATATTTATTTCATTCAGTTTAATTAAAATTTAAATCAGCTAATATCCCTCAAATAAAGTTTCAGTACTGTGAAGTATATTCTAGTTTTGAAAAATTATGCTGTTGCTATCGATTCTTTTTTTACTGATCAGAAAAATATTCCAATCAATTTAAATTCGGTTTGAAATACCGTAAAGTATTTTCCTTATAGGAAATATTAAATTTTAGGTTGGAATTAAAACTAAAATAAAAGCTTCAAGAAAATTATCTTTTTAAACTTTAGGTATGGCTTTTTTAAAAGTAACTATATTAACGGGATTAAATTGAAAAAAATGTTTTTATAAAATATCATTGGAATTTACGCTGAAATCACCTCAAAGATTTACCTCATACGATCCTATATGGTAAAAAATGTTATTTAATTCTTTGCAAGATGTATTTAGTTGAAAATTTTTATTTGTTTCTTCACTGAAAGCTAACAGTAGTAAACATATTTTGTAACTACCACGACATTTCATTACTGACGCGTGCTTATATTTTTTAAGTACTTTTATTGAATAAAATTTATGTAATTCTGCGCTCCTATTATATTGTCGGAGTTAGCTCCTCCTCATTTCCTTAATCTTTCAACAGGGGTCTCTCTCTCCCACGAGTATAAATACTGGCTGACCTTTCTCTCTTTTCCGACTTAGGCCTTGGGCGGCCATCTCGCGTGGAGATGAGGTAAAATCTCTTTTTCGAATCAGGCCTTGGGCCGCTACCTCGTGCGGAGGCGAGGTGTAAAACTTTCTCTTTTCCACTTACACCAATATGTGACCTCTCACCGATACAGCGTTTCCCATATTCTGGGAACACGCTAAGGACAATACAAGTACGTACGGACACTCAACACAAAACACACACATAACTTCTCCATACAAACACTCTGTAACTTTTCATGTCTTCGTGTATTAATATATTTGTTTACCCATAATATATATTTGTTTACCCATGTATATCGGTCTTGTTTGTTTTCTTTTGTCTTCTTTGGACTTCAAAGTCCAACATTCCTATGTAGCTGGACCGGCTAGCAGGAAATCTTAGCCCAGAGATATCTTCACATTTTCACCCCGCACGGTCCACTACACTATCTATCTATCTATGGGCGGCGCGTCTTACCTCCGAAACACTCACCCGGAGGGAGGGGACTTTTTGGGGTCCCCGTTGTGGCCTCTACTATTTTTTCAGCACTATTTTATGGCCACCCGCTATTTTTTTAAATTATTTTTAAACTGACGTTATATTATCAGTTTTTTATTCCGAGATCATTCACTAAGAAGGATCACTGATTTTTTTATAATAGTAATACTAACCAGAAGTCCACGGCTAATAATTAAAATAAAATTTGTATTCCTTACTTTTTACATTTATAGAAAGTTAAAAGTCTGAGAAAGTGATGGCATAAAAAATAAAAATGTTTAATTTCAACACATGAAAATTTTCCCCTAAAACTGTAATACTCTTTTTAAAACATATTTTTAAGACAATCACGTTTATGTTGTGTTAGAATCTTTTTTCAGCAGAGATGAGTCGGCAGTTAACCTTTTATGTAAATGTAAAAAAATGTGACTTAGACATTTTTTGAGTAAAATTTAGTCATGAAATATTTTTTTTTTTTACCGAGATATATTACCCTCTTAATTGATTTAAAAGAACCGTTCAGAAAGAAAATTACAATTTAAAAATCAAGTGCTACTGAAATTAGCACTTCTGTCCCCACTCCCCAGTTGGCATGGGATCCCCACGCTGTTGGGGGGTTCGGGGTAGTAAACAAAAGCCCTGTTGATTATTCTAGTTGGTGATTGACAATATAACTTATGTAGAAAAAAAGTAAAAAGTACAAAAAGCAAAAAATAAATAAATAACGCTGCTGAAACTAGCCCTTCCTCAGGGTTCCTGCGTAGTACGCAATGCATCGGCCATGCAGATACACGATGTATATTATTGGCTGATGACTGATAATGTAACGTAAGTTTAAAAATAATTTTTAAATAAATGGTGGATGGCCATAAAACAGTATTGAAAAAAAATGGCAGAGGCCACAACGGCTCCCCCACACAAAAAGTACCCCCCACGGGTCGAGTGATTCGGGGGTAAGACGCGCCAGATCTGCTAGTTCTTTTTATCAGAGGATTTAAGCCTGAACTCATCTTTGTTCCGATCTTCCAACTCCATATCGGATTCGTGCTTTCGCCATCAGATGCACTCATCCTTTCCTCCTACTAGGGTTCCTCCTCATTTTTTACTTCTTCGTCGTCAATTCTAAGTCTTATTTGAGCAGAGTGGCACAGTAAATTCTGTCTGTGTTGTTATTACAGCTGTATTGTGTCCCTTTTGTACAATAAAGTTCTCTTTTCGGAACTTGATTCTCTGTCTCTTTTGTACCACTTTTTTCGTTTGTCGAATAGGACATTGTTATAGGTGATCTAATTTGTTTTCTCATCAATACAGAGGGACTTTGCGCTCTACCTGCCTGTGGAATGGTTCTATAACTTAGTAATAGTCTTGGTAGGTAACTATCTATGGTGTCTCTGGTGGGAATAATGCCTTAATTTCTATTTTCACCGTCTACACCATTATCTCTGCAATTCCATTCGATTGCGGGTGGCATGGTGGTGTTTTATAATGGAGGCATCTAATTTGTTTTAACCACAAACACAAAGTTTCATCACAAAATTTTGGTGCATTGTCAGTGACTAATGTTTCTGACATCCTATTTCGGGAAATTTTATCGTAATATTTATTTTATCGTGGCTGACTTCCTATCTTGAACTCTAACAGCATCCGACCACACAGAGAATGAATCAGCCAAAATGAAAAATAGTTATATGCTTTTAAGATGTACATGATCCATATGAACACGGCTCTTCCCCGACGAAAGAGAAAAAACGGCAATACACAGAAATACCGACGGACCGGAAATACTAAAAACCGAAGTGGAACCAGCATGGCCACATTGAAAAGAAACAAAGCGGTAGGGCCAGACGGATTTGTAATAGGGATGTTGGCAGCCTTAGAAGATTTCAGCACAGACAAGATTACAGAAATAATAAATGAAATCTACAACAGTGGTGATATACCAGAAGACCTAAGTAGATCTATTTTCATAGAACTGACTTGGCGCAAACGAATGTGAACTCCACCGAACAATCAGTAATGAGCCACATAACAAAACTAACGATCCGAATTCTGATAAACAGGGCGCGCAGCAGAATCAGGCCAGAGATAGAATGAGAACAGTGCAGGTTCGTTAAAAACACCGGAACAAGGAATGCGATATTTGTTATCAGAAAAAGCAATACAAATCCAGAAGAACGTGTTTTATAGACTACACAAAGGCGTTCAACAAAGTACGCCATAATTATCTGTTAGAGCGGATCAGCAACCTTGACATATTCGGGAAAGACATTAGAATATCAAAAATCTCTATTGGCAGCAAACCACCTGCATACGGATAAAAATGAGTGCAGCAGATATACAAAAATAGAAAGGGGTATAAGACAAGGATGTATCTTCTCACTGGATTATTCAACCTATACAGCGAGGCAATTCTGAGAAAACTGAAAATCCTACTAGGATTCATAATTGACGGGCACAATCATTAGAACATAAGATATGTAGATGATACAGTGCTGATAGCAAACACGGAATGGAAACTACAAAACCTCCTCCAGGAGGTAGCGAAGGAGAGCGAGAAGAATGGAGTAAGCATAAGCTACAAGAAGACAGAATGTATGGTCATCAGCAAAAGGATGGGCCCAAAATGCAATTTACAGGTACAAAAATTTAAATATCTGGGAAGTGTTCTAACAGAAGACGGAACGTGCTACACTGAGATCCCAAGATGTATTGGGATAACCAAAGACACATTCCAAAAAGCTAAGAAGATTATTACGACACAAGAAAGTTTCATTGGAAACAAAGAAAAGAGTACTGAACTGTTACGTGATATTTGTCCTCCTGTATGGCAGATGAAGAAGAGACTCGAAGCGGCAAAAATGTGGTTCTACATTACCTCTTTTCTTAATCTTTCTGGTGACATTAAAACAACTCCACTGCATATAAGACCCTTCTCTATAGTTAACTTGTGCCTTATCTCTTTATAGGGTCTCTTTACCCCAGAACAATTAATCCATTTATGCAATTTTGCTTAATACTGGTTCCTATAAGGTTTCGAATGCAAGATGTTTTAGAGGTAATGCATCAGTTTCAATCCAGTTCAATATTTTATTTTCTGAATTTTCTGATCTTTCTAATCATTCATAGTTCGATTTAAGTTTTGATAAAATATCAAAATTTGGAATAGTGCTTTATTTCGCATATTCGATGTCGAATTCAAAGGCCATGAGCTTTATAGTCCAATTAAAAATTCTAGATGTGGCTTTAGGTAACTCCTTCTCTCGGGTTAAAAATAAACTCTAAAGGTTTATAGTCAGATTTCAACAGAAACATCCTACCTAATAAAAGAATTTGTGAGCTCTATCTGTACTCCATACTCTAACGCTTCTTTTTCAGTGTTTGAATAGTTAGCTTCAGCTGATGTTAATCTCCCCAAAGGTACATTACAGGGTGACCTTCCTGGGACAAAATCGCTGATGCAGTATGCTCATTTGCATCCGTAGTTAAAGTCACTTCCATTTTAGGGTAAATTTTTTTACAACAGTTTTATATAAGTGTTTTCTTTAGATTTTCAAATGCTGTATACTGCCATTTAAATTCGTTATTCTTTTTTAAATAACTCCGCAAAGGGTTATATTATATTTGGCCAATATCTGCTATAGAAATTTTCTTTTTTTTTTTTGTGGGTCTAAATACCTCCGATATTTTCTTTGTGTAATTGGTGTCTGGTGAAATTCTGTCTTCATATATGCTATTGTGTCGCAATTTAATACATATTGATTCTTCTTTATGGTCATCCCAACATTTTTTAATTAATTTTTTTTAAAACTCTTCTTTACTGGAAGCACCGATACATATATTATCTTGATAAATTATTGGTACATTTTATTGTTCACTGAAAAATAGCACTTGCTGTTTTTAAGTCATAAGGCATACAGTTCCATCTGAGTAATCCTATCGGAGAGTTAATCGTTTATATCTGGTTATAGGCAGATTTGAAGTCAATTTTGGCAAAGTATGTGACCAGAAACTCTTTCTACTCCATGAGAAGAGATCAGCTATTGGGATTACCTAAGGTTCTGCTGGCTGGAGATCTGCATACGTTGCACAGGTGGCACAGGCTTCCATATACTGCCAAATTTCCTTGGACATGTCAGATCCCTCGCCCATCTAACACAGACGTTGATGCTTAGATGCCATATGATAGTCTTCGTACTATCAAGGCATCCTGTGCTTCGAGTTCGTTTCTGTAAAGAATGGTTTCAAGAAGTCTCATAGCATCTCGCCAGATCATCCTCAGGCAATAATTTCGACTAGAGTTCCCAGTGTTGGATCTTCCACTGTCTTCCGGTGAATTTGCATAAGTCTTGTATAGGTTTAGCAGAATACCAGATACTTAAATATCAGACAATAGACCTCAGTTTTCATTTCATGCCTTTTGCTATTCGTCCATGAAACGGTCCACCCGGTCCACTCGGGAAACAATCAGGCACAGCAGGAGCAGCAGCCAAGGTTACCAAGCACCTCCTATGGAAGAGCAAGGCCTCTGGATATGACAAAACTGTTGGGGATATGGAACCACTGAACTATTCATCAGCTGAAGGCCCCAACAGTAGCACAACCCACAGCCTCATTGTTCCCGGCAACAGACAAAACTCAGATCGCATTACTCATACTCTCCAGAGGAAGCATAAAAAAAGAAAAACGCTGAGGCAATATGTTACAGGCAAAAGCCTTAAAATAGGGGACAATGCCTGTGTTCAACCTTCAAAACCTCATGCAAGAAAATGAAGTAAAGTTACAGTTTCAATACGACTGACTGACCGGTTATATGAAATTATGGCAAAAAATGGAAAGATTTTTACGGACGCAACAGACGTTTTCTGCGTCAAACCCCTCGTTCCACCCACACATTCCCACAAAAAGCAACGCGTTACACCAGTGAAAGAGCTGGATCAAAAGTATGAGGAGAACCTGATACCAGAGGATAGAGCTAGCATACATGAGAATGAAGCAACGCTAGAAGAAGAGCAACAGACAAACAATAGACACGGTCAGGTCAAATTATTCAAAAACCAGCTCGCTTCATGCTTAAAGGCTCCATACATAACCTGATCAAGAACAATATTTTTCTTTATCCTTACCGTCTCCTACCACCCAACCGTCCCTCCTTCATATACACATATCATGGCAATGACAAATCCCATGACCCACATGTACTGCAATTGCCACACAAAGCTATAGAACCCAGACTGTCCTACTATTTTACCCATAGCTGGGACACACACAAAAAAGAAGAACAAAATAAAGGTAAACAATCTAAAAAGATAAAAGGGGGAGATGCTACGTGTATAAGCAGTTCCTTAGTTATCCCCACTTCCACTCTAAGGAGCTCTCCTACTTAGGAAAGACCCCACTTCCTGTAATGGTGACAAAGAAATAAATGTCTGTTTCTTAATAGCATATGTTGATGATATGATATGATGATATATGGGTGCACCTCCAAAACTCATGATGACCAGAGATTGGCAACTGATCTCTACTTCAAGCTAGCTCTAACATCTCAGTGGGAGAAAAACTGACTGATTACATTCAATGTCAAATCCAAACTAGTTACATTCCATCATCACCAATTGAACCCTGAACTACCACCAGTCATGATGAATGGATGTTCCCTTGGGAAGGTTTTTGAGGCTTAAATTCGCCACAGACCTTGTGGAACTCGTATATATGATCTATTGGTAAAGATACAGGAAAAATGGTCAGTTCCCTGTATTTTTCCAATAAATACCTGGCCCTCCATGCTACCCTTTACCTTTACAAGAGCCAGATCAGGCCACAAATGGAGTACTGTTGTCATATTTGGGTAGTAGCTGCCCAGTCCTCACTTCCCAGTTTCAATAGAGTCCAAAAGTGTCTCCGCGACCTTGTGGTTGACAAATTATTTCACAGACGGGATATGGCAAGCCAACATCAGTGCTCTATCACTATTTTCATGGAAAGTGCTCAGACGAATTGTATTCCTTGGTTCTACCAGTTCTAACCTTCACTGCTAGGACACACCATGCTACTGACCTTGTAACAAACCATCCACATTCTGACCATATTACATTTGTGAGAAGTAAGTTCGACTCAATCAGCTTCTTCCTGTGAAACACTTCTCTGTGGAACCCACAAGAGAATGTTTCTCCATTTACTACAATCTTAACCTGTTCAAGTCTATGGTTAACTGTTATCTTCCTCTCCTATGTGCATAAACTGCCTCTAACTCTCTAAGCCTCTACCTTGAGTGGCTTCCATGCTTTGTACAGGGTGAACCTCATCGTAAAAAAAAGCAAATTTTACAGATATGTGCACTGTAGAAAAAAATTAGATAAACTTCCATCTGTCAAAACCTTAAATAAACACCTAACTCGATCTTAAAAATGCATTTTTGTGATATTTTAAACTAAAAGTAATATTTGTTTCAAATCAGATTAATTCAACTTTAAATATTCCTCAAATAAAGTTTCAGAAAAGTATATTTTATTTTTGAAAGATTTTTTTTATAAAGAGAATTACATTGTGATAACAGATGGCTAAACATGGCACTAAAATCAGTGATTTTTAAACAAAACCTCCTTTCTGTCAATTTAAATTAGTTTTGAAATACAGTAAAGTATTTAGCTTATGGAAAATATTAAATTTAATCTATTAGTTTGAAATTAAAACTGTATTTTAGTTTTAATTTCAAACTAATAGATTAAATTTAATATTTTTGATAAGCTAAAGATTCTTCATTTTTAAAATTCATTTTAAACCTTAGGTATCATGTTTCTATGGAGATATCTATTTTAATCCCTTATTGTTCTTTTGAAGTTACTTTTAAAAATCTGATTTTTGTTCATTTTACCAAATTTAGGGAACTTTTCAGTACTCTCAATAAACAAAATATTTAGTTGACAAATAAAATACTCAAATGAAATTTACTGATCTAACACCTACTGAGTAAACTTGCATAACAAGTGTATGTGCAATCTTTAAACTTTAAATCTACTTTGAAATGACATAAAGGAGAATAAAGGTTATTTGCACTAATGTCCTTGGAATTAATCTTTTGTCTCTACCTTCAGATAAAAGTTAAATAAATCTACAAAAATTTTATTTGAAATATGTGGCATCAGTCATAAATTTGAATAATTAAAGCCATGTCCAATTCAACATTTAGCTGTTTAAGTAAAAGTTAATATTGTAATAAACATGTGTCCTCAATAAAGATATTAATTTATGTTGTAACTAGAAATATTGGAATTATTTTTTTAGAATCATTTTTAAAATGTAAAAATTCAAAGCTTCATTTCTTCAACTTCAGGCTTGCTGCTGGTCAGTCGGATCCAGTGTGCTTACCGTGTCGATGCACACGAACGAGCAAAACGCTATGTTTTCAACTCAGAAGTACCTTTGGAACGTCGCCAGTTGGATGAGAATCACATAGCCATCCGAGATCTTCTTGGTCTAAAAGAAAATGAACACATGGAAATATCAGAACACATTAAGACAGTTCAAGGATCTAAAGTCTGGCGTTTACATGAGAAATATTTAGGAATTCCTGTATTTGATGTATCTTTGACAGTTAGCACAGATGAGACAGGTCACTTGACTGGTGATGCGACAGGAGAATTTGTTCAAGGAATTGAACAAGATATTTCTAGTGTCACACCTCATTTATCAAAATCAGAAGTGCTTGACATTGTTCTGCAACTAATGGGTGACAAAAAATTCGAAGATGAAATTTTATCAACCAAATGCCAGTTGGTAGTTTATATTGATGACTCGCATAAAGCTTTTCTGGTTTATAAGGTTGAGTACCTTCTGGTAAATGAAGCAAAAGTGGAGAGACCCTCATTTCTGATCGATGCCAACACTGGTGAAGTACTTCTAAATTGGAACAATTTGGACACAGTAGCCAGGTTAGTAGAGGGTGTTGGCGGAAATGAAAAGATGGGTTTTATCTATTATGATAAAAAACACCGGAAAAGCTATTTGACACAAATTGGTGATACATGTTTCCTGGAAAATGATTATGTCAAAGTGATTGATATGCAATATAACAGAAAGATAAATGATACAGACCCTGTGAATTTTTCTTGTGAAGATGATTACTATGATGAAGTAAATGGTGCATTCTCACCAGCTCTTGATGCATATTACAATGCCAACATTGTTCATAGAATGTTTTATGAATGGTATGGCATGTCTCCACTTGGTAAGCAAATTCTCTTTAGGGTACATTTTGGAGTTAGTTATGAAAATGCCTTTTGGGATGGAAATTCATGTACTTTTGGTGATGGTGGATATATATTTTATCCTCTTACAAGTTTGGATGTTTCTGCTCACGAATTAGGCCATGGTGTTACAGAGCGTTTTTCAGGCCTTTTGTATTTCGATGAATCAGGATCTATAAATGAAGCATTTTCAGATATGACAGGTGAAGCTGCTGAGGCATTCGATTTTGAGAATGATTGGAAAATAGGTGCAGATATCATGAAGCAAAATGAAGCTATGCGATATTTTGAAGATCCAAGAAATGATAATTATTCCATAATTCATTATGAAAATTTTACTTATGATACTGATCCCCATTTTGGAAGTGGTATTTACAACCATGTATTCTATATCATCGTCCAAGAGGGACAACTTCCGATCAAAGAAGTTTACAGAGTATTTCTAGTGGCGAATCAAATGTACTGGCATCAGAGAACCACTTTCACTTCGGGAGCTTGTGATGTGATGAAGGCTGCTTATGATCTGGGAAAAGACATTAGTATTTTTCGCAATGCTTTTGAAAGAGTTGGAATTAAAGTATGCAATGTGTCAAAGCATATTTTAGGTTTGGTGAGCAATAGAACTCTAATGGATATTAGAGTTGAGCCTCAAGTGCACCCTCTTTTCTCATTTGCCTATCCGCCATGGGCTGCCAATATCACAATACATGCCAATAGTGATTGTGGTGAAGTGCACGTCAAAGTGTCTTATGGTAATGAAATATACAAAAACTCAACTGTGATTGCCGAAGGTACAACACATGTGATCATTGAAACGGTAGCATCTGATAAAATATTTATCCAATTATCACCAGAAAAATCCAAGAAGCTCACAAATGTTCACTTGATTGCTACTTATTCTTGTAGCTCTGATTTTTTGCCTGATAGCTTAATGGAATATTTCTTGTATTATGAATATTGCCAAAAAGAAACTGATAATCCTTGAACCTAACATTTCATCCACCAAGAAATTGTTACTAGCATCATTTATCTTTTCTAATCTGATAAAAAACATTTATTTGTCAAAATTAATCATGAACACTTTTTAGATGATGTTGGATAGTGTTATCCAGATATTGACTGTTTTTCAGTGGCTCTATAAAAGTTTAGTTTATCAGTCAGTTGATGAAATGCGCTGACTACAAAACATTTCTAATGCTATTAAGTTGAATGCAACAAAAATATGCATTAACAGTGTTTCTTTTTTCCCTATATACTGGGATAATAAATCTCATTGCTGTCTACTTTGTTTTTGTTTACGTATTCCAAGTGTGGAAACAGAACAACATAATTCTGTTTATGAAACTTTTTCATATTTTTAACTACCTTCAGGATGTAGTCAGTCATGACTCTCCAATATTTCCTTTTCTTTAATAGCTATGAATTACTATAACAGTTCTTGGGAAAGTGGAATGTTTTCCTGCTACCTTCGCCACAATTTTGAATACAAAGTTGTCTTTATCAACATGTTTGGACATAATTTGCCACTTGCACATCCATTTTTTTCTAACATGACTTGATCGTAAGCACTGATTGTATACACTACAAATGTGTGTTGTTTTGTGATCTATTTACAAGGAAAAACATCCTTTTTCATTATATAACATATGTAGTTTCAAAAAAATGTTATTATTATTTACTTATGTACATTAAAAGTTTTTAAATGACTTTTAATGTAAATAAGTGTTTAATAAGTGTGAAGAATTAAATCATAAACCATAATATTTGGAAATTAACTAGAGAGAGAGAGAGAGAGAGAGAGAGAGAGAGTGTGTGTGTGTGTGTGTGTGTGTGTGTGTGTGTGCAATAAAAATATAAAAGGTTGATCAATCAAACAGAAGTTCTTCAGTAGTGACAATAACTTTGAATAGAAGTAACAAATTATTGACAAAGTAAAGAAAGGCATAAAAAGCAAGTACTCTTGCACTTATTATATCAGAATTAGGGAGAAGTAGGTTCAACTATGGTTCTCTGTGTAAATGGTGAGAAATGTTCCAATAACCTATTCTTGTCTCTTGCTGTGTACCTATTTGAATTTAATTAATCCTACCAGCTGTTCACCCACACCCAAACTTATATGAAATTAAAAAATAACAAAACAAAACTGGTCTATCTTAAATTTTTCAACTATGCTAAAAATGGAAATTAGTTTAAAAATAATTATTTATTAAGTATTTGGGCAGAATACCACAAGTAGTGTGGATCAAACACACAATACAATGTGATCTGTGATACCGGTCCATTAATCATTATGTCACAGAGAAAATGGAGTTTTTTCAAGCAACATGGATTTTAATTTTATGAGACAACTTTATAACATACTTTATATTTCACAAGTTTTGTGCACTTATTTTAATACTATATTTTCTGCTTGAAAAATAGGCTTATTAAGCATGGCTGATGTTTTTTATTTCAATACTTATCCAAAATGTTCTATGGATAATGTGAATGAGCATAAAACATTGACAAATTCAACTCTTTTTTGTATTTTAATCAATTTGTTAATCTAAATTATTAACACGTATTTAAAGAAGTTCAGTTTTTATTTTTTTACTTTGACCTTATCCTTTCTTATTTAATTTCTTTTTTACTGTGAAATAACCATAATAATTTTTGCATAAAGTTATTTTCATAAGACTTTTCTTTCTTAAATACTTCCTCTACCTGTGAACTGTTTTCAGTGGCAAATCAGTAGTGACAAAATATACTTGGTGGTGGTGTTTCTGTGATACTATTTGTCATTGCTGAAAAGGTGTTGTTAAAACATAAGAAAGTGTTATGTGTTGAAGAGTTAATACAAAAAAACCTGGGAAAAATTGAAGATTAAATTCACATATAAACTGTATAAATTGTATGTTGAGCGGTTTGAACAATGGATAAGTGACCCAAACATGAGGGTCGATGCAGAAATTTCATTTTTACTAAACAACAGATGTGAAGTTGATTTGAGACTTGGGTGGGGGGGATAAGCCACTCACACTCACTGAAAAGGTTGATGAAAGATATTGAAATGAGGGAATTGGGAAGAGGGAATTCCCCAAAGTTATGATGTAAACCGGAGAGGATTCATTGAAATGTCCCTACCTCACCATACCCCATGCCAGTTTTTGGCAATGTCCATAAATACGAATGTGCAAAGCAAATTTGCCATATGGGCCAAAGAGAGACTGGCCAGAGACAAGACAAAAGAGAGGCTACATGATTACCTGCCGAAGAGAAGCTCTGACTTCATCCTTGTGTTGAAGTTTACCAAAAGAGCAAACCAGATTTGCGCCAGATTGATAATAGTATCACTTCCAATTTAGATGCAGGCTGGGCTGATAAGTGATTGCATGTGAACTCTGATATAAACCAATTATTGTACGGAGACTGTTATAAAACCAGTATTTACTTTTGTTCAATTTATTCGAGTGTTATTTTTTTTTTCCTGTACGTCATTGCCCTGCTTGGACCAGCCCAACACGAAAATACCTGTGATGATTTGATCTTGGCTGCCTTATTATCTAAAAATCACAATGTGGGATAGGGTAGCTCTAGACTAAAGCAGTCGCTTCAGCGACCAGCCACAGTGTTGGAAGTCTTGGACGACTGACTGGGGTGTGTGCACATTTACATTTCTACTATAGTGACATTAAAATATTAAATCTGGAGCCATTTGAACATTTTATGATAATCTTCCAGAAAATATGACAATTCACATAGGAACAACAATTTCAGTATTGCACAAAAGATTCAGTTATATAAAAAAATTGAAAGTTTATGATAAAGTTTCTTGTGAGGTATTTCTAAGTTTAAAATGAAAATATCTTCATAACCAGGGCTAATAACATAGTATAAAATTCTTTTATAAATTATGTAACTATATTGTAAAAATAAATGCTTATACATATAGTCAGTACCAAATAAATTTATTGAAATAAAAAAAAATAAAAACATTTACAATTTTTAAAATAAGGGTCTAGAGGAATTTTCTGCCTAGCTATTTTACATATCTAGTTTTTGTTAGACTTACACCACTTTTTCTATTCCAGGAAAAATATAATGATTGATGAATTAATTTTACTCTTATAAAGTTTCAACTACAGAAGAAAGAGATAGTTATAATCTTTAAGAACAGTGTAAGCAATCCAAAAAGTTTGATGAATGCTGAAAATACAACTATATATGGTAAATAAGATTAGAAAGAATTGACATCCATTTTCTCTTTTGCTATGAAAGAAACTATTCTGCTATGAAAGAAACAACAATGAAATGTAGAGATCTAGTAAGTTTGTGGAAACAACAGTGCATCTTTTAATGTGGTATAATGAAAATTGAAAAGTAAGACAAATCAACCAATCAAATAATCTACTTGGTGCATCATGTCAGATACTTAATGAAATTGGTTTATGTGGCAAAAGTCTAATGAGTATGAGGCTTCAGATAAAAGGCAACATGGCATTTTTTCTAAAAACATGTTTATATTCTGTAAAGGAATTCTTGAGGAAAATAATTGGACACTGAAAGTGACATAAAAGGGTGGGTATTCAGATTCAGAAAAAGCTGCTCCTTTCCTTTGTGACAAGGAAGGTAGGGATACCATCTTGTCATTGGGGACACACTAATGAACAACAACAATCATGTATAGCTTAAAGTACAGATACTCTATTTATCTTTAGAGTGGAGGGGAAAGATGAAAAGGGACTGATTAGATTTTTTGTATGTAGAAACAAATTAAGAAGAGGGAATTAATTAAGAGAATTAATTGGTTCTGATAAATTGATTCAGTGAAAGTAGACCCCAATGGTTGAACCCAAACATACTTGCAGTTAACCAGATAGATAAACCACAAACACCTCTTGCAACCACTTGGGTAAACTAGGAAAATGACAAGTTGAAACTTACCAGATAACCTGCAAAAACATTAAAAATCAAATTTTAAGCTAAAACACTAATCAGTAAGGCACTCTTATTCCTTGGAGGTTAACCAGAGTATTGCGTAGAATGAATTAGGTCAGCTGACCTAAGTCCAAGAGAATATTTTGTTTATGTGAGAAAGTTAGTTTATCAGTCAAGTACAGAATCAGACCCTGAGGAAAGTTGTCTATGATAGATGAAAGAAAAAAATAGCATAGATTTACCACATATTTATAGAGCAAAAAATGTAGTTCTAGCCAGTTTCTTACACTGAGCTCTAACAAGCTATTCAAACTGAAATGTAGTTCTGGGGGAGAAGGGAAGTTGTAGTCGTTGTTTCAGAGAAACGACCCTTCAAAAAATGTGACACAGTAAAAATGGGCCAAATGATTCCTGCCACTGCCACAAATGACAAATAACAACTACTGCTACCTTCACCAGAGTAATTTGACCAATAATAATGTAATTCTTAAGACCAGTAACTGTAGTGCCTTTGTCAAGGTAAATCAATCAGAAGTCAAGGTAAATCAATCAGAAGTTTACTTTACAGTGAAGCTGATAAAGCAAAAGAAGAGTAGATATAATCATAAGAAATTTATAACCAACAACAATCACTTGTTATTGTTAGATGTTGGTTTCATTGTCTTTATTTTGAAATCTCAGAAACCATCAAGATTGTGATGCATAGAAAATTATAACACTGGAATACTTCAACACTAAACATGATAATCTCTTTAGATCTTATGCATAATATGAATGTTACTATTTAATTAGCATAAACAATCAGGTATACCCAGTTTGAGATAAATAAATTGGTCACTCTACAAAAGCAGCTTAATAATTCCAAGATGAAAATTGTAGTCCACAAGGTGCACAGAATGTATTTAAAGTTAATGGCAAACATCACTGCACAAATAAAAATCTTGAATGAGGTGGACATTGCAGATATACAAAATAGCCATGATAGGTGCTCAAACAACAGAATGGATGAAATAACTTATGGTCCCATGGATAATGCATTCAAAGCACATGTATATGGTTACAACTATTCTAATGTTGCCAGATAGTTCTTCTGTTAGGTTGTTCTTGAAATTGTTACAGATGCTGGAATACAAAAATCAGTGATTCAGTGAGGATTGCATCAAAATAGAATGCTACTCAAATGTAAAAATATTAGAAACAATCTTAAACTGAAATATTTTGAACAGAGTAATTGAAGAGGTTTTCATCCAAGAATGATGACTATAAATAAATCGCATATATGAAACAAGTGGTAAATTATCAGGATAGCTAGACAGTGGGCAGATGATAAAAACAATCATTGAGTAAAACTCAGAGGATAAATAATTTTTAGTTATCTTGCCTCATTTGCTTTCATTTTTGTGTATGGGCATGCCAACTGAAAAACAAAACTCCTTTTATTCTATACTACTCATGATGTGAAAAATATGGCATTATTTTATTTTCAGCAGCATAAAAAACAAGGGCAAAAATGTCATTCCCTTGGTAACCAAAGGCCAATCAGCCATGAAATAATAAAACTTTATAACACCTCTAACATTACTTAATTTTCATAAACATCAAAACAGGTTTATACCACAATTTGTGAAACACAAGGACAGTAAATCTCTCAAGAAAGAAGCCTAGTAATTGATCTGGCACCTTGACTTTTCTACAAATATTTTCATGGCAACTGTACTGATGAGGTTTTTTCCTTAGTGCCTTGACTGTATGCATTTAAGCTTGCTACTTCATTGGCAACTAGGTCTCATAATTTTAATGTTGAACTAGCAACCACCACTTCTATTCTAACAGTTATTTTACTTGCATGTCTTACCTGTGGAACTCCCTTCTGATTTCTTGCTTCATTGCCACCTATAATCTTCAAAAATTTAAATGCAATTTAATGTCTTATATCTTCCTGAATCCTGTTCCTTTATTGTCCTTTCCTCTCCTCTCCTCACTAAAGTTTTCTCATTCTCTTTCACTTTCTGTAAACCTCCTGTGTCCTAGCAGCATTATTGCCTAGGTGAAATGATTAAAAAAAGGAAAAAGGATCACATACTGGAGCATCAGTTGCCACTGTTGGCATTCTTGAAATTTCAGGTGTCTCTGGAACAGCAAGAACTTCAGGTGCTGCATTTTCAATAAGTCTGCTTGGAAGTTTTAAAATTTGATACATATGTCATTTTATTATGCTGTTTCCACCTACTTTTATTACAAAATTCATAGTCATCAACTGTTTCACAATGATTCTTTCTATCTCATACCCACCAGTTCCAAAATTCCATGTTGAGCTTATACTGGTCAATCATCAATTTTGGTGTCCACTTCCATTTTATTCTGACTCCTGAACTCAATGATGTCTATCAGTTTTCATCAAAGCCCATTCTCTACTCAGCAAGGTAAACTCCAGTTGTGTAGAGTGATTCTGTAGGAAAATAAGAATCCATTGATTCTAGTGTAGACCTTCCACTATTCTCATTGTTATACTCCACTGCATTTAGATCTCATTCTGCATGTCAGCCAGATGTGAGCACCATGAAGGCAGAACATAAAATAAAAAAGTTGTTTCATGTGCATGGGCTCTGAGCATCAATTCCTGTCCATGAAACAAATACCTGCAATGAAAATAATACAATAGTCAATCATTAATGTTCCCACCAGAAAAAGAGAAGAGATGTAGAGGTGAAGGTTAAAATAGGTTTGAAATTTATCAGAAGGATATTTGGTTATGGTTGGCTGTGTGTAAAAAAATCACTTCTCCACAAACATTTAAATTTTGGTCGTATGGCACAAGGCTAATAAGGCAAGATAGAAACAACAAAAATGATGTGAAGCAAAAACAAATATTTATATAAAAATCATACAGATTGTTAAGATAATATTTATAAGAGAATATTTCATTGAGCTAGACTGATTTTTAAGACCAATATTGTTTAACGTGGTAAATTGAAATTGCTTTAGAATGTTTCTTTAAGGGTATTTAATGCAAAGTATACAATGAATAAAACAAGAGTTGTTCACCCTTAACTGTTAGTCCAAGTGTCCAAAAAACCTTTTGAAAGAAAATGTTTAACTGGTCTCACAATGAAAAAGAGTTTGTGAAATAAATTTAGTTTTAACAAGAAATGTTCTTTGTTAAATAGTTGCAAAGTTGAAAGTTTTGTCTGACACGAATGCTATGAAATTTTGCTTGATGAAAACGGAACTCTAAATCATCTTTGACATTTCAAGAAGTTTTTCTGTTTTATACTAAAATAAAGTTTAGTTTTGTGTACTTCTGAAATAAATGTAATACAACTTGCTGCTTAACAAAAACGTTCACCAAAAGGATAAATTCTGTTGAATAAAATTGAGTGAGAAATTTTCTTTGAAGTAAATCCTAAAAAGCTGAAAATATGTTTGATATAAACTTGTAGCTTCATAAAATTTATTAATTAAAGTTTATTTATTTTTTAAGTATTTTCTTTGCTAGTAAAAATTTGCAAATTAAAGTCAAATTTTTCTAGCATGGCCGTGCCATGTCTTGTTGGCTTTTAAAAAGGTCTCATTCATGTGCTCCCTATATATTTAGATTTTGGTCATATGACAGGATCCAGACTTCTGTTCAAAATATTAGTGGTAAATCCTGATTGCGTGGACATTATTTGTATTTATTATTATTTAACCAATCAGCAATCAGAAAAATAACAAGGTCTCTGTGATCCACTTTTTTTGAACAAAAGTTTACATTTTGAAGAAGATATATAGCAAATGCATTGCAGTATTTTTCAACCAATAAGATTTGTTGATAAAAAATTCAAAAATTGAAGTAGAATGCTAAAATCTCATCACTGGTAATATATAGATCATTATCACTCACTGAAAATACCAGCAGTCCATGCACAGGAAATATCCCTCTTAACTTTTCTATTGTGGCTGAGACAGTGGATGCTTTCATCATGAATATCTCTGTCCATTTTGAAATAGTATCTATAACAATTAAAAACACATCTCATGTGAAGTGATTAGTGAAATCCATGTGAATCATTTTCCAGAGCTGGCTCAGATATTCTTAACAATAAATGGGAGCTGAACTTACACATGCTCCACATGCCCTGAATATTGCCTCAATATCTGTATCCAGTTTTGGCTACCACACATATATTTGAGCAAAGTCTTTTCTGTGTACCATCCTATGGTACTTCTCATGAAATTTCTCCCAATTCTGCAGCTGCAATGTAATTACTCCAGCCATTTATTATAGTCTAATAAATTCTGCTTTAAATATTTTCTTCTCAACAATCAGACTTCAACCATAGTCACTGGTAAATCCACCAAATCCCTCATGTTCATTCTGTTCATGCAAGTGGTATAATCCTCTTGATATACAACTGAAACAACCAAGAACAGTACTCCAGTTGGTAGTTGTAAGCTGCTAAGTCACTTACTCCTTTTCAATATGTCCCTTTCAGCAATAGATACCAGATTCTCCATTCCATCTGTGGGATTCACGCTACCCCCACCTTCATTTTGACGCACGCGCGACATTTTCACCCCTTCCTCTCACTTTCGGCCGGTTATAGTAGTAAACCGTTGTCTTAGCCGAAGATGAGGAAGAATTCATTTTTTCGCGCGCTTTTGCGCCGACGTCACGGCAAATTTGGCTTTTTGAAATTAGTCGCCCCTGTGGTCGTCTGACCATCGGCTGGGCAGGCTCACCTTGTCTCTCGCCGGTAACCCCATATATACAGACAGAGACATTTTATTCGGCAAAACCTTGCCTAGACCTCATGGCTCGTCTCGGTATCTTAACGCATACGACACGGTCGCAATGGTTTGCGATGACAGATTTTTTCGTCCCGAGGCTAACATCTTCATAGAGCCGCCAACTTCCAGGGACTTTCAAAAACTTCCAACCTGATGAACAAGCATTTTTTTTTATATTCTTCGAACTGTACTTTCTGAACCTGTTACTTTAAAAAGAATTACATACACTCACAATTATAAACTATCGCAGTGAGTATTTTTTCCTTGCCGTATGTTCACTATGCATTACAACTGACTTTCTGACTTTCTTCCCGAAGGAACCTTTTTTCCCGCCATTAGCCATCTTGGATTTGAATTTTGGCGTGGAATCTTATCTTGTCAACTACCATATTTCCAGCATCTTACTGAAGGCTTAACTCAAGACAATTAAATTTCATTATTACTACATTTCCAGTAATCTCACTGAAGACAATTTACTAATCTACTTGGCCTCTTCTTCAACTATATTTCCAGTACATTTACTGAAGGTCTTCACTGAAGACACTACTTGTTAAATTCTAATAAAATTTATGTTTGTTCTTAACCGTTTGTTGTTTTGCCTGTCTACTTCTTTTCACTTTGTACGTTTGTACGGTGGAAAGAGCACGTCTTTATATTTTTCTTTTTTTTACTTTGTTTGTGGATTCGGTAGTAGTGTGTAGTGTCTGGCACAAGGCCTTATTTTCGTAAGCCAGATCTGCACCGCTATCGGGTCCACAACACATCCTTCATTTTATGGACCATAACAACTAAATGCACTAGAATTGGATTGGATGGGTTAAAATGGGTCAACGGAGATGCTGAACACAATTTCTCTTTGAAGGCCTGTCTCTGCCCAGCACACCAAAACCACAATCATTATTTTTCAATAAAATAAGAAGTGGCCCAACATGGTTGAGACATTTGTCAAACAATTCTTACAATAGTGTATGGTATGCAGATATACTTCCAGTTCTGTAACATTTTTTAGAGCAGTTGCTTGTTGCATAGCCACCACATTCTCCAGAAGAGGTGCCAAGCCTTCCTTCCAAATTGTAAAGTCAAAATGAAAGATAGGAAAAAGAAACTAATATTTAGCTATTTTAGTCTGAGCCCAGCTTTGTCCATTGTAGACAATACTTTCTGCCAATTGATCACTCTGTGAAACTAAAATGTCATCAGTGTGCAGAAAAGGGAATATCCTTCAACCTCTTATTCATCTCTTTTTGAAAGATTTCACTAACCAAACTCCAGGCATGCTGGATGATTCAAAATAAGATGATGTTAATTGTGAGTAATTCTTATGTTTCCTTATCTAATTCTAATTGCTGTTTCTCATCTAATTCCTGTATTATAATTCAAGTCAAGTCTGCTTGACATCATCATTTAAGGTAGCAAATAAATCTTCAGTTCATGCAACAGGATATATATCACAAGGTGATGAAGCATTTATGATCTGTTTGTAGATCCCCACAAATTCGTATAATTGCTGTGTTTTCTTTGGGTACTGGTCAAAGTGAATCCAAAGTGAGGCTCAGCAAATCTGAGGGAGTCTCTGTTGACTGGGGGTGACAAGATAGTGAAAGTTTTTGATGGAATCAGCTAAATTTTTTAAAGATAGATCTTTAACTTTTACATCTTTACCTTCATTATTTAAGACACTGAAGTAAGTTAATTTTATTTTCTTTGAACTTGCAATATTTTAATTCTATCTATAATTAATTTTGTTTATTAATTTTAATTGTAAAAAAGAATAAACTTTTTCAGTGTATAATTGCCATTATTAAGAATTTTATCACAAAGATGGTTTCTTAATAATCATTTTTTAAAAATTCATAATGTCTAGGTACCATAGCGGAAAGTTAATCAGAACAATTACTACAAAAGTATTTATAGAGAAGACATAGGGAAGCTACATTGTGGTGGTGGGAAAGTGACTGAAGCTAAGAAGCCAGGTCAGGACCAATAATATTGTTGATTCTTCTTTGGATTTTTTCAAGAATCTCTGCTTATATTCAGAGAGCGTGTATGAATGGTAGACTTATAAATATGTAAGATACATTCTGGAGATAATATGTAAGATAGATTCTGGCAAGAAAAGCTGTCTAGCATGACACAGTGAATTAAATTTCTTAGTAGCAAACCTAGTAATGTATACAATATAATCTTTTCACCACTTCCTGTCAGCTGAGAATGTTAGCCCAAGAAGGCACAATGAGTTAGTCCTTTGTAGGTTAGAAAGGAGTCTCTCAGATGATTAATAGAGAAAAGTTTCATTTTGGAGGCATTAAAATTAACAAGTCATTCCCTACCCTAACTAACAGCAGATTGTAGGCCATTGTTGAGATCAGCTACCAATTTTATCATATTGAAATGATCAGACTTACTATCTAAATGGTTGTGTTATCAGCAGAGATACAAAGGTGAGATCTGATGTGATCAAGAGGGTCATTGATGAAAATTAAGAACAACATAGGTCCAAGGATAGAGCTCTGAGAGCCACCTGTTTTAATACAAAATGATCTAGATGAGTGGCCATTCAGGACAACTTTCAATTCATGATTTGATAAGAAAGACTAAATCAGTTTAAAAATTTGTCCAAAAATACAGAAATTTAATTTTAATTTTTTTCTCTTCATAATAATGAATATATTGATTATAAAATTTAAGTTTTTAATTAATAATCTGTCTTTTTCTTTCTAACAGGTTTTTAAAAAAAGTATTTTGTATTTTTTACTGTCTTTCATAAATAAAAAACGGAAATGTAACTTTTTGCACTGTGAAATTAATTAAAATAGTTATTTATTAAGAATTTTATCATGCAGTTAATATCGTAATTAAATTCAGTAAATGTAATATTTTACAACTGTTTTTAAAATATACATAAGAAATGCAAAATCATGTATATCATATTGCCTTCTCTTAAATTTCTGCAGTATAGTTGAACAATTTTTAACTGTGAAATTCCTTAAAAATGTCATTATTATGAATTTTTAAACATAAAGTTAATATTTCCCTCTGCAGCAATGAACATAATGATTATAAAATACTTTTTTATGGATATTTTTTGTTCCTTCTAACCTTTTTAAAAAAAAAGTACATTGAATTTTAATTTTATTTGTTAGCAAATAGACAAAATATGTAACTATTTTCCACTGTGAAATTTATGAAAATGCCATTGATGAAGAATTTTGTTACATAAAACTTTATGTAACAAAATGCCATAATTGAATTCAGTAAATTTAATTTAATATTTTATCACCATTTTTAAATATATGCCAAAAAAGACTTCAGGCTATTTTATTAAGATGCGATGTCAATCATTGTCTTCTGTTTTCTTAATTCTTGTTCTTTTATTTCCGCTTGCCTTAATAATAGTTTTTCCCATATTCTCTAATCCCTTGCAGCCTAATGGCTTGGGGTGAAATGATTTTAAAAAAAGTTAATTAACATTTAATTTAAAGCTGCATTAATCTTTGTTAGTACAGATTTTAAATTCCTACTTAATTCGCACCTGATTTAATTTTCTGAACCCTAAAATTTTCATGTCTGAATCATAAATTCTTAAGTCTGGGAGTTTCCTAATCCACATATAAAAAAGATAACAAATTTCCACATTCATAAAAAACCTTAAATTTTTGATTATGAATCATAAATTCCTAAGACCAAATCTTTCAGACCTTAAAATTAAGGTTCTTATTTCAGTAACCAAAAATCTTTCTCAAAATAGTGACAAACTGCTGTAAAACAGATTGTCATGATAACTATGATGAACAAAACAAGGTTTGTATATTTTGTTTTCTCCAGGAGCAGAATGAACAAGAACATTAGTTAAAGGTAATACTCTGAAACAACACTCCAGACAAACCAAACTGAAAATTATTTCTATAAAAGGCAAAATTATCAGTTTTGAAAATTTGGGTCACAATATTGATTAACATGATTTTGTGTCAGCCATTACAATCAAACAATCAGCTGTTCATCCAGTCTGTTGTTTTTTTTTTTCACTGGCATCATTCCAATTTTTAATTAATATTTTTGAAAACTTGAAGTCATGCTAGTATATATACAATAATTTTTCATTAAAAAATTTATTAATGATTCAGCCCTGGAAGCAGTAAAGTAATTCATTACCTTATTAACTTAAAAATTGAAATAATTAAAAAAAAGTATCAATATTATGTCACCACAAAGCACTGGAAAAAACATTATGACTGATATTTTTTTAGAGCATTTGAATATTTTGTTACATCTTGGTTACTATATAAAAGACTTTGGGATGATTTTGTTACTATGTTACCAAACATGAGAACCTAATCAGCTTTGGCATCAAAAGTTTAAAAATTGGATGGCCTGGTGATATATTTAATAAAATCTCTGAAAATCATAAAAAGTGTATTTTAATTAATAAAGTTTATGCCAAAGTTTCTGCTGGAGGATAAAATGAAAGGGAAGCTTTTAGCATAGCAGTTATTGTTGGATATGCACTGACAGCACAAAGCTCAGAGGAAGAAACTGATAACTCTTATAGCTCACTGGATAAGACTCAGTATAAATCATAGGAAATCATTATGGGAGGCCAAAATGCCAAAGTTGGAAAAAGAATGAGAAGGTGAAATAATTGGCAAGTTTGAACTCAAAGTCCAAAACAAACATGGGAAAAATGAATCCAATGGTGCATAACAAATGACCAAATAGTTACAAACACCTGGTTTCAAGAACACCTAAAATATCTGGTAGGAGATACAAAGAACCAGATTGATTATATAACTATCAACAAAATGTTCAGAAACACAGAAATACTGTAAAAGATATCAAAGTGCTGACTGCAGGAGCAACCACATTCCAGTTGTAATCTACCTAAAATTAAAAATTAAGAATCTAAATATAACCTGAGCAAGACTAGTGGAACATGTTGAGAGAAGAAATAGTGATGTCAGAGAATAAGATCATACCCCAAGAAAAATGAGACAAGCAAAGAAAGAGTGGATGACATGAAATGCTCAAGATGATGAAAAAGAAACAACAAATAATGGCAAGGAATGGTAATGAACACTAAATACAGAAATTAGAAACAAATATTTGTTGGCAAAAGAGGAATGGCTCAATGAAAAGTGCATGGAAATAGAAAAAAATGAGCATCAAAGTTAAAACAAAAATGCACAAAAGAATAAAAGAATTAACAGGACAAAGATGTGCTCATCACCTGGGTGTATAAAATCAAAGAAGGGAACACTGATAAAAGGAAAAGAAAAAAACTCCAAAAATGGAGCAAATGTCAGAAAACAATTTTGTGATGAGAGAGAGAACCCAGCAATATATAAAAATATGAAGGGCTGGAAATATTAGAGTCATGAAGTAATATCAGCACTAGTAGATAAGATGAACAGGGATAAAGCAGCAGGTCCAGAGAGGATTGTAATAGAAATGCTCTTAGCTATAGGTGCTTTCAACATCAACAAAATCACAGAAATAATAAATTAAATAAATGATTGTTGTGACATACCAGAGGACCTTAGTAGATCTATCTTTGTAGCTCTACCTAAGAAACCAGGTGGAAATGAATGCAAACTCCATCACACAATCAGATTAATGAGCCACATAATCAAGATAATAATCCAAATTCTGATGAATAGAGCTCAAAGCAGAATTAAACCAGAAATAACACAAGAGCAGAGTTTTGTCAAGAATCCTGGAACAAGAAATGTTATATTTATGATGATAATGATGTTGGAAAAAGCAATACTATTGCAGAAAGATGTACATCTATGTTTTATAGATTACGCAAAAGCATTTGTTAAAGTATGGCACAAACATTGATTTGAACTATTATGAATATTAGACCTAATTCAGATATATGTTAGAATAATCCAGAACTTATACTGAGAACAGATCACCTGCAAACAGATAGAAAATAAATACATAAAAATAGAAAGGGGCATAAGACAAGGATATGTCTTCTCACAGAATTTATTCAACCTCCACAACAGAGATTATCAATCAGTATACCATGGCACATTGGTATGCTGTGAGATGATAAAAAGTGTGCCATGTAAATTTTTAAAGGTCATTAATTAAATTATTTTTGAAAGATAAGTGTATATATCAAAATATGTCATTGTTAATAAATAAATATATACATGGAATATACAGTGTATGAGGTGTGCAAAATGAGGTTGTATGTCAGTGATGGTGTGAACTGACAAGGACTTGCTGATGAACACTGATATAGGTTAAAATTGTTCAAAATTAATTTGAGGAATAATTAATTCTGTGTCTATTGAATTGTGCATGTCATGAAAATAGGCAATCTTAAGGATGTTAAAAAAATTGAGCAGTTTTCAAACACTAATACTATAAAAGGTGTGAATTTGGTTACTGCATAGAAAGTTTATTAGGTCATAAATGACAAGAAAATTTATTTGAATGAATACTGGGGATGGCTTGGCTGCAGGAGTTGCTTTTTCCCACTGCCACTTCCCAGTTATGACAACCTTTGGAAAATACATATAATGTACATATGTTATAATGAGTGTGTGGTTGCAAGTGAAATAACAAACAAGGATTCAAATTTCAAGAGTGTGTATTGATTAAATTTCAGAATATATACATAGTTGTGTGCTTCTTTAGTTGCCGTTGGTGTAAAGCTGTGGTTGGTAAAGCCAGGAGTTGACTGATTTGTTTGGTTAGTTGGCTGAGATTTACTAGGCTTCTCTCCTGAGAGAAGCCAAGTGGAGTCATTGCCTGGATTGACATACGCCTTTCTTTAGGGTTGAAATTGACATCTGTGAGGTGTTTGATGGTCTGGTAATCATGTGATGAAGCTGAGATGTTGGAATCAAACTGCTTGTTACTAGCTTGGTTGATTTGTGGTAAGGCCTGGTAAAATGTGGAGACAAGGTTGATTGAGGTCATGACAGTGTGCTGATTTGTGGTAAGTCCTGGTAACATGCGTTGGTGGGTTGGTTGACCAAGGTTATGGTGATGGCAATGAGGGATGTGTGGAGTGGATAGTGAAGCTTGATTGAGTGGAATGTCTGTGCTGTATTCTGGTCGAATTGGAGATTAATGAAGTGGGTTACACTGGTGACGATGAGGGAGGCCTAGAGTGAATAGTGAAGCTATGAATTTCACTTTGCCAATACAACGGGTGCAAACATGAAGAGTCAGGTGAAGTCATGAATCTGACTTTGTCGATACAGAAGGTGCAAGTGTGAAGAGTCGAGTCATGAATCTGCAAATTGTTAGCTACTGCCATGAAATTCATAAAAACAGAATTTAAAGTTTAAATTTTGGTTTTATTTGAAAGGTAATAGCTTATCTGTATCTAAAGCTAATTTGTGTTTTCTTATCATTACACTCCAACCAAGACAACAGATAATGATTGACATTGCATTTAAACTTTTGAAGATCAAACTTGATTGGAAAGAGAGCCTCACAAGTGAGAATTGTTAGAAAACAAACTGTTAGCATAGGACTTATGGTTAGATCTAGACATTTTGACTGTAATTCACTTAAATTCATAGAATCTAGGTACCATAGAGGAAAGTTCATCAGTACATTTACCATGAAAATATTATAGAAAAAGAATAGAGAAGCTATGTTACAATGGTGGAAGCGACTGAGGTCAGGACCAATAACATTGCAGATTCTTATCAAGGATTTCTAAATATTTAGCAGGAGCAGCAGACCATATGCGGCAGCAATATTCTAAGTAATATTTTAAACAAGGACAAATGGTAGACTTATAATATGTAAGATAGATTCTGAAGAGAAAAATTGTCTAGCATAACAGATTGACTAACATCAGACTGAACAATAGATTTGATATAATCTTTCCATTTCATGTCAGTGGAAAATGATGGCTGAAGAAAGCGCAATGAGGCACTAGCCATGCTAATGGAAGGCAGAAAGGCTTTTCTCAGATGATTAATAGAGAGAAATTTTGTTTTGGAGACATTAAACTTAACAAGCCCCAGGTCATTTTTTTTTATAGATCAGCTGCCAATTTTAACTTATTGAACTGCTCAGACTAACTATTAAAACTAATGGTTGTGTCATTGGCATAGATACCGAGTTGAGAACTGATGCCATCAGGAAGGCTGTTAATGAAAATTTGGAACAATGTAGGTCCAAGGACAGAGCCTTGGAGGAAGCTTGCATTAAGGCAAAAAGATTTAGAAGAGTGGCCGTTCAAGACAAATTTCATTTTGCGATTTGATAAAAAAGACTGAATCAATTTAAAAATTCCACCAAAAATACCATAATCTTTAAACTTGTGAAGAAGATCAGCATGCCAAACCCTATCAAATGCCTTCAAGATATCTAAAGCAACAGTCTGAGTTTTACAATTCTTATCTAAAGTGTGATAGGCCCTTTAAGCAGTAACCATTAACACATCAGCAGTTGACTTAGAGAAGCAAAAGCCATATTGCTTATCTGAAAGAAGACCCTGAGAGGTGAGATGCTTAACTAATTCAGAGTTAGTTAATTAGAGCTACTAGTACTTTTTTTAGAAAGAGGTAGAACACTAATAGGCTGATAGTTAGAAAGATCAGATGGTTTGCCTGAGTTCTTAAAGACAGGAACTGCAGAAGAGGATTTCCAACAAGCAGGAAAGCAAGAAGCATCAAGGCACTTATTTTTTAGAGAACAGGAGGCAATTTGGGAGCACATTTCTTAAGGACTATTGCAGGGATACCATCAAGTCTACTAGCTTTGAGGGATTCTGTTTAGAGATGTTAGCAGAAACCATGGATGGTGTTACATGTATAACAGTCAATAGGGATTCTGATGTAAGTGGAAAGTAAGGCAAAGATAAACCAGATTAGTTAAGAGTAGAATTGGAGGAGAATTTATGAGCAAATTATTTAATTAATAGAAGTTAACACCTCAAATTGAATGAAGAGATGAGGGATAGAAGACTTACTTTTATCTAAGACTCTATTACAAAGCTGCCAGTAGTCACAAGAGACAAACTTGTTAGATGCTATTAGGTGTTTCATTTTATACGCAAACAAAGACTTAGCCTTTTTGAGGACATGTTTATAATTGCTATGAGCATACAGAAATAAGTTTCTGGTGTGACTGGAACTATCACAATAAAAATAAATTATTTTTAAAACATTGGCACTTTCACTCTTCACTAATCGAACCACAATTATAGATGAAAAATGTAAACAAATTTAAAATTCAATATTTGTCAAAGTCATATAGCAGATTTAAGGATTAATTAACTGGATTTTGGAAAATTAATGTTTACTTTTTACTAATATAATGAAAATAACATTCATTTATGTGAAATCAGAGGTAAAAAAAGAGAAACTGTATAATTTCACCCCAACTTAAAAAGTGCACAAAAAAATAAGAATAAAAATTAACGAAATATGGAATAATAATCAAGAGATTGGCATTTATGTTTAAAAGTAAATTAACTTCAGTTTAATCAATAATTTAAGAATATAATTTGTTTATATTTTATGTTTTATATTAAACTTAGTAGAATGAATAATTTTATTTTTTATACATGAGAAGTATTTTTATTTTAGTTAAATGATACTTTTGTGTTTAATTCATTGTTTTTATTTTTTTTTTTCTCACCCATTCAATGTTATAAAATATTTAATTGCTCACAATGTGTTTTTTAACTGTTCCAAATTTAAGAAAATGTATTAAAATAACAGAACTGCTACTAAAAAAAATGAATAAAATTGGTAAAGAATTAGTGAATAATGTTAATTGATTGTGTTCACTTCTTTCAGTTCTTACCCTACACTTTCCCAATCTGCCACCGGGTGGCATGTCACTAGCATTTATCGATGGTTGGTGGGATCATCTTGGCAATGTTACCACTGGTGGCTCGCCAGTGGCTGCCATCTGAGGACCACTGGTGTTGCCATTTGTGGCCTGCCAGAGGGCCACTAGTGGTTTGTGTGTAGGGTAATTATTCAATGACATCCAATTGGAGGTTTTGGTTTTATTTTGTCTGTCAAATTATTATAATCATATCAATAGAATCAATAGTTTAAGAATATTTTTATTCTATATTATTTTATGAAACCTAGTAGGATGGTCAAATGTAAGAAAGCAGAATTATTACTTTTTTGTAGATCCATATAATAATTAATCTAATAGTTGCTAAAATGAAAAATAAAATGAAAATCTTTTAAAAAAGGTCCACACTTGAAAATAGCATTAAATTTTACATCTTTTGATTCTTCAAACATGTCTTTATTTAATAAAAGAAATTCTTTTGATGACCAGGGGTGAATTTTAAAATCGCACTGAAAAATTACAAGAAATTTTTTTTATATAAATATTAAGTTTTTTTTTTCTGTTCATTCTGAAATAAAATAACATTATTACATTATGCAAATATCAAGTCACAAAATATTATTTTTTGAGCTTTATTGAATTATTTTTGCAAGGATCTGGACAAATTTTATGTTCATACTTGGTATTTATCAGCATACCTCTCCTTCTGTCAATGGTTATCTTAAACCTTTTCTCTTTCTCTTTTTTTCATTGTTTTTGCTACCCTTTGAGCAACGACCCAATGCTTTCAACGTTAAGGTACGTGACCGTTTTGAATGGACACCCATTCAAAGTGGTTTGACAGTTGGCATTTGTCGCCAGTCAAAGGTCACATGACTTATCGTATCCCCGCCAATAAGTATCCATGTGCGGACAGACGATCTGTAGGCATCGAGTCGAGAAGACACGTTTCCCGTCTCTCTCTTCACCTAGACTTTAGTAATAGACCTTTTATAGAAGCTACCTTCACCATTCTTGACTTGATCCTAGCCTAACCTTCTGACTTTCCTACATAATATGAGATTCTCTTCCAAAAAAGGAAAGCAACAAGCTTTTGTCACAAACTCTTCCAGAATCTCCACTTGTCAACTACAGCGACAGCGAAAGTCCAAATTCTATGTACTTACATCCATCTGTGCTGAAGGATCGTCACATGTAAGAGAATTCATTTTTCTATCAACACTTAACTGTTCTCTTACTGTTAACTCATCGATGGCAGGCAACCTAGCATCTTTTAAAGAACTGTTGCCACAGTATCAAGCAAACCTTACCTCTCATCCAAAGCAACAAGTAAGTTAAGAACCCACGAGCCTCCACACGTGGTACTTATATTTTCTGGATCTTTCCCTTGGTCTATACTTTATCCTATGTTGACAAACATTTCTCTTGCACCTTATAAACTCTGTGATTCTATTCTGGTCAAACTCATGTCGGAATTTCATAACCTACCATGTTAATCTGTTTCTAACTCTTCATTGATTCTTCTTCTATTCTCCAGCTCCTTTCCTCTTCAGGAACATTTGGCGCCAACCATTACAACTTGGCGCACAAAAACGTTCAACCTCAACATCAACCACACGTTTCACAGATTTGTCAGACCTACTATCCAGAAACCAGGAACTCAACACTGCATTCTTTCCTCCTTCATCCTGTCAGTTTGTTATTAAATAAACTTATATTTGTTAAGCCTTTCATACACCATCCATGTTTGTCCATTCTCTACCATTGCTAACCTTGTCAAGAACTGTTGATATCCTAAAAGAGTATCAACTACGCTTGTACATGGGAGTCTGGTGGTCTGACACAAGGCAATACAAAAGGAAACCACACTAGGCGACCATGATTCTACTACATATTGCATAAATTTGTTACTGAAAACATCTTCAGGGATTTTTCTTATATAAACTGTAAAAGAAAATCACTAAAACACCGCCAAAATGATAAATAGTACACACATGATATCGAAAAGGGAGAATAGGAAATAAACCATATTTCCAACATATTACATATTACATACCCACATACATATGTTAGCACACATCCAAATTTTATTTTCTACCCAACAGACAATATTTACAAACATACCAAAAAGATTTCAGAATACAACACACACCGTTTAAATCAAAGTGCGTATTAGTTATAAATTAACATCACCATCTCAAATATTTGTTGACCAATCAGAGAAAACTAAAAAACCATGTAAAAGCAAAAACATTTCAATTTTTTCTTTTAATTTTATGAGAAAATAATTTAACATTCAATAGATAACCATTTATATTGCAATGTATATAACATAAATTTCGAGAAGAAGGTTTGACCGTTTACCAACCGAGAAAATTTAATTTACCCGTTATTGACAAGTTTGCACCAGTTTTACAAATTCATTCCATGTTAACGAAAAAAATCCTCAATATAATTTTAAGGGAGGTGGGGGGAATATGTAATTGAGTTACTTCCCTTTTCTTTTATCAGCTCTTAATTTTTGGTAATGTTTTGGTTTATTCGCTGCTTTTTTAAAAAAATTATTTACTTTTTAATTTTTATCAGAATGTTTTTTCATATGTCTGCGGTACTTGAAATGTTAAACTTCTTATTTGAATTTAGAGGTTTATGCACATTATGGACCTAATATGGCGAGAAGAAAGAACTAAACTAAACATCAGTTGCAAAGAGACAAAAACTCAATTTCCAATCCAATTACATACCCACATGCATGCATAACATTCAAACACGCCCAAATTTTATTTTCTACCCAATAACAGGTAATATTAGAAATATGCCAAAAAGATTCCACAATGCAACACACACCGTTTAAATGAAAGTGTCTAATTTACATGTGAAAATATTTTACCAATAAGCTAAAATAAAAATAAAATCCTATTTTTCTCGAGTTTACTTTCGAGAAAACATTTCTCATAAAACCCCACAGATTTCGACATTCAGCAGCAGAGATGAGACTGCCTCCAAGCCGTTCGGACACAGATTTTTCTCCAAAAAATGCGTGCTAGAAGAAACATGTGTCAGCGACTTCAAACGAATCAGCATGGCCGGCGAGTTGGCGACTTCAAACGAATACTGTTTCAACAGCAAAAACGGCTAGTGAATAACTTTTTAACGATAAAAGTCTTTTTTCAACTACATTTTTTCTGTAGACCAAACTATTTAAATTTTTTTTCTAAACTACAGTTTTTTTTTCTGTGCACCAACTACCAACGACTTTTTTTTTACTCAACTAAAGACTGTTTTTAATAATTTTTGACTCTTTTGAATTTATGTTTGTAAATACAAATGATTTATTTAACAGGCATTCCCGTGTTTCATTTATTTTCATTTTATTATTGTTTAGAATTTTAAAGTTCGAGCTTTTAACAAAACTTGGACGACTGAATTCCCTACAACGTGGTTGTCAGCAAAAGGGGGACAGCCAACGTGCAAATTACAAATTGAAGATGCCAAAATCAAGCAAGTACAACAATTTAAATAGAAGTGTTTTAACAGAGAACGAAAAATGCAACACCAAAATCCAAAGATGCACTGGGATAGTGAAAGGAGTCCTCTAATAGTTAAGCAAACAGGATTTTTTTATTAGAAAAAGAGTACTGGACAGTTACGTAATAACAGTCCTCCTATATGGCACTGAATGCTCGACAATCTTCACACAGATGAAGAAGCAACTTGAAGCAACAGAAATGTGGTTCTACAGAAGGATGCTGAGAACTGAACATGTGAGCAATGAAGACATTTTAGAGAAAATGTAAACGAAAAGAGACTGTTGAAATTTCTACGGTATAGTAAAGGGGACTTGGAAAATTTGACAATCACAGGATATATTGAAGGCAAAAGGAACAAAGGAAGACAGCGCATAACCAACCTGACGAGCTTCTTAACACATACCTGGTAGTGGCAGTCGACTCGTGGCCTAGTAAGACCCCCCCCCCCATCACATAACTCATAATTCCCAAACGAACATTTCAGGGATGGTTGTCCAGGAAGCTAATTTTAATTTGAGTGGATAGAACGTTAAACTCACTTTTCAGTACAATCAGCAATAGCACCAGTGATTGAAACGATCAGCGAACCAAGTGAGCTTCAGGTTTTATATACGCATTTCCCTCTCCTAGAAGTTTGTACCCACCCCACAAAAAGATCGAGTGTCCTTCAGGCTCAAGGGTGTCCTAAAAAGGATTAGGTGTCCTTCATACCTAAAAAGGACTAGGTATGAAGGACACCTATGTCTCCACGAATCTCTCATACACACATATATGATGACTACTACTTGATTTCGAGCAATCCCATCGTTTGATTTATTCTCAAATACAGATGGATGTGGACGTAGCTTTTTTAGCCCTGCTAGCATTTTATTTTATTTTGGGTCCCGCTTGCAGTAATTGCTACATTTATTTATTTATTTTGAACTTTCAACGTCAGGCCACTTTGATGATTCTTGAGGCCTGCCCTACATAGGCAGTAACATTCATTACACGTTGTATCAAATGAAAATTGACATTAAGACCATTTACGAACATCTCTCTTGAGTTTTTACCGCTCAACAAAATTCTGCGTGTTCTTGTTGCAATCTTTATACATCAATTTCAATATGTGCACTAGTCGTTATCCTTCGGCCATCTCACTGTACAAAAACTGCTTAAGTTAGATGTTGAACTAGATTTTCACTCTTACGTTTCAAGATCTCAGTTTGGGCGTGTTTTAATATGTTATCTCTAACGTAGATCCCCACAAATCATGTGTGCCTGGTAGTATCCCTGTAATAGTCATTAAGAAGTGTGCTCCCGAACTGGCTCCTGTTCTCTATAAACTGTACAATAAATGCCTCGCTACCACTTGCTTTCCTGCCTGCTGGAAGTCCTCATTTGTTGTTCCAGTTTTTAAGAACTTAGGTGAACCGTCCGACCTTTCCAACTACCATCTATTAGCCTTCTATCTCTTTTTGAGAAACTACTAGAGGCCCCGATCAATGCTAAATTGGTTAAGCATCTCTCATCGTAGGGCCTTTTTTTCAAACAAGCTTCCATTTCTCTAGTTTAACTGCTGATGATAACTGCGAAAAAAGTCTATCATGCTCTCCATAAAAATGGTGAAACCAGGTCTGTAGCTTTAGACATCTCGAAAGCTTTCGACAGAGTTTGGCATACAAGTCTTCTCCACAAGCTGAAGAGTTACGGCGTCTTCGGACACATTTTTGAGCTGATCCAGTCTTTCCTATCAAATCGTGAAATGAAAATTATTCTGAAAGACCACTCCTCTAGATCCTTTCATGTGTCGCCTCGGAGCTCCATCCTTGGATCTACTTTGTTTTAATTTTCAATAATGTCCTTCCCGATGGAACCTGCTCTCAACTTGGTAACTATGTTGATGACACGTCCATTTACTCTTTGCACGATATACTAAGTCTGATTAGTTCGATAAGGTCAAAATGGCAGCCGATGTCCAAAATGACTTTCAGTCTGTTGTTAACTAGGGCAATGGTTGGTTATGTTAATTTTAACGTCTCCTAAACTAAACTGCTCCACATTAATAATTTGAGAGAGCCCTCTCTGCCTTCCATCAGAATGGCTGATGATAACCTCCAGGAAATTGACTCGTTGCGCCTTCTCGGAGTAACGTTCTCAGCTGACATGAAGCGGAAAGACTATGTCAGCTGCTAAGAAAGTTGGTTCACTGTGTTTTTCGCGACAATTTTTCTCTCCAAAATTTATCTTACATATCTATAAGCCTGTCATTCGTCCGTGCTTAGAATATTGCTGCCACATATGGCCCGGTTCTCTTTCTATTTATCTAGAGCTATTTTATAAAATCAAAAGAATCTGCAATATTATTGGTCCTGATCCGGTGTCTCGGCTTCAGCCACTTTCTCATCACCGTGAGGTTGCCTCCCCAAGCCTTTTGTATAAATACTTTTATGGTAATTGTTCAGATGAGCACTTCGTTATGATACCGAGGCATTTTTTAAATTTAAGCGCACTACTAAACTGGCATCGAGATCTCATCATTTTACAATTGAGTTGGCTATATGTAACCGTAACTTCTATGCTAACAGTTTCTTTTCTCTTGTGGAACTCTCTTCCACTTCCATGCTTTTCAGCCAATTTTAATCTTCAAAAATTTAAATGCAATGCCAATCGTTATCTGCTGTCCTCCTGATTACTCTTTCCTCTTCTCGCTGACTATTAATCTTCCTGTTCCTAATTCTTCTACACTCTGTAAGCCCTTGTGTCTTAGTGGCTGTACTGCCCTGTTTGGGGTGAACTCAATTAAATAAAAAAGAAGAAATGAAGATACCATATATGCCAAGTAACTTTTCATTATTCAGTTTTTTTTTAATACCATTTTCGACTTCCACCAGGAAAATAATTTCTGCCTTATGTTCTTTAGTGAAACTTCAGGAATCGAGTTAACAAACTCGTCATTAACTTGAAAAGGCCTGTTTAAAAGTTTGTTAATGTTCTTGTCACCTGACAAGAATTCACATTGGATCTCGGAGTAACTATTTATCATTCAGAGTTCGTAGTGGAGTTATCGAAGACGCTTAGTAAAAACTACCTATAACAAGTTATGCAGAAATGTCATATTGTGGCAATCAGATGTAAATTGACTCTCATTTGTCTATTCCTCCATCAAAGGTATTCTATGTTATGGAGCACACACTGTACCTTACACTTCAACTCCATGTATAATGAATTCTTACTAATTTTTGGTACTTCTCCAAGGAATCCCGTTAGCACTATATTCTTTTCGTTTAATAGCTCTTCAAAATTTTCATTAAACCAGTCTTGATGTGTTCTTTCCATTAGAACATCACTCGTCATGCTATAAACAGAGGATCTGATCTCTTCCCATGAGTCATTGCATTGAATGTCAAGCATAAAAAATCACTAAGATAACAAACCTATTGTTTGACAATGGCGTTCTCAATTATATTAGGTGATCACGCGGAATATCTTTCAGTCTAGAGACTATGGAATTCTTCACCGCAAACGCTACACCATCCTCCCACTACGCTTAAATTCATAAAGTCTAAGTGTCATAATGAAATAATTACTATGAAAGTATTTATAGAAAAGGCACAGGGAAGTTACATTATGGAGGTGGTAAAGTTACTGAAGTCGAGGCACCAGGTCAGGACCTATAATATTGCTGATTCTTCTTTGTATTTTATCAAGAATATCTAAATGTATGACAGGAGCACACGTTGCAGTAATATTCAAAGCGTAGCTAAATGGTAGACTTATAAATAGTTTAAGATAGATACTGAGGAGAAAAATTATCTATCTAAATGCGGATGTATATCCTCATATATATTCACGTTTTAGAAATAAATGTAAATACATAAAATTACATAAACATGCATACATAAAAACAGAAATACACACTAGCAACTGTACATATAAGACTGTGCATGAAAAAAAGAAATATATGTGTGTGTGTGTGTGTGTGTGTGTGTGTGTGTGTGTGTGTGTGTGTGCCTGTGCGTGCCTGTGTGTGTGCATATATATAATAAAATAAATAAATAAGTATAATCTAAATATGAAGGTCGGTGGTAAGTACTGAAATCAATATGGACCAACATTTTTCAAAAGACATTTATTTTTACGTTTACATGTGACCATTAATTCATTTCTTTTATTAAGTGAATTTAGAGTGTCTATATTTTTAGAATGGTTAATTTTTCTAGGCAAATATTACATCTTTCTCTCTTGCCATTGTAAGATTTAGATTTTGTCATAATTTCCCATGTAATATATTGACTAGCTCCACTATGTCTTATTTGCCAGTAATATTTAGAGAGAGCTGTAGTATTTTTGTATTTTTAGTTTGTGGTTGTAAAATCTTTATTTCCACTCTCTTTCAGTAAAGCCAGTATAGAATTTGTGTTGGTTGTCATACTGTATATTAGCTCTATAAATAATATACAGTCAAACATTGGCTGTTTAAGGAACAGTTCTTATTATTTTGGCAGTTACATTTTTTATTCTTTTCTTCTTTTGTTTCATCGGTGTTGTTATTATTGCAGTTGATATAATTATTCAAAAGATTATTGTTATGATGGGATATTGATTATTTCTAACGCAGCAGTAGCTGATCTTCCTGTTATTTTTTTAAAATATTTCTAATGTTGGTGAACTTTTGATATAAATATCAATTAGTTTGAAGAAGATTCTACCAGCAATAGTTTTTACCTTGCGGCTATAAAGGTGGTTAAACCATAACGCGTTGCGTTGTATTTTTTTTCTTTTGTGTTTTTCTTTTCGTATATTCTTTATGTTAACTTTTTTCTATGGCTTTTACATATTTAACATTCATAAAATATATCTATATAAATGTATATTTCTAACATTCTGGAAGACATTTCATCCAGAAACATTTCGCCAGTTGATATAAGCTTTGTCATTGACTTCGACGTCGTAGCGTCAGCACAAAAAGAGGATAATAAGTTTAAATATTTTCTGCAGAATAATGCTTCTCTGCAAGTGACGGAGATATACGTACAGTCCTCAGGCAACCTTACGACCTCTTATTCACAAAACATTTCACATGAAAATAGATATTCAACATCTTGCATTTGATATCACAACATAGTATTAAATCTACAGAATAATTTGACGTGGTGTAATGGTTAACATGCTTGATCAATTATGACGGAGTAGTGAGTTCAATCCTTACACTTTCGTCCTTATGCCACGTCTAAGCTACGGTTAGAAAATCATATCAGCGTGGTGTAATGATTAGCAAGCTTGTCACAATTATAACTGGGTAATGATTTCGATCCTTGATCCCATATTTTCGGCCTTGTACCATATCTAAGCTATGCTTAGAAAATTACTATAGTATTACTGCCAGAATTATTAGTAAAAATTGCCGAGCCTGATATTAATGATGATAGAAGGGAGTGAATACGTCACTGTTTACTAATTTAAAAAGTTGAAATAGTGAGATCCGGTGTCATATCGATATGACAGGATTATTTCTTACTTGCTAAAAAGTTATATCAGTTAAACTCAGTTGCATCGATAGTAAATCTGTCGATGCAACTGAGTTTAACTGATTAACTGTTAGACTGAAATAATCACACTGATCTGTTGCAGAAACCTTCATCTCAGAATGGCTCAGTAGATTCGGGGTCCCTTCGATTATCACCATGGACAGAGGAAAACAGTTATTTTCGCATTGCTGACCAATCTACTCCGTACCTGAAACTAATGATATGATCGAACGTTTTTATCGCTCCCTTAAAAAACAACTGAACGCATCACTGCTTGGCTTCAGAACCTGCTTTTGATCATTTTAGGATTAAGAACAGCTATTAAGTCTGATTTCTAGAGTTCTTCAGTTGAACTTATATATTGCACAAACTTACACTTACTTGGTGTTATTAATCAAACCAGATTATTCACTTTTAGATGCATCCTCTTTTGTTGATATACTTAGATTAAGATATTACAACATCGACAAACAATCCACTTAATTTATGTTTCAGATTCAATAGGATTTGTAATTTCGCCTTAGTAACGAACCTGCTTACAGATGTTATAAAGTTTTTAAATTTTGTGAAAAATATTTCACTTTTGTCATAAATAACAAACCACAAAACATTTCCATTAATCGACATAGACTTGATCGAGGTGATAACACCAAATAACGTTGTAACGAGATGAGAGCTAGGGAAGAAAGATAAATTCTCCCTTTTACGTTTCTCGCATTATAGGCATTGTTATATCCATGACATAATAACACCATAGTTCACGACGGGGCGGAACGGAATGGCTGAAAGGAAAAAGAATGACAAACATACTTTGTTCTCAAAGAGGTTTTATATTATGAAGACATGCACAAAACTGTATATATACATATATACACGTGTCCCACGCAGAGAACAATATATCAAAAGTATCTACACAACAAAGCAAACTATAGGGAGGAACAAAAAGGAAAGGTCGTACATATAATTTGGAGATACTCCTGACCGGGATAATCCATTTTTAGGAATTCAGATTCAAATGGGCCTGATTCTCACAAATGAAAATAGCACCATCTTCTTGTAAGCTGCCGGGGGCAGACTTAGCCTCAGCCTGAGCCAAAGGGCCCAGGCTAAAAGAAAGCAAACATACTGTTTGGTTGCTGCCCGCGAACTGTCAAATGACTGCTGCTTTGGTCACTGTATAGAGTGATGTGATGAAGCGGCCGTCATGCGATCCACGTGACCTATCGGTTCACCTTCAGCTTTCACAGGAAATATTCCAGTGAAAAGATGTATAGCATGGACTTAGGAGAACAACCTTGATGAATAAATCTGATCAATCCTAAAGGCTTTGATCTTACATATTCACTTTCACCTACGGGGATCGCCTACAAGATCGTTACACGCAAGCAGCTAGTGGCCCGCCGGTGGCAACGCCAGCGGTCCTCTGGTGCCAGACAATCGGCAGGCCAACAGTAGGCCTCTAGGTCTGTCTTGGTAAACAATAAGATCAGCTTCACCTTAGTTATACCTACACCTTCCGATTTGTTTTGTCTACTCTAAAATTTATATACCGTTTGAGTTCCTAATCTAAGAATGAACTTCGGGGATTAGTGTTACAAATGGCATTTAATGTCTAATACTATTTTTTAGGAAATCCTATTCCTAACTATACCTCTCGTCAGTTGAATGTTGCACCGAATATCTGCCCCTATAATGTCCAAGTCCATTTTCATTTTAGAATTTATCGACCAACTCAAGTTTGGTGATAAATTAATGAAACTTTTTTATATCTAGATGTGTGTTAGTACCCATACACAGTTTAAATTGGAATAAAATCAGCCCCTAAAAATACCCACCTTGATGATATCGCGAATCATTCGATTCAACGAAAAAAGATGACTACTCTCAACTAGTCGATACGCTTTCTTCTTTGTGATAGCATCTAACACCCATCTGCTTCAAGCGAACAGGTCAGCCTCAAAGACGAGCCTTCTAGGAAAGAGACGCCTTTCGAATGGCTCTCAAAATATACTAAGAGATTAAAACTTGTTACTTTTATCTCAATTTTGATGGTACCGTTCTGGGACAATCTCCAATGTCTTTTGGAGAGGTTAATTTTACAGTCGTATAGATGGAAAAGTAAACAAAATTATTTCAAATTTAGAGATTTGTCTCGTCTGTATTCTCCCAATGGCTTTGTTTGCCTTTTCCAGCATAATCCAAATTTGCCGTTTGTTCATACCAATTCAATCTGATGAAAAGTGTTGCATTCCACCACGTTTTCACTGCCTGATTTCATAGTTCTGAAGCTGTGAGTGACCCTTAAAGGAAGAATCTTTATTTACTGTGGCTGAAGCTTCTTCATTTCTTGTATGCCCAGGTCCACATGGCAAATATCTTCAACTGTGTAATACTTCGTTCTATGCTCCAGATATTATTCATTTTTAGGAGTTGCTTCTCCTCTGAACATTCGATGAAGGTATTTTGTCTTTCTTTGTAGCTTTGTAAAAGAATGGTGGAAGAATGAAGTGAAGAGGAAAGGAAAAAACAGTAGCAGTAGTAAATCAAGGAGACATTTTCTCTAGTGGATGGCAAGTGGTCAAAGTGGATGTCAAGCTATTATGATAATTGATAACTAGTTTTCTGCGGAAGCCTCCTTTCTAGTGTAAGCTGCAGAGAGGCGCTATTGAGAGAGAAAGTGAATTATCTGCATTGTCTCTAGCCAATTATATTAATTTTTAAGGTTTGCAGGAATTATGGTTTACAGAGTATATTCATTGATGACCTGGTTTCTATTGTGTCAAAACTTAACAGCATCCGTCTAAAAATGTATTAGATTTAAAATCTGCTTTCAGTGATCAGTAAATTAGATAACCTGCTTTCTACATATAATTAGCATACGTCTCAAAAATATAGTAAATTTAAAGTGGGTTTTCAATGATCTGTGGGGTACAGCATACGTGGATTAAAAGGAGAATTTAATGCGGGATACACTGTGTACAAAATACAACGCAAATTCCAAGAAAAGACAACACGATAAGAAATGTTTGTAGAAAAATAGAATATTGTATATTTAATGACATTCATGCAGAATAAACAAATTTGTATATTTTTATATCTTGTTTGAATAGAGTAAAAAAGATTAATACTTTTTAGTTCGTTTAAGCAAATGTAATTTGAACAAAAATTGTCTATGTGTTCGCTGTCTTTCAACAGATTAGTAGAGTAATGTCTGTTTCTTTTGTTTTTGTTGTATCCGCCGAGTAGGTGGAAAGGAAAAAGGGGCGATCAATTTAAGTTGAAAAAGAGAGTGTGAATGAGAAATAAAAGATAAGAGGAAAATGTACTTATCGGGTTGAATTGTTTTGGAGTCAGTTGTAAATTTGTTGTTGTTGTTTCCCTTTCCTACCCCACTTTCTGCTCTTAGTGTCGAGTTGAGTTAGTGACGGACCTGATTGTCTTCTTTGATCTCTGCGCCCTTCTGACTGGTGATTGACTTGAGTCTCTCTATTTATGGCTGACTTTTTTTTCACATTGGATCGTTATTTTTTTCTCAGTTTAGCAAATCGCCTCCTTTCATTGGTCAGAAAATTAATTTCACACCTTATTGCGAAATCTGATTTTAGTCGTTTTGATCCGATTTTGCGGGTGTGCCAATCTACTTTGTGTTTTTCAGTTATTTGTTGGAATGATAGGATTTGTATCCTATAGATCATATAAAAATTTTATTTATTTAAAAAAAGAATTAAAAAAAAATGTCAAATTAAATGTAAAACCGTCTAGGTGTTGTTTTTTTGTTTATTTACACGTCTTTTGAGAGAGGTGTATTTTTTGTAAGCCAGACGGTGTGTGTAAAAAAGAAAAAATCGTGCAATTTTTATGACCCTTTCGGATCAGGAATTTGCCGCCAAAATTGTTTGCCAAACTCTGATTTCTTCTGTGAAATCGTGCAATTTTTATGACCCTTTCGGATCAGGAATAGCCGTCAGAAGCAAAATTTTTGAAGGGCCTTTTTTTATATATTGACCAATGAAAATTAAGTTTTCGAGACCCATAGAAATTCCGGATGGCCCCAAGTGGAGCCGACTTTTTCAAATAAAAGAGAGGGCTTTGAGAAACGAAAGTAGAAACGAAAAAAGAACGAAAGGGAGCCGAAGCAGAGATCTGAGACGACACGCAGTTGGCAGACCACTTAACACCCTCTCTCTACTTTGACCAGCAAGTGGGCCATAAATCAGCCTTCAACTTACCAAACAAACCAACCTTTTCCAAAACCAATCCGGCCTGCTGTCAACGAAAATTCTTCAAAGGAGGTGGGTGCCTTTTGTGAGTTCTGCTAATTGAGGGTCTCTTTAAAAAAAAAAAAAAAAAAAAAAAAACTTTATCCCTTTCTTTTTGTATTTTGTAAAGGGTCTAAAACTTTATCCTTTTTTGTATTTTTGTAAAGGATTTAAAACTTTATCCTTTTGTATTTTTAAAGGGTCTAATATTTTAAAAAACCAGAGTTTGACTAAACAATTTCATAGCTTGTTTCTGTGGGTATTTCCTTTTTAGAAACCCCAGGAAAATATTGTTATCCTGCCGTGTTAGGCGCACAGAAGGAAATTTTTGTGCAACCTTTCTTGTCTGTATCTTTTGTGATTATTGTAAAATAATTGTACAATAAATGTTTTTTCCTGTTTTTTAAATTTTACGCAGTGGCTTGTCTTGTATCGTTAACTCGCGCTTACTAACGGCAGCTATCGTTTCTTCTGCCAACTAAATTGTGTCTGGCACAAGGAGTTGGTAGGAGTGAAGAAGAAAAAAAAAAGAAACAAAATTTTTACAATCGATAACTTAGATGACCTGCTTTCTACTATGTCAAAACTTATTAGCGTCTGGCTAAAAATATAAAAAGAGTGTTTTCAGTGACGTGCGTACAAATTCATGAAGATAATGGAGTAGTTTCTCTAAGGTTTTGAATTGAATTCTCCAAGATTCACTGCCTCCAAGGTTATAGCGTTTAACGCATAAGCTAGGAGAAGGATATATGAATTCATGCCTTTCAGAAGTATCGCCATTAGTGCAAAATGAATGATCAGATTGTAATTTGAAATTGACTTTCTTTTATGCTGTCATTCATGCATTCGTACAGAGTTAGTGGATGCTTTTAGTTTTGCACAATGTGACTCACATGCTGAAGAACTTCAACCAGACGAACGCTCCTAGCACTCCCACTTTCTAAGTCACATTCCAAAAGATCTTTAGTGTTTGTAAGATATTAGTGATTATTTTAAAATCAGATATGTTGTTGATTTCTATAATAAGCCTTTCAATGATTGGCTGAATTAAGCTTATATTCTATGCTGCTTCTTTTAAACGTCTGATTTGATACTTTAAAAAAGTCATGTTTTTAGTTTGTAATATCAAACTTAATTTTATTTTATTTAATATTTCAAACCTAGCCTTTAAAATGTTAATATTTTCTATTATATTAAATTTTGCTTGTATGCTATCTTTTTTAAAGGTAGACAAATTCTATAATCTGCTCGAGAAAATTTAATCAGAAAAATCTCCTAGAAAGATTAATCTTTCTTAGAAATATTTATGCAACTTTAATGACCAAAGGGAACAAAGTTTTAAACAAATTTGTTCTTTTCAGACTAATAAAAATTATTCAAATCTATTGAAATTATTTAAGTAGAAATTCATTGCTAATTAAATTATTCAACTTCCTTTTACTCCCAGTTGACATAGACAAAATTCGGGCTTATTAACTGCATGGACCCCAATTTATTCATTAATCGTTCAAATCTTACATTATTGTTTTGTTACGAATGTAAAGTTTTGATGTTATTTTTACTGTTATTGTAATTTATATACATGATTTATGCACTCTCATTCATTGTTATTATTTACTAAAAATTGAACAAGACCATAAGCATGGGACACTCAAACTATCTCGGTAACGAACCATTTTTACGGTTTACCCCATGCCGAGGCGTTTTAAAACTTAACCATTCTTCTTTATTTATCTAGAGTGTGGGCCGTGACGTAATGTACACTATTTTCCAAAATATCGAATAAACCTAATGAATGTTACCTACGATAGCAATTTCAGTTATTTTATTTTCAAAATACGATAGTTAACGATGTTTTCAAATATTATTTTGAAATTTTCGTATGTAAACAACCTACTCAGCGCCCTCACTATTTTAACAGTAGCACTAAAAAACTGAACAGCATCTTCAAGAAATTCAACTTCAAGAAATTAAAATTAAAACAAAGTAAAAAACTCATGATGACTTATGTCAATTTCGCAAAATGTCGAGTCAGTAACGCTTTACATTAGCACTAATACAAACTGGAGCTACAGGACGATGAAAGTGTGCTTATATAATGAAATCATTTTTTTTTTTTTGAGTGTGCAAAATTTTCCATTGAAAAACAGGTTTTCTGTTTTTTCTTTCAAATAAAGTGCACAGGCAAATTGCGCACACCTTAATTATTGTAAAGTGGGAGTAACTTCCCCTTAATGGCGTATTTCGTCATAAAAATATGCTTTTATTTTACTCGTCTCGCTAAAACTAGTCAATTACGAGTACGACTGAGTAGAATTCGCTCTATGCTTTCAGCTTTGTGCCACATAAGCTCTTAGTCAATTGCTATATTGCAGCGTCAATAGGTGCGGTAATGTAAAAATGAGCTAGTCTGAATGACCATTTGTAGTACTGAGAATACTGTGTAGTGAATTCGATCTTCACTGAGTGCCTCATATACGTTCCAAAACTAAGTTAATTTTTATATGTTTATTTATTTATTTTTACTAGCCACAATCTACCTATTTTGCTTGGGTTTACTTACTTTAATTCCACTAGAGAGGGACATCCGCTCTAAAACTGAAAAAAAGTAAGAGTCAAGCACGATCAATCCCTAAGTAAAAATGTCTCTATGTCTGGGATGTTCAAGCGAGGCTGAGTAATTTTGTTACTAATCCTAAGTACGCGAAATATTCCCACTTTATTTGTTCGTGTGACCAGTTCGGTCCACCTCTCGACCAGCTGTGAAAAAAAAAAAAATAAAAAAAAAATACTTTTTTTCCCACCTGTCCTGGTTGAAGAGAAGGAGGAATACTTTCTTCTTTTTTTTAAATACTGGAATAGCATTTTAAAAATTTGATTATTTTTTTCAACTTGCGTTTCTTTCTTATCAAATACAATTTTAACAAGTAATCAACTGGCTCACTACTTTTATTAAAAAAAAAAACATTAGAGAAAGAACAAACCATCTGTTTCTTTATTATTTGGAAACAACTGTCAATACTGCCAATTTGGATTATTTTTTATTTTCTACTCGTCTCGTACTACCTCGTGCCTTACTATGAATAATATGCAGGTAAGTGTTACTAGTGAATATTGGATTTGTTTACTAAAAAAACTATTTTTGCATTATTTTTTAGTTAATGAAAGCAATTGCGCGTGTTTTATGATGTGTTTTACAAAGAAAGACACTGTAACTCTCACCTGGTCTTAAAAGAAAGAATAAAACTATAGACACGTATGCACTAATGCTCAACAATAAAGATTTTTTTTTTCATTCTACTACAGATTTTATTTTGTAATAAAAAAACATCTTGTACATGACAGTAACAATAACACTTTTTTTTCTCACGCTTCAACAAAGGCATTATCATATGAAATAAAATAAAAATGAAACATTTAAATTTTAAATGAAAAAGTATCGCTTTCTTAAAACACGAAAATCACTTTGCGATAAACTTTCTTTTCTTCAGTCCTTTTGGACGATTTTTGTAAGAAAAGAAATATACGATCAAGCAGCAATAATATATCATCAAATTGTTTTAAATTTTCATTTAGTGTTTCTTTGTGAAACTTGTAAAATAAGATAACTAAAAATTTTAAAATAAATTTTATTTCTCTTAAATTAAGAGTTTTAAGCACATACTTTTGAAAAGTGTTTTATTTGTTCTCAAGCTCTGATCGGAGTCATTATTTTAAAATTAGAATGGGTCAATAAAACTTTATATTTTAAAATTTGTATTTCGTGGGAGGAATAGGCCTTTGATGATTTTAGGGACAAAAAAATTAGCAATCGTCGTATTATGCGATGTACAGTACACTACACTTTAACTAACACTAACAGTATGTGTACTCATGTACAAGTTACTTTTAGTTTTACACAATTACTTTTAAATTCCGCCAAACTACCGGTGCATTTCTTTATCATGCAAAAAAAAAAAATTGTCATTTGAATCAAATGGCAATTTTTTTTTTTTTTTGGCTGCGAAAGTTTTTCGTTATTTATTAACAATAACGTTTTCTTTTTTAGTGTTATTACACTAAAAAAGAAAACGAAAGTGTATTCGAATTTGTATTGTGCATTTGTTTACTTAAGAAAATGAAGGTAATTAGTCCAGAAATTAGAGATTAGTTAACTAACACATGAAAAATTTAAATATTTAATTAAGATCAAATCAAATTAATGAAATAATAGTAATATTGATGGTTCACATTTTTTTTTCTTTCGATGAATTTATTCGCTCGTTATTTTCATATTAGTTGAATAATAAAATAAGAGATGTGCATTTCTTATCTAATTTTGATAGAACTGGTGCTACATTCTCAATGTCTGGGGCAATCGGTTTTCTCATTTTAAAGTATTTTTGCATAACAAACACTGATTTATTTCCCTTATATAGTATTTTTCTCGTTTATGGTAGAGTAGATAAGTCTATTTTATTTCTGTTTTTTTTTTAGATTCTAAAAACTTACAATATCCTGTCAGTGTTTATTTTATGTAAGAAATCGTTTGAAAAAACAAAACAAACAACCAATGTCTTTTTTCAAGTATCTCGAGGCTAAAGCTGTTGGTTTCAGTGGTTTCTTAGTCACTTATTGCCCGCAACCAACCATTTTTCTCTTCTTATGGTTTACTTTTTTTTACACTTTCAGCAATAATATTAACTTTATTTCTAGTTGTCAGATGTCAGCAGATGAATGTGGTTTAACTTGACAGTTTTATTTAAAGAAAGAAGGAAATAAATTTTTTAAAGGCTTGATTTACTGGAACTTTTCAAATTGACATAAATCATTCTGGCAAGACTTAATAGCTAAAGGCCGGTGAGTAAACATTTTTTAAAAGAACACAGCGAGGATATTTTCTTCCTACTTGTGCTAACGAAATAGGTCACATTAAAATTGCATAAAACTCATAATGACATTTATTTTCTTTCTTTTTTTTACATGTCTTTTAGGGTGAAGTTGTCAAGGCTCTCTACACTACAGATTCCTCTTGATTAATTGCCATGACTTTGGGAAGGTTAGTGGGGTTTTACTTCAGAATTCAGAGTACACCAGTCATAGACTGGCTGGCACCCAAGGCTCCAGTCAACTCTACTATTTAACCCATAGCTAGAGACAGAAGATTTATGCCTTTCCCAAGGGCATTAGTGTGAATGCGACAGACTACACAATGTTCCGTGCTGATAACACTATCCCCACTATCAGTTGTTGTTTGTATTCTTCCCAATAAGAAAATTTAAATCTTCTTTCATGAAAATTTGTTCACATTTCTCTCTCCCACACTAGAAACACACATATGGTTGAAGATATAGCTAGTAAGACACCTTTCATTTTACATGATTAAAAATGTGTATGTCTGACCAACTGGACATTGATGATACACTTGAACTAAATAATGTATATTTTACTGTAGATAGTTTTTAACTTGAGTGTAAACAAAAGGGTAACCTTGGCTTCTAGCTAGGAAAAGTTGACTAAACTATTCTTATTTTGATTGTCTGGGCAAGAATTGGGATTTCTGAATAAGAAACCAACATAGGAAGGAATTGGGAAAAGTGAGAAAAGTAAGGAGGAGGAAATATATGAAAAAAAAATCATTAAAAATGGAAGAGTTGAAAGAAAATTGTCTAAGAGACAGACTTGTGTGGATATCAAGACACGTTAATCAAATGAATAAAAATCAGGTTTCTGAATGTTGTAACAGAGAGAGTTTGGGAATCACACACAAACACACACACACACACGCATATATATATATTTTTTATTGAAATTGGAGTAGATTTGAACAGCGAAATTAGATCAGAACAATTTTGTTTACTGATGGGAATCTGATCTAGCCCATTTGGAATTGGGTCATTAGGAAGACAATGGAAGATGATTGAGATAATTTTTATCGGTTAAAATTTGAAATAAAGCTTACTAAGGCTATGAGGAACTTTGAAATTCACATGATTTTGGGTTGAAGGTAGCACTCGTGATCGATTTATGATCAGCCAGGTTTATCTATATAAATGCGCACAGAAATCTGTTGACAGAGTGGTTGGCTCGTCTGTCGTCGAGTGCAGTCAAGCTGGGTAGAGCAATGTCAGAGACTGGAAGCGACGTCAGAGATTGGAACCAAATGCCCGCTAACATATTTTGTTGATATAAGTATGAAGAAGCGAATTACTCCTCCAACAATCTAAGATGGCTACTGCTACTATTATTATTACCACTGGAAATGGAAACGTCGAACAAGCTACTATTATTACTACCCCTGGAAACGGAAACGTCGAACAAGCTACAATAATCAAAAGGTTGTTTTGGGCTTGTCTGTCGTTGAGTGCAGACGAGCTGGGTAGAGATATATTGGAGACTGGAAGTGACGTCAGGGATTTGGAATAAAACCCCCGCTAACATGTACTGTTAATATAAGTATATATATATATATGCTTCTGCTACCATGAAGATTACTACTACTGATACTACTGCCGAGGAGGAATGCAACTATAAACTTTAAGCTGCACACAGAAATCTTTATCTCTCCATCGTAAGAAATCTTTATCTCTCCATCGTAAGAGTTGTATATCGTTCTGAGACAACAAGCTAATCACAACCCACTCTCTCTCTCTGTCTAGAATCCAGTGTGTGAGTTTTTACGTTAATTATTTTCTTTTCTGTAACCTGTTTCTTTTCTATACTATTCTTTTCTGCTATATAAAAGACATTAACAAGTCAACCATTGAATAGTTGTTTGTCTGGCTTTCTGCGTATATATATATATATATATATATATATATATATATATATATATATATATATTTTTTTTTTTTTTTTTTTTTGATGCATTCTAAATTTCTTAGCACAGACTCTCCAGCCGTGTCTACATCTTCAGTTGACTGTGAATGGATGAACATCACTTCTACTTTCTGAATCAAACCAAACACAACATGGGCAGGAAGCAGTGGACCGGTCGAATGATCTACGGATGCTCAGGGGACCTACAGTCACTCCCTTAAGTTCGGTTAAGACCGAGTAGACACCTCAACCCAGAGAGTAAGACGCCGGAGGTTGAGGGGCTGGGGCGAAAGTGTTAGAATGTAAAGACTTATTGTGATACACTAAATTCTGTATGAATTTTTATGCAAAAGAGATTTTGCATAAAAAATTCATACTGAATTTAGTGTATCACAATAAGACTGCAGTAGAAAATATTTAAGGCATCACTTATTCCTTCTTCGTACATAAAACTAATCTATATTTGTGTAAAATTTAGATAAAGAAAATGAAAGAAGAACATTGGAGATTGAGAGGGGTGAATAGAAGCATGAGATAAAGGATAATCTTAGTTGCTAGGTGTAACTATAATTAATGTGTTGCTAAGTGTACAATAGATCCAATTAGTTTAATAAAGTAAATATAGATAAGTCACATTTAATTAAAAAATTTTTAATACTAAAGTTCAAGACTCAATAAACTAATCATGGTAGAGGTTTACAGATGAATGTAAGAGGAGGTAGTACAAAGTGAAAATGGGGACAAGGAGGATAGATAATGATTGATCTTTGATTTAAAAAGATTAAGATTGTTGTGTTCAGGAAAAAGCTGTGTAACTTTTTAGAGCAGTAGAATGAGCTGACCATTTATTCTGAATCTTTAGCAACTTGAGTCAATAAATATTCAAAGCCTCCTTGAGAGTGCAACCATTTGTTGAGACAGGAAAAAGCTAAGGGTCAAATCATTGATGATGAAATGATATTAGCTTGATTTTTAGTGGTATTGAAAGTTGCATGCTAGTTGTTTCCCATGGAGATGTTAGGGTTAGGTCAGGGTCGACACTAGGGACTCAACCCTCCACACCACCCACCTGAAACTTTGATATGGGCCCCGCTTCTCCACTAATCTGGGAGCCACGCAACCTTGAAGGAAAGTTGGGGGTGAGGGTGAAGAGTAGCACTTTTAAAATTACCAAAAATGAAGGAATTATCTAGTTTAAATATTCATTATTTACTTTTATAAGGAATAAGTCTTTTTATTTTTTAAAAAATTGAGAAATGTTTTATAATAACAACAAATATTTTCATAATTAAATTTTACTTGCAAAAAATTGGTGATTAATCTTTATGAAAATTTGCAACTTAAACAAGTTGCAAATTTTCATAAAGATTAATCACCGATGCATCTCTGCTGAAAAAAAATGTTTTACAAAGATTCCAACACATCAAAAAAAAGTACAAAAAGTAAAAAAAAACGCTGCTGAAACTAGCACTTGGGGTAAGACGTGCCGGCCCTGGGTTAGGTCATTGGAGAGATCAGTTGTCAGGCTCTGAACATTTGAATCTTTGGAGGTGTGTCTGTAAACTGTGATTTCATCTGTAAAAAAAAACGCTGCTGAAACTAGCACTTGGGGTAAGACGTGCCGGCCCTGGGTTAGGTCATTGGAGAGATCAGTTGTCAGGCTCTGAACATTTGAATCTTTGGAGGTGTGTCTGTAAACTGTGATTTCATCTGCATATTTATTAATAATCTGAGAATTTTCCTAGGCAGATCATTAATCTAAGAAAACAGTTACATGTAGATGATAGTTTACATTTCTGAATAAGTTGTATACTATGCATGACATTTGTCAGAAGAGAGTCTAAATCTGATGATGTTATTTGAGAAAAATAATAAAATAATTATAGTAAACCTTGTTGGGATCTTTACTGACATTTAAGACTTATGATACACACTCTTTAGTTTTAAGACATTTCATAGTATTTACTTTATAAAACATTGATTTCAAGTGAAAATGTTTTGAATATCTTTTTCTTACAGAATGGTATTGATGTGCCGCTGTTTGACTCCATATTATTAGAAGATTTGGATATTTCCAATTTTATTGGAAGCATAAATTTTAAAAGTTTACAGAAGTGCTTTAAAGTGCGACCTTTATATCAGTCTGATTATGAAAAAGGTAAGTTTTATTTATTTTCTATGTTGTATATCTATTTTAAGAATGTTAAAGCATGAATAATCCTTATGTAGCCAATTTGTAAAAGGTATTTGACACTGAATAACTTTTGGCCAATTTCCATAAATTATTTAAATTGTTATTCATATTTGAAGGTCAGTCTCTTGGAATTTTGTTGAAAATTGTAGATTTACTCTAGAAGTTTGTTTTTAAAAATTTTGTCTTTTTAAAAAAATTTTTTTAAAGTATTGAATATTGTGGCCACATCTGGTCTGGTGCTTCTGTTTAATATCTAGAGATTCTTGATAAAATCCAAAGAAGAATTAGCATCTCAGATTCAGTTGCTTTCCCACCATGGTAACATAGTTTTCTTTTGCCTCTTCTATAAACAAATGTTCTGACCAGTTCTCCTCATTGGTTCTTTGACTTCATGAATTTAAATTAATTTAGATTGGAAGCTAGGTTTCGTAATTTCACTATTGAAATTGTTAATTGTAACCATAAATTCTATACTAACAATTTCCAATGGCCACTAAATGACTCCGTGGTGGCAATGGTCATAAACAGTGTTTGCTGACTTAATGATATTTTATATTTTTCTTTTTTTTTGTTAATTTATTCACTTTGTGTATTTTTTCTTTTACAAGGATACATCAATTTATTATCACAGTTAACAACAGTTGGAGACATTTCATTTGAACAATTTTCAGGTAATGTTTCATTCAGTCATTTGAAATATTTTTTCATATATAAGCCTATATTTGCATAAACACACTAGGGACTGCTGAAAAGTTCTTGGCTCAACCTACATCCCAAAATTGAACTAAATGAAATCAGAAGTTTTTTGTAATCCCTTTTTGGTTGCATTTAGAACATTCCTGCAGACCCTTGACTGTTTGGTTATGACAACATAAACTCACATGTGAAGATGTGATACTTAAAAAAAAAATGAAATCTGTGAAGACACAATACAAAAACACAAAACATATAGAAAGCAAAACCTCTGGTAATGACTTATGAAAGCCAAAAGTTCTCAGACATTGGACAAATTATATTTAAATTATCACTGGAAATCAAGAAAATGGTTTGAAAAAATATCCTTAACAAAGAATTTTGTTGGCTTTTAACCAAACACCTATATATAGCCTGAAGATTGTGTTCAACCAGTAAATATACTGTTACCACTCAGTAAAAGTAAATTAGTAAAGTTAATGATATAAATTGGCAAAATCCCTTCGCTAACTAAATTTTAAAGATGCATTAACCCACTAAACACTCAATGAATGTTATGATCTTTGTTTTTTAAAATTATTAATTGTATTAGGTCTTCCTTAAATATGTAAGTGCTTTCGATAGGTCCTACGGTCATCCTCAGGCATGGAAACTATTTTGTTTTTGGTAAAATTCAGGTAACCTCCGAGACGAAAAAATATAATACAAATTGAAATGTTTTGTTTTTGTTTTAAATGTGTTACTGATAACCGATACAAACTTGTGGAGTGTGCAAGGTTGAATTTTTGAAAATTTAAGTGAGTGCATTTTTTACTAATATGGCAATTTAATAATTTTTTTTGTTGTAGGAGTTTATCAGTCAACATGGCATGAACTAAATAGGTAGAGTAACTTTACTAATTTACTTTTTGTATTAATGATTGAAGAAAAAGAAACAAAAATAACTTGTTGAGGTAAAACCTCTTACTTGACACTTTTAATGGCTATCACTATATAAAAAATGCACATTAGAATGGTTTTTGAACTTTGGAAAAATTGTTAAATCACAAGATTAGCTTGGAAAAATTTTAGGTGATACTTGCATACATGTGTAACTAAATTTTTATTAATGAAATTGGGAAAAACTTGTTTTGTACAAAGAGTTCAGTGGAGTTAACCTTGTTTTTTCAGAAAGTGTTCTTAAAATATTGTAACAAAGAGGAATAATGTTTTTCAATAGGTGGCATTTGAACACATGATTTTGTTTCACATATGTTTAAAATTTGACACACACACACACACACACACACACATTTTAAAAAGTGATATTTTTACATGTTTTTCTAATGTTTTTATGTTAAAAGTGAACATGGAAGAAAATGAGAAAAAATAGTGTACAAGCAGCAAAAAGATATGTGCCATAACTGAGTGTAGTATGTAAGTTGATTCACTAGGTTCAGAAGTAGAAATTTTGATCTGGGAGACCAAAATGGTCTGGCAGGCCTGCAGTCATTGATGATGAACAAATTGAAACACTGATAAAAAATAATCCACTTCACACAACACATGATATCATAAAGACACTCCACATATATTGTATGAGCATTGTAAAACATTTGAAAACACTTGGATACATGAATTGCTGCAATGGATCACATTTCCACTTAAAATTCTCTGTTCAAATGCAGCAAAGCAATCTTTTTTGAAAAGAACAATCATTGGCAGAAAAAATGTATTTTCTAGGCAAAACAAAATGAGCCACTGTCCCTTCCTTTCTTAGCTGCCATGCATAATGCACACTTGGGTGATCATGTTTCTTTTTGATTCATGATTGACTTGGCAGAAGAATTTCCACAGTAGACAGCCAAGGCAATAGGGTCCAGTCTGTCCTGCTATTTAACTCATAACTGAGGGGGAGAAGCAATGGATTCATACCCTTCCCCAAGGGTATTTGTGTATAAGTGAATGTAAAGAACTTTACTGAAAACTGAACCTGGATCATTCTGATCAGTTATCCATTATACCACCTGCATATTCCAAAAGTTGGTCCTCGTCTGAGCTCTTTCCTCAAAATCAGACATTGACAAGTACTGTGCACTAATGCTGGACTAATTAAAGGCAGCAATTGATAAAAAGTATTTGGAATTGGCCAATGAGAAGGCTATGGCTTTCCATCAGGATAATGCCAGACCATGTGTCTCTTGGCAGACCCATTAGAAATTGCTTTCCCACCATGGTAACAGAGTTTTCCTTTGCTAACATAACATAAACATTTTATTCTCCCCCTTTTTAATATATACACTTCTAAATGACTATTCCAAATGACTAAAATTGAATAAAATGACTCTTCTAATCGTCTTCATGTAAATAGTGTAAATAATAACTCCTCATCCAAGAAATTCAAACAGAAATATATATTTCTTCTTTTAGTGAGTACATGTTTGAGTTGACATCCCTGTTATTTTAAAACGGTGAAATTAATGTCAACTGGTCTAGCAATCAAGAAGTCTTTACTAACAAAAAACATGTTTCTTGACAGGAAGTGAACTTGTATTCCCTTTTCCATATGAAAACATTGTTCTCTTGTATTTTCAGCTCGGTTTAATGCAATGAAATCTTGTCCAGATACATACTATATAACAGTGATAGAAGATCTTAAAACAAAGCAAGTCATAGGCACGGCTACATTAGTAATAGAACAGAAGTTTATACACAGTGCATCCAGTGTAAGTATTAAATTTTCTTGCTAGCTGTGTGCAGCATTCCACATTCAGTCAAATGGCAGTGAGCAATGAGATCAGATCTGTGAACTCAATGATTGCACCATTGAGATGTGCTTTCTGTGGGCAGAGAGAGTTATGATGAGTTGGGATACCATGAAAGTTGAGTAACCAAAAAACCAAGTAGTGTAAATGTGGCTTCGTAAGCAACCAAAAAGCTTGTTTTTTGAAGGGATAAAAACTTGTTGAACAATACCAGAAGTGCATTTACTGTTACACACACACACAATATATATATATATATATATATATATATAGTTGCAGTATGTATTACTTTAATATTTTAAGAGTATAGAACTGAGAAGTTCTTTGTCCAATCAACTTCCTGAAATTAGTATTTCAATGACCAAACAATTTTTTTAAAGAAACTTGGGAAACAATGTACTAGACGTTTGGAACTGTGGAGTGAATATGTATGCTCTAGATCCTGCTAGATAACTTTTCACTCCCACTCCATGTCAGTCATTGATAATTCTTCACTCAGAAGATAACTGTAGACAATGAGCTTATGTAACAAACAAAATGTTAATATATAGTTGAAATACTGAATCTACTGAATTTGTTTTTTTTCTATCTTCCTTGATTTGATTTTCTAAAGCATAAAACAATAAAGTTTAGCAAAAAATTGAGTAACTTCATTTTGCTACATTTATGGTGGTATAGTAGTATTTTAGTGCTTAGTCAAGTGACATATCAATTATTTAAGTATCAAATATTGACATTGTTATATTTTGCTTCAAATTTGACTTCTTTCACTCCCTGTTGAAACTGGGTGTGAATGCCATGAAAGGAAAAATAAAAAGAGTTGCTCTTTATGCAGGGTCTCTGAGCATCACATCCAGCTCATAAAATGAATACAAAAAATAAAATAAAATTTGAATCATGAATGTTGCCACTAAAGTGAAAACATAACAAAAATGCTGACTTGCTTAGTGAGCTTTTAGGCAATTTACAGTAGCCTCTCACTCAACTGACCAGATACAAGCTTCAATGCAAGGCCAGTACACAAACAACTTTCCCTTTTTTGAGATCGTACTCCTTCATCCACAAGCACCACATTCTACCATGACCCAATGTATACAGCTACCCAAAGAAGCAAGGAGGTGCATTATCAAATCAAACATGTGTTAGTGAAATCAGAAGCAGCATCTCTGTCTTTAGTGAATTAATCTGTGTCACTTGTTCATATTCAAAGACAGATATACTGGTCACAACCTAGACCACATTAATCAGGTAAAAAAAAGATCATAGCAGTTACTTCAAATGTTTTCAGCCCAATGGAACAGAACTGGTCTACCACTGAGTATGAAGCATTTGCTATAAAATGGGTCATATCTAAATTTGATTACTTCCTCTGCAGCTACCCTTTGGACATTTTCATTACCCATCAGTCACTGACATATTTGGACAAGCACAAATTTAACAATGCTAAAATATGATGATGGCATGAAGAAATCTCTTGCTATTAGTTCATCTTGGAATATGTCAAAAATAAATGAAATGTCTGGACTGAAATGCGCAGTCAATGATATGGTAAAAAAAATAAGCAAACTACCAGTGTGTCACTGGTAAAACTTTCCAACTCTAAAGCTCCAGCTTGTATATCAATATTCCATCTTTGTACCTTGGTGAAATCAAAGGTACATACCTTGGCTCTGGGGCACCATGGAACACCCAGTGTCATAGATGGGCTGCCAACACATTCTCTGCCTACCATACCATCTCAACCGTCCCTACTGGGATGATTATGAATCACCTTTGAGCAAGCATCTGATAAAATGCTATCAAGAATCATCAAAGCCCTCCGGTTGGTTGATTCAAGCTAGGCACCTGATGCCAACACCAATTAACCCGAGTGACGAGCATTCTACACTCTTCCAAATGTACATCCATCAATTTTATTTGGAACCTGGCACCTCCATCTTGATGGTCAAACTGATCATACCTTACAAACTCTGTGCCAGATATCTCTACTAAGCTTATGATTGCACAAACCCCTTTGATGTTATTCATATGTGTGAACATCTTTCCAGTTACTGGTGTGAGTTCAAGAACCACAACATAAAGGCTTAGATTGATTCTTGCATCACCTGTACAAAACACAAGGGAAACTATAGAAACCACCGAAACTGGCCCATTGGTCATTGTAGGCAAACAAAAGGCCATATACATAATATTGAGTGGCAACAATGAAAAATGCCTTTTACATGTTGAGTGAAGAACTGTCTTCACTCAACATGCATTTGTGAATGAACTGATGTCTTTGAATCTGTAGTCTCCTCTATGCTACAACTGACAAGCACCACCCCGATTATTGGCTTGTTCACACTCCCCCACGAAGATATAACTATGACATTGGAGCTTAAATCATGCAGATAAATAAGCTGCTGAGACAAGTCCACCAACATGCCACTCTTGGAAACAACAAAGCTAACCATAGAATAGATGAAAAATTAAACCAGCTCATCTACAAAGACTCAATACAAGTTGGAGATATAGGTTCTACCACTCATCACAGTTATCTTGGGTGTGTGACCAAAAGAAATGACATAGTACTTCAGGTGAGAAACGAAAATGGTGAAAATGACTGGGCCTATTGCATTCATGTCCATCACCTTGTACTGCAATTGAATACATGAGCACGTTTGTACAGTCCTTTATCAGCACTGAAATTGCCACCTCCACTTCCATCTCAGGAGCATATAGAGACACAAGACTCCAGATCTGGTGAAAACCACTCAAACACCACACAAAACTAGTGCAAAACAATTTCCTAAAAGAGAAACATGTGGACAACTCCCAACACACATCAAAGACTTCATCATGCATTAATATTGTTTTGTAGAAAGATGATCAACCTTCATTTGCTGATAGGGGAAAAAATGAACTTTTTTTGAGTAACCTGAAATTAATTTCTACATCAGTTTTTTTTTTCTATTTGTTATGGACTGCTTCATGAAAATATAAAAATTATGCAAAAGTTTTGTATAAGGAAATCACAAGATAAATTACATTTTTGAAATTTCCTCTTGATTTTTGTTTTCCTTTGCAGAGAGGAAGAATTGAAGATGTTGTTGTCAGTAATGAGTATCGAGGACAGCAACTGGGAAAATTGTAAGTAAACAAGTTTTGTTCTTTATTAGTGTCCTATACTATTTCTAATTTAATTAAATATAATCATCTATCTTTCACATTTATATGGATCATTTTATTCTTTGCATATAGCTATACATGTTTTTAATTTTTATTAAAAACATGTATAGTTATATGATCCATTTTTTTAAGTTGTTCCAAAGATACTCACATTCTTTTTATTTTCCATTTAAAATTTGCCCATTTTTCATTGTTATTGAAAATTTTATCTCAAAGAAAAATATATCGCTAAGAAATTACCAATTACTGAAGCTTGTCATTTTTATCATTCTTTTAAAAAAGATGAACATCTTAGTTGATATAGTGACATTTAAGAAACATTATTTATTACTGAAATTGTTTTTTTACATATGGAAAGAAGACTTCCAATACATAACTTTAAATTGTACATATTAAGAAATACTATATGGCTATATCTTAAAGAATATAAATATAAATTCTACATTTGGTTTAAAATATAGTTTCCAGGAAAAAATTAGTAATGGTTGACAGTGCTTCATCTAATGGTACAATCTATTAAAATTATATAACATGAAATTAAACAGAAAAATCTATTAAAATTTATCCATCAAAATATTAAGGTTTTCAGAGGCTGATGAAATATTTTTGTAAAACATTTTAAAAAAATACAAAGATATGCAATGTAAATGAGATAATTATTAACAGTAAAACAAAAAATAGATCATTTCACAATGCATTGATATGAAATCAAATCTGAAAGTGGAATGAGCTAGTATTTTTTTTAAAAATTAGCTCATCAAAAGTGGCAATTATATTCTCACTTATGAACAACATAAGGATATGTATAAGTAAGTTTTCATGAAAGTAGAAAAATGAATTGTGGCAAAGATTGTCCAAACTAGTAATATATTTATGGCAGAAGAAAGCCACTTTTTATTTGACATGGTTGAGTTTTGACACATTATTTTCTTAAAGAAACTTAATTCAATCGATTTTCAAAGAGTAGATTTCATTCAACAACTTTTTGAATAATATTTATTTCAATAAGTCAAAAAAAGTTCAAGTGACTCATCTGAATGCAAGTTTTGCATCAAAAAACTCATCAGGACCAGATGTTTGATAAATCTATTGAACTTATCAGATTCCTTTTGAATGAATGCTAATTCAAACTTCAAATTTGAAATACTTAATATGCTACAGTATCACTAGAATCATTACATTTAAATTTAGAACCTGTTAATTTTTTAGCTGTTTTTTTTTTTTTTTTCATGTAAAACCAGGTGAGTATTTTCTTGATTTATCTATAGATCACTTTTTGGCAGAATTTCTACTAGCTTGATAATACACTAAATTTTTGTAATTTTCACATTTTTTCAGTTGTATCATTTTCATTATTAGTAGTATTTATTTCCTTTGAATTTTAATTGTTTTTCATTAAAACTACTTGTAGTAGTTGTGATGAAAAATAGCTGAAATTAAAATGGATATGTTTTTTGTATTTTGCTATTAAAATAAAATTGCTGGTTTCCGTCCAAACTTCTTTCTATTTGTAGTTCTGTTGAGATCACTGCTTTTATTTTGTTGTTATTTAAATATTTACTTTTATTTATTTTTTTTTATTTTAAGGTTGCTGGGAATTTTGGTTAGCCAGAGTAAAAAACTTGGATGCTACAAGGTTTCGTTAGAATGTAAAACACATTTACTGCCTTATTATTCCCAATTTGGTTTCGTCAAAGAAAAAGACAATAATTATATGGTGTTACGCTACATGGATTAAAACTTTTTCTCCATGTTAAAATGGGCAAGAACTTTTAACAAAGCCTGATATTTTTTACATTTTTCTCTTAAAAGTTCTATTTCCTTTTTTCTTTCCAATGGATATCAAGCTTACTACATTAGTGAATAATCTATTAACAATCATTCTGTAACTGTTGCCCTAATAGCAGTTATGTATGGTAAATGAGTTATGCTCCTTAGATTTTTATTGCACTTTGTTCAAAGGAAATTAATCTATGGTTATTTAAATTTCAGTTTTCATATTTTGCTGTCAGAATTTGTGATTGTTATTTTTGGTCAGGGGAGGATATAGAATTTTCCAACTATTCTTAAAATGAAGTTTTCTTAAAATTTGCAAAATATATAAATATAATTTTTGATTTTAAAGGTTAAATGATAATTTTTCATCATTTCATCCTCAAGCAAGGTAATAAAGCCACTAAGTTGCCAGGGGTAAATACGAAAAAAAGAAAACATTAAGGCAAGGGAACAATAAAAGAACAGGAATTAATAAAACAGAAGATAATTGACATTACATTTATATTTTTGAAGATCAAAGTGGACAGGAAAGAAAGTTCCCTAAGCAAGAAATGTACTGAAAAATATGTGGCCTGTTCATTTAGATTGGTAAACTTGGAATGCATGCTTTTTAATTTTAGTCTTTTTCTAAATAAATCTCTTAAAAATATTCTACAAGAAATATTAATTTCTTTTACCAATCAATATTTTAAAATATTTTGACACGAAAGAAAAACTTACAAAATCCCATATTTTTTAAAATAATGAGAAAAATTGTAAACAGAAATAGTTTATAGTTGTATAAAAATCTAATGATTTTTACATTCAAATTTTTAAAAAATCAATGCATTTTTTTTCTTAGAATTCTGAAATTGCTTTGTGCATCATTAGAATTAGTAGATAATCCTTTTCAAAAATATTTCCTCAATATTAACCATCTTTCTTTGTATTTACAAACTTTGACTGCTTTTCTATAAAGTAACTTTGTCATGATTAGCAGTTTCTGCAAAATTCTTTTTTTCCTCTTAAAGAAGAAAAGCAGACAGAATGTATAAAAAAAAAATGAAGGCTTTAAAAATTTGATATTTAAAACTGGTTCAAAAAGCATTGTTTATTAGAATTATTCACAGCAAAAATAACTACTTTTTTGTCTGTCAATTTATTATACTGAAAACTTATTTCATTATTCAATAACATTGTGGTAAAAGGGAATTTTTTATTTTATAGACTTATTTGTCAGTTTAAATTTTCAACTACAAATGTGGGATAGGTTTTTTTTTTCTTCTTTTGCTTGTATAAGATCTTCATTAACAATAATTTTGTAGCAGTAAAGAAAATTGCATGTCAGGATTTTTTTTTAAAAATGTCTTTATAATGATAATAATAAAAAAAAAGTGTGTGTGCCAGTCAGTCAATGAGAACACAAATGTAAAGTCTGTTTTGCTAATCTAGATCTGAATTAAAAGTGGAATTTTAGTTATTTAACATTTTATTGTGGTTATGATAAAATCACAAAGAAAATCCAGAATCTCGTTCAATCACTGAAGTTAAGCTGTGTCAGTACATAGATGGAGCACTGCTTGGGAACACCAGCGACTTCCTACAACTTTAAAATAACCCATGAATGGCTGATGTCATAAAAACAAACAAATCAATTATTGATGTTGCATTATAGGGCTGCTATAATTGATAAACTGAACTCATGTTTGAAAAGAAAATGTGTTCACATCAAATATTTAAAAATGAATGTATTGAGCAAGAAATGTGACTACTTATTTTTGAAAAAGTGATTTTCATGCTAAAACTTTGACATTTTCAAAATCTTATGCTAATAAACTATTTTTCACCTGGTACAATTGTTTTACCAAATTTCTTTATATAAAAGCTTTATTGCATTACATAAAACAGCCATTTATATTCCTTATTGAACTAATTTTAAGTTAAAAAATATTTTATGAAAATACAAATTTTTTACTATTGCAAAATATTTTTCATCTTTTTTTACAATGATCTTGTGCTAAAGAAAATGTCAAGGAGAGCAAGTTAAAATTTTAAGAACCATTTCAAAAGTTCTGTATTATTTATGCATAAAAATAAATTGTTTCATGGAAAAGGAAACCTTTAAAAAAATACATTACTCTGCATGATTGCAGAGTATATTTTTCAGACCTAGGTTTTGTGTCTTGTGAATGGTTAACTTTTATTTCTTATTGATAATTCAGAAAAGATTGATGTGCTAATGTTCTATTGCCAAATTTACTTTTGAAAACCTTTTTGCTATAACGTCATTAGCTATGTCCATATAAATCTGTAAACATCTTTGGTGAATTAAAAGGTACATTTAGTATAAAGCACTTGTGAAAACCAAGTCAAAAGGGAGATTATTGTCCCCTGTTGGATGACGTTGAAATAATAGACAGGACATCACTGGAAAATACAAAAACTTAAATAATCAGTACATATGCTAGGCCACAAAAATCTAACCTGATAAAACATAGAAATGACTACAATATGGGATACAGAGTGCTAGAGAAAATCAACAAATTGTAATATGAATTGGGTGGGGGGTATTTTTGGGTTTATAAGTCCCAAAAATTCATACACCAATGTCCTCAAGTGGATAAAAGTGTTGATGCAACAGAGGTGTGAGTTCAAAAAGACTTGGTGAGTTGAGTTAAAGAGAAATAACTGAAACAGATATCCAGAAAAGGCATGTGGAACTAGAACAGTCTACCCCGGTGGACAAAACAAAAGGTTCTGTTCAAAATTCCAATTACCTGAAGAAAGCTGAAATATAACAACAAAGATGAGGACAACAATCTAAATAATGTAAATAAGTTAATGGAAAGATTTCATGATAACAAAATATCTTGAATTTTGTAATTGTAAAATTTTTGCCACATTTCTGCATTGCAAAGGAACAAAACAAATTTGTAATGACTTTTTTTTTTGCCATTCATACTTTTATCTTAGAAAAGCTAAAATTAATTCATTTTGTTTTGTGTAGCCAAATATTGGCTTACATGTAACTGCTTATATCAATGGCTTACATGTAAATATTTTTTTTTTTCACTTTCATAGAAATTATTTTCATATAGATATATTTGAAGTTTTCATCCCAGGCAATGTCAGATCTCCTTTCTGGTCTAAATTGTTCATGATTCTCAAATGAGATCCATAAGATATACTTTAGCAGACTATACAAACAAAACAAAAGAATTTGAAAATATTTTGTGTTAAAAACGTTTTTCAAAAGGTTACACTTGGTGCAAAACAATAGCAAGAGATATATCATTTTAGCTAAACCTATTTTATTATTGAAAATTTCTTGCAAACTCATTTACAGTTAAATAACTAAAGAAAACAATGGCAAAATATTCACATGGCACAATCACATTTACAATCTTACATGAAATATAGCACCTTTTTATTATTGCGAAAATTAAAAATCTTAAAATGTATTTAAGAATTCTAAATCCTAATTTACCAAATATCAAATGAAATTTGGGTAAGAAAAATTATCTCCCTTGATGAACTGCCACTGCTTTTTCATTTACAATACCAAATTTATTTGAGCATTTTAATTGTAAAACATTAAAATGCATTAACATAGGTGTAAGACCAAAATACCCACAAAGTATTTTATTACTGTAAAAAAAAAAAAAAAAAAAAAAAAAATCTTATGAAATTGCAAGTTGTTTTTAATAGAATATTTGCTTCAACAATAGAATAAAGTTCTCACAGTGGCAAAAGAAATATAGGCTCAGGTACAAAGACAAGCTGAAGAAACAATCTTGGATCTTTCGGGGTATCACATTAAAACCTTTGAGCAGATGGGACCCCGGACTGAAAAGAGTGGAGTATGCTGTCACAAATGGCATTAAGAGCATTTGAACTTGGTGCTTCCAATATCTAAAGGAGATAAGAAGGACTAAACAATCTGCATTAAGGCCAGCAGCTTTGTACGTAACGTGATTATTTTGTCTGTAAGTCTCTTGTGTCATAATCGACATAAACATCCATAAAAAAAAAAACTCATAAGCTGCTGGACATGCATATGCCGGGAGAGTCTATCTCAGTTTAATTAAAAAAAAAAACAAAAAAACAGAGCATCTACTTGATCTATCCATCAAAGTTATGATTTTTATTGGAAATACTAGCCTTGGTTGATATTTTTAAATTATAACTACAAAAGCCTTTATTTTAATAAACCAATTTTTATAGTGCACAAAGTCAATGCAAATGTTTTTTGTAATATGCTCAAGTATCTATAGTAGTGGCGCACTCATCTGGATGAACTGCTGACAGCAATGTCTGACAGAGATGGAGGGAATGAGTCAGGAGAAGAATTCTTGACCTGATGATTATTTCTTGGGATGAAAACGCAAAACCAAGTTTTTCCTTCTGTCAAATATTCTGTTGGAAAAATTCTAAGTGTGAACAGTTTACATAAGATTTTGATAATGAATTGCAACTTTATCAAGAGGGATCTGTGAAATAGATGGAAGAAAAAATTTTAAAATTGTTTTAGAATTTACTTCTCTTAATTGTAAAAAAGTAAGAGTAATTAATGAACTAAAAATAAAATGTAAAAAATTTGCTGTTCAAAAACATTGTCCTTTTATTAAATGAAGAACAGGCTTCCACATTGTAGATTTATTAAGTTATTCTAGCAGTTATTCAGAAATTTAAGCATAAGAATGAATTTCAACTGATTTGCTAAAATTTTCATGACTAAAGTGCCAACTATTTTGATGTAACATGATATCTAAAATGAAGCATTTTTTGACTCCTTGAGAATTCACTATTTCTCCAACTAGAGAAATTTTCAGAATTTTAGAAAACAATGATAAATACTTAATTTGATTAGCAAAATTAATTTAGAAATAATCTGCTTCACCTACTTTAACCTCTTTATAAAAAATTGTTTTTATTTGGGTGGGAAGTGGGTATTTCACAGTTGAGTAATCAGGAAATAACAAAAATATTACAGTAGATAACAGATAATTGCTGTCCTTGTTGAGCATACCTACTTAATGATAAAACACAAGTATAACAATTATTCAGTGAAAGTATGCATATTTCTCTTGTCTTCATAAATATACAAGCTCATTTTATTAAATATTTGACAAGTTACATACATTTTTAAGCACTGTATCTTTTCTTATACAAGGATCCTTGTATATATAAAAAAAGAATTTTTTGTTAACTTTATAAAAAGAATTGACAAAATATTTAAGTGAGAAAATATTTTAATTGAATAAAAAGACTATTTCATGAATATTTTTTAATTGACTACCAAAATTATTTAAACAATTTTGGCAATCAGAAAAATGGTGACAGAAAAATTTAAATTATATATATCAATGGCCAAGACGTTTTAAAGACATCCTGCAATTATAATTCACTTTTTCATTGTTACTAAATTGGGTCATTAAAAAGGGGAATAACATGATTGTCAATGACTAATCATCAAAAATTATATATAATATTTAATTTTATTTAAAAACAAAAAGGTAAAATTTCCAAGTATTTTTAAAATAAAATTAGTAAAAATGCAGTAGCTCTTTTCAAGTGCAAATTGAAATATTAATAAACTACATCAATATAGGGAACTGTAATGAAATCATTACCAATTAAACTTTTACTCAAAACTGTCAAACAAGAGAAAAATATACAGAATAAGGATAAATTCAATATCATACAGCATTAGATTAATCAGTTGCAATAGCAACTGATTAAAGAAATAAATATTGTTTAAATGGGAAAAGAGGCTAATTTTTAAAAAACTTGTATGTAAAAGCAAATGGCATTTTCTTGTTCTTTTGTTGACAAAAACTTCTATAAAATTAAATTCTGCTTTGATTCAAACTTCCTAAGCAGGCTGCAACATGACATACTCATTCAGGTAAAAATAACTATGGAAAATTAACAGTTTTTCTTAATTTTGGTAATTTCAAATAATATTAGTGTATTAACTTAAAACAACAAAAACTAAATTTAACATTTTCTTTGAATTTTTATTGCATTTTAACAAGACAACCAGTTAGTTTTGTCACCTATATGCTGTATTAAAGTTCTTGAAACTGTTGAACTTTTATGAGCGTAGAAGATTTGAATGAAAGTTGTTTGGTAAAGGAAAGATTAAAAAAGACAATTCAAATGAAACAGACATAAATAATACTCTCATTTTTATGGGTACAACACCAACTTCAGAATATTCATTTTGAGTTGATTTAGTTAAATAGCAATCTCCTGTTTAAAGATTACAGAAAAATTCTTAAATTTCTAATGTTTTAAATGTCATAAAAGAAATCGGTTTATAAAGGAAAGAGTTAAGAAAACATGTGTTAAATAATGATTGTCTGCTTCATTTTATTTTGTTTTTTACTCATATACAAAAAGTCAGTAACTTATAAGAAAAATGAATGTGTAAGAAAAGGGCTATTAGTTAAACATTAATTTCATCAAAGAGAATCATTATAAAAAGTGATTAAAAATAGTATCCCAAAGGTGAAATGATACTGACACATGCAAGGCCAACAGTAACAAACATCAGAAATAGCTGATGAAAAAGTGATCAGTAAGTCCAGGTTAAATGAGACCAAAAGATAGAATGGGAGATATGTGGATGAGGAAGTGTATCTTGTTAGGAATTTTTATAGATTTTTGTTGGTAGAGGCCAAATTCAGTTGGTTGGGTGGGTCTAATGACTGCTGGCAGCTGATATTTGAACTCAGTGTGGATGGAATGAATAGTGCTCATTGGATGCTGGACTGATGAAAATATTAGTATTCCTACAGCTGCTGCTGTTTGCACTCATTCAATGCATCAAGCATTTCCAGTTAAAAGGGACAAAACCACACTGAAATAAAAAGGACAAAAAAGAATATGGGTGTTTATAGAAAAAAGAACAGATACAGCTATTTCACAATTTAATTTTAATCACAAAACATATTAAACAGTCAAATTTGGAATATAGTTAAAACAGAATCTAATTATAAAGTATGGAAGACCAACCAGAATACAATTAAGTTGCGTTATTTGAGTTAAGCATTGTTCTCCGCTGTTAAGTCCTTTAATTTTGCGAAACACGTGTGGAGAAGTTTATTTGATTTTTCAATTTCAACTGAGAAGGGTACCTAAAAGTATCAGTATCATCTTATGAAATTTATATGATCTTATTTTTATATTAATCTCAGTTATGGCATTTTTTCCATAAATGAAATATCAAAATTAATAATAAAATGAATGAAAATACAGATAACACAGTAAAATGTAGTAAATGTACATAAAATTATAGTATTTTATGTACACTTCTGATAAAATTTCATGAGAAAGGTACCTATAAATTAATTAGATACCTTTCTTATGAAATTTAATCTCATTTGTAACAGTCTTGTTTTAATTTCTTTATAATATATTTTCCATAAGGCATCATAAACGTAAAGCTAAGTACAAAAAAAAATTAGAGCGCTGAAAGTTTTCCTTAAAAATAACGAGGTAAATAATTTGTTCACTTAAATGTAAAATATTTCACTTTTCTCCTTCCATAGGATAAATTATCCTCACAAAAGCTAAGTTAAACTTGGTTCAAAAATTTTTAAATGAACATTATAATTTCTGATTTTCTTAAAATAAGTTTTGAAAAAATGATAATTGATATTTAAAAGAATTTCAAACTGAGATTTTCATTGATTCTATAAAATGGAAAAAAATGGACAATTTTGCTGACTAAAAAAAAAAAAACAAGATTTTTAACAAAATTTTCGGACGTGTTAGGAACGATTAAAAAATGTAAAAAAATACCACAAAAATACTTTGATCTTTCCTCTTAATAATAACAAACATTTAGACGATAAAATTTTGTTTTCATCAAGTTTGGCGTCTTTTTCATCATGATATGCTCTTTTTGCTTACATTTCGTGCGGGTACCTAAGTTTACATAAGAAAAGGAATAAAGTTAATAGCGTGTTTAAAGCTTTCATTGAAATATTTAAAGTTTTAATTTCTGTCAGTTGCAGTGAGAAAGATGAATGAATTTCAAAATTTAAAAAAAGTATCCTTTGCTTTTTCTCAAATCAAGTTTAAATTTAGTGAAAATAAATTGATGCCCTGTGATATAATGTAAAAGTTTAATAATGTTTTGTTAATGTAATTAAAAATTCTGCTTCAGATTTATAAATAAATCAATACAAGAATAATTTTGGCATTATTATTTATGAGACACATGTAGACTGTCTGGGTGTGTGTTTGTGTGTTTTTCGGAAGCTTTATATTTTTTATTATGTTTTCTTTTTGTTTCAGTGGATCTACCCAGAAATAGTTGCACATAGCTTAGTTTAACATTATCTGGACACTGGATCTTATTTTGCTTATATTCTTCTATGACAGCCTGGGTGATTTACAAGTAAGTATTTATACAGGCCTTCACAAGCTTTCATTTTTCATTGACTCCTGTAAGTTTTACTAATCTCTCATTTGAGTTTGAAATGAGATAGAGTGGTTTTTCTTTGATTCTTACCAACTTGGATAAAAATCAAATTGGTTTCTTTTTTTATTATGTATTTCCCACCCCCCATAAAATACGACTGCATACTTGTTTTTGAAGCCATATATAACAAGATAGGTCTACTCTGTTACTCTGCATATATGGGATTGTCTCTCTAAAATTGGACTTAAGATGTAAGACATACTTCTGTTAATATAGATACTTATGTAAGATGAAATTTGTGAAAACCAGTATTCACAAATTCCATCTTACATACTTTGGACATCAGTCAAGTTATGTGCATTCTTACATATACTGGGTATGTATATAAAAAGCCTTCATTGCCAAATATTTTATAAGAACTTTGTTTACTGTACAGTTTATAATAAATAACAACTTAGCAAATTATCAAATCTATAAATTTTGTGCCGTTTAAGACACTGTAACTATGCATGTACATGACACAGAGAGTCGGGGAAACATACACATGTATATTTTCTTTTATTGAAATTGGAGTGAATCTGAGTAGCGAAATTAGATCAGAGCAATTTTGTTTACTGATGGGAAATTTGATCTAGCCCATTTGGAATTGGGTCATTAGAAAGACAATGGAAAATGGTTAAAATAATTTTTATCGGTTAAAATTTGAAATGCAGCTTAGTAAACTATGAGGGACTTTGAAATTCACATGATTTTGGGTTGAAAGGAGCACCCATGATAAACGCGTAGTTATGCTGAAGAAGAAGCAGACGGGAGAGGCGAAAGGTTGCTTTTGGCTTGTCTGTCGTTGAGTGCAGTCGAGCTGGGTGGAGAGATATCGAAGATTGAAAGTGAGCAGAGTTGAATTGAAGGCTTGAAGAAGTACGAAAGTGACGTCATGATTGGAACAAAACCCCTGCTAACATGTACTGTTGATATAATTACCACTGCTCCTGCTACCACGAAGATTACTACTGCCAAGAAGGAACGCAACTATAAACTTTAAGCCTCGCACAGTAATCTTTATCTCTCCATTGCAAGAGTCGTATATCGTTCTGAGACGATTTCACAACAAGCTAATCACAACCCACTCTATCTGGAATCCAGTGTATGAGTTTTTACGTAAATTACTTTTTCTGTACTATTCTTTTCTGCCCATATAAAAAACATTAACAATTCAACCATTGAATAGTTGCTTGTCTGGCTTTCTGCAGATATTTTTTTTTTGTGCATTCTAAAATTCTTAGCACAGACTCTCCAGCCGTGTCTACATCTTCAGAATGGATGAACATCACTTCTGCTTTCTGGATCAAACCAAACACAACATAGGTAGGAAGCAGGATTAAACAAGTGAACCGGCCGAATGATCTACGGATGCTCAGGGGACCTACGGTCACTCCCTTAAGTTTGGTTAAGACCAAGTAGACACCTCAACCCAGAGAGTAAGACGTCGGAGGTTGAGGGGCTGGGTCAAAAGTGTTAGATGTAATATAATCAGGAATAATATCTTTCTGCGTGTCTAGTTTTATAGCTAGATTTAAGTTGAATCTTTTCTCTAGTTGATTGATTTGTTTGTTTAATAGCCTATCAAATCCTTGTGGGTCATTTAATGCTGAAATTTAATTTTCTTTCACAATTGAATACATGGTAGATGATACTCAGCTAGATTGTTTTATATGTAATTGTAATAATCTAAAGGAGTTAACTTTAAATTGATCATTTCATATAAACCACAAAAGTTTTAGTTTGGTATCCAAAACTGAAATTTTATTTTAAACATATCTAAAAACCTTTATTACAAGTATAGTGATTTTGACAAACCATAAAAAAATGGTACAAAATTTATCTTGGTAGCTCAAATAGCAAATGTGTTATGATCATTCAAAGTTCATAAAATTTTGTCTCATGTGCTGTTGAACAAAAAAAAAAACAATTTTATCAGTGTCTAACCGAAGATGCACACTTCAAACAAGTTAAAATTCATTATAAATGCAATGTCATATAGGTATTCTTGAAGTAAAATGCTAATGGAATAAAAACATCTTTAGATCAGACCAGTCTAAACATTGGGAAAATTTTGTTCTCAAAAACAAAATAATAAAAAATATGACACAGAAGGGCAAATTTGACTGATCATATAAGTTTCATTTCAACTAGCAATGTTTTCCTATAAATCATAGTGCAACAGAGATGAAGCTAATTTTTTTTCAGTAATATTTCAATAAAAAATTTTTTTATTTGCACCACATAAATACATCCATAAGCATAAAATAAGTCAAAAGTATGCCATCTGAACTTGCCCTAAAAACATATCCATTGGAGGCACATGCTTGAAACTTTAATTTTGGGACAAGGAATTCAACAAAACCACTCTTTCCACTGTAATGTCAATACATTTTGTAATAGATTTATCTTATTTTTGAAAATTTTGTGAAATTATGTAATTTTCAACTCATCAAAAACAAAGCAGTAATGACTACAAAACATTGAAATTTGTTTTGCAATTTGAAAACAAATACTTTATTATCATGCTTTAAACTTCTTCAGTTTAAAACTGATACAAAAGTCTTCCTGTATATTGTGAATGCACTTCCTCTTTTAATGGTGATTTGCCAACAGAATTTTCTTTTAAACCTCTTTGGCTAATATTTCTGGAATACTCCATATCCTAGATGATGAGGCTTGTTGCACCATCTAGGTTTTACTTTATCACCAAGACTCTCAAGTCATTATCCTACAAAAACAGTGACAGATATTAACTATGTAGATAACCTAGCTATTACTACAGACATCATTACCAATACCACAGTTCTCCCACATCATTGAGATGATGTTGGACTATGTCAATGCTTCTGAAACTGAATTCATAGGCTTCAATCAGCAAGGCTCAATGCAAACTGTCTCAGGTGAATCAATAAAATCTGTCGAATCTTTTACATATCTAGGAAGTGGGATAAATTCTACTGAAAAGGATTTTAAAATTTGCATCACTAAAGCCTGGGCAACCTTGAATAACATAGATGTAATCTGAAAATCTAATCTAGCAGATAATCTCAAACAGAGATTCTTTCGATGCACCAATGTTAAGCTTATTCAGTTTCACTTTTCGTCAAAGAAAATGTAAATAAATTTTCAATTTAATCCCCAAATCCCAAGAATTAGAGAAAATATTGCCAGCCATTAATGTAAATGAAATGAATGACCATTAAAAGGAAAACTGGACACTTTTTAAAATTTTATTTTAATTATTTAGTGTGAAATTTAAAGAACTAAAAATATATCCAGTTTATTTATATTATAGTATGAATTCTGTTTAATGTGTTTTTTTTGAGAAAATGCATAATGACCACAGCTTGGACAAAATACAATAAGTATTTTATGCTGTTTATCGATAAAGAAAATATAATAAAAAGATTTAAATCCACCAATGAAAGAAATCTAATTTAAAATGGAGTTCAGCTGGTAATGTTCATTTACTCGGTCAATATAAATTTTAAAGTGTCGGACTGAAGGATTTTCATATTGTTTGGGTATCTGCCAATGAAGAAGCGTGTCACAGCTCAGGAGGGACGGAAAGATTAACAGCACTGGAATGAAACATTAAAATAGCCAAACACAACATCAAGACAAGCAGAGCATGAACAAGACTTCCATACAGGAACACAATATGTAAGGAAGGAATGTAGCCAAGACACTGGAAACATGCAAAAATGAATGAATTTCAAGCAGAAATCCTTGGTAATGTATGGCAATCACATCATACACTCAGTACAGTGATCTGCAGCTTCTTAGAAAATGTGCCCACTTTTATGTAGCCCAAAACATTAGCGGTTGGTTAACAAAACAAATCATTTGCATAACTAACATCAACTATTTTGTGGGGAAGCTGGTAGATGCTTTCTTTGTTCATATCCAGATGTCTTGGGATTTTGCACCAGCTCTGTTCTAGCAGGGTAAACATTTGCTTTCTTTTTACAGAGACAGCACACTAAACTTTGACTGAATTGGGTGGGTACCATTATCAATTAAATGAATGCAGTATACCTTCTTTTTCATTCACGTACACCTTGAGCATTCACGTACACCTTGAGTTGTGTAGGTGCAGAGATATGAAAGCAACTGATTATTAAAGGTATTGCTTTACAAGAAGAGTGTATCTTTTTATTTTTTTTTTTAAATCTCTCTGGTATTTCATCCACTAATATTTTCAACTTAGAAAATTTTTGTGAAAGACAACTTCAAACCTTTCAAATTGATGAGTGTCCTTTTCCTTTAAGATGAAACTATTGTGATATGTGTAGGGAAAGTGCAACAAGTTTTAAAAACACCACAAAGAAATGGTCAGCTTTGAAAATGCAGAAAAAATTGCCTGTCATTGAAATAGGGATATAATTTACAAAGACTGGAAGAAAAACTAATCCTCACACACAAGAAATAAGTGCATCTTTATAAAGATAAAAGATTAAAACCAAATTATTATAAATCTATATATAATACTAAATTTTGCACAATTCTCTTTCATAGAGGTAGACAGATGAAGCAACAATAGTAAAGAAATTGCATGTTTTAAGTGCACCAAATTTACCAAAGTTTTATTGGATACCCAAAATTCAAAAACTTAAATGTTACTTTTTAAAATGTTCATATTTTAGTTTTCTACCAATTCTGTTAAATTCAACTACCATATTTCTCTGCAGTAAAGTTACTCTTTAACTCATTCCATATTTTTGAAAAAAAAATAATTTATACATATTAACAGTTTAAAAAGTTGTTAATATCCTACATTTGTTGAATTTCATTTTGAATAGACAAAATTCAAGTAATTCCTTTTCATCTTTGTTTCTATTCCTTTTTAAAATGTTAACTCCTGGATTGTGATGGTTACTGTTCCAAGCTATATTTCCTGATATTGGAAGAATTAATTTCCTGTGATTAGCAATTAATGAGCAAATTAGATTGACTAAATTTAACAAGCAAGGTATCACCCAACAAAAATAGCATACAAACTGCATATTAATTTATAGAAGGAAAAACTCTTAGTAAAGTATGACAAATATAAAAACTTACTTGTATAGAAAGACAAAGAAGAAAACTAAATGAAAGACCAATTTTATGAGGCATTCTTTCATATAGACCTTGAGCTGTTGTCGATTGTGTATTTCAGCTGGATCATACAATCCAATATTTCCTGAAGGTTTACTTACAAATCTGAAAAGTAATCAAAATCAAAATCATTAGCAAAATATATATTACTGATATTTAAATTCATCAACCTAGAAGATATGACAAATAAAACTTAACAAGAGTTTTCAAACTTGGTTCAAATAAGATAGTGGCTTGCATGATCATCTTACTGTTTCATATTTGCATTATAATATTACAATTAAACAAAAAAAAAAAAAAAAAAAGAAGTAAATTCAATATAAGTAATACATATTATAAAACAATATTTGCTTATGTTTTTAATGCCAAAAAATATGCTAAAATTTTCGATACTAATCTTTGGCCCTCAGTGGCTAGAAAAACAAGATTTGTAACCAAAATTCTGAATGTACTATAAAGGATTAAAAAATTTAATAGAATAATCAAAAAATACTTTGGTAATAATAACAAACATTTTGTTTTTATCAAGTTTGGGGATTTTTTCACCATGGTATGCTGTTTTTTTAGAAAGTTTTTGGAGGTACTAGCAAAGAAAGCTAGGGTCTAAATATTATGGTTCATTATCTATACTTTCAGGATAGAAAAAAGGTTTATTTGAATAACTAATCAATTTAATTAGAAAAGCCATCAACAAAACAATCATTTACTTACAAAATACCACACAAGACCAAATTAAAACTGAATAAAAAAAATGCTATTTTAAAAAATTTGATTAAATAACTAATTTACATATTCAGCATTGAAGATAAATCGTTATCGTCATTAAGCAAGACTTGCTATGTTTACCCAAACATAAAATATATGCTTATTGATATAAATGATAAAACTACATTTGATGTCAACATTTTATATATTTACACACACAACCAACTGGAATTAAATTTTAAGCACACACACACATATATATATATGTTTTAGATAAACTCCTGGGTAACAAAAGGAAAGTTTTTTTTCCCATTACAGAGTACATTTTAGTACAAAATATTATTTTTTCTTAACCATGCTATTTGGGCAAGTTGATAGTTTACAGTGTGCCACATCAATAGTTACTCTATTCCCACAGCTAAGTGAGTGTTCTAAAATTTTTCTCCTAATCAGTTTTGGCTTTAATATATACCCATAACCAGGTGACTAACTAGGCCAAATATTTCTGCTCAAAGCACTACATCCAGCAACAAGGCCTCTGATTGGGAGATTGAAGGTTTTGAAGAGCATGGAACCACCTCTTAATTGCTGTTGTTCCCAAGTCCACCCTGACCTGGGGTAGTAGCACCTGTTATGGTCTCAGCCATGGGGAAAATAGTGAACCTCCAAACAAGATCAAAACACTATGAAAGTATAAAAATACATATATATAGTAAAATTACCAACAATAAAATTTTAAAGCAAAATGACCAGGAATACATTTTATAGTAGAATTACCAACAATAGATTTTACAGAAAAATGACCAACAATACATTTTAAACCAACCAACCAACCAACCAAAAAGACAGTATCATGGTGGCCATAAAGTGACAAAAATTTGAGTCAGTCTGATATCTTCTTTATGTACAGAAATTATTTTTTTGCTCATCACTTTGACGATCTTCATTCAAAACTTTTTGAAACAAGGGGATTTTCTGAATTGTGGCAATTTTAGCTTTTTATGATACTTCAGAACAAGTCATTTTTCAGCCTTCTGTTATCTTAGTTCATTGTTATTTTAGGCCTTCCAGAACCTACTTCCTGCTTCATAGAAACTGTTACTTGTGATCAATTCTCTAAATTGGAGAAAATGTAATCTGGATATTTTCAAACTTAAAGAGTTTCTGAATGTTTGGATAAGATAAAATTTTTCTTCTTGAATGTGGTTTTTGACTTGAAAAGTTGTATGAAATATAGATGTTTTTTTTTTTAAAATAAAAATGTTTGGTTTCATTCTTTAGGTACAATGATGATAGATGACTATTGAATTGTTGGGATTTAAGAAAATCACATATCAACTAGCCTGACCAGTTTTGTTAATTCACTTATTCAGAAATCATATATCATAACACACATTCTATTTTTGTTTTTTGTATATAGTTCTTACATGTAAATCAAAATATGATCAAATTTAAAGTAGTTAGATGAAGAATAAAATGATGCTAATTATTTTGTTTATTTTTCCAAAAAGACCTCAAAAATTGCACATAAACTTAGCACATTCATTTTATACTAGCCATAGTGTAAAAATTTCACACTGACTTTTAGATAAAATTATGAACATATGTGACCGTCCCACGGCGTTGGATCGGCCTTCCGAGAACGAGACCACGAAGGTCCCTCGTCTCGCAACGAATTCTTCGTCGACAGCGACGAGGCAGGTAGCTAGAAGCCGGTCTCCGAGTCGACTCCACCTGCAGTGAACTCCCTTGCCCACGCTGTGAATTTGATCTCAAGGAAGCCACGTGGGTTTTCGCTAGGTGTCTCTCCGCCCAGTCGAACCAATCCGGATGCGGACGCACAATTGGATAAACGAAACGGCACCAAATATAAATAAAACAACGTCTGAGTAAGTTGTAGAAAAGAAAGTCTTTATATACAGAAGAATTCGGAGTACAATCACCAATTGTCTTCTTCCCAACCCCTGTTCCTAACTGGCTGACTACGGAACGGAAGTCTCGACTAATTACTTTAAGGGGTGATTTTCAAGTTTTCTGGTTGGCGGTATTTCTTCATTCCGGTCGGAGTTCTTGGTTGGTGGCAATTCTAAGTGTCTTTGTTTATCTTCACACCGAAGCCTCACAGAAATTAACGAAGACTGTCTCTGATTGTTGTGGAGATTGGCGGTATTTCTTCACTCCGGTCGGCTATTCTCCGGCTCTAACTGAGATGCAACTCAACTGTACTGCCTTCTTCGTTACCCCCTTGGGGCTCTGTATTTATGCTTGTCCATTCTTTACTGGGATGGGGATGACGGTCATTGGGGTGTCTATGCTAACCTCGTCTCAGACCCTTCTTAGCCAATGAAATCACAGCTTCAGTTCTCTCTTTTCTTTTCCCCGCCCCTCCTGGGCCTTGGTCTTGTCGGCCAATGAAATTATGGCTTCATTTCTTTCTGTCTTCTTCCCTCGTGACACGGCCAATGGGATAGTGTCGTCTTCATGACGTCACTCCTTTTCTCGGCCCCTTCTTTCTTTCCAAAATACCAATTTAGTTTCCCAGGAAAATTCAGTTTTTTTTCCATATTTCACTAATTAGCATAACCTTTGAACCTGCCATAGATAACCGAATAAGCCATTTCCTTATGACACACTTTATACATGCGTTTTGGCTTTGTTCAAATTTAGAATTTCCAAACTACCTAGTCTGTTTAAAACCTGTTAACAAAATTCACTTCCAACTCATTCCGTTGGGGGTCAGAGGGCATCTATTGTTCTGTGTTGACACATTTAAAAAAAATTTTTTTAAGTTGTTTTTTTTTTCCTCTGCTCATATTGGAAACAGAATAAAACATCACCTAATATAATTTTCTTCCGTTTGGTCTGTAATAATCAATAGTATAAACTAATGCAATTTCTTCCGTTCAGTCATGCTAAATATTGTTACTGGTTACTTGCCCTCAAAGTTAATGTAAGAAATAAATTACTTATGCATGCTTCTTTGCAATTTCAATTACTCATTTGAAATCACTTTTGGTCGCAGTTTTTAAAACACCAGGCAGAGGAGAGGAGGGGTCTGAAAAATAAATTTACTTATTGAAAAATATTTACGATAACAGCTTACACTTCTAAATATCTATTTTTGATGTATATTTAATGAAAATTGTGAAATTGGGAATTGCTGATAAAATTTCAACAAATCCAGGGAAAACATTCTCAATTACAATTACATTTGTGTCCTTTGGTGCAAAGAAAAATGTCACACCCGAGAGAGGAACATTTCTTTTTATAATGCAAGGGCAAACATCATTATACTGTCAATCATCATACAGAAACAAAACAAAGGCAATATGCCACTCACTAGTAAATTAAATTCAGATAAATTTGAATTCATATTTAAATTTATTTAAATTTAATTTATTAGGTTTTTAAAGAAATCAATTATAAATTAAATTAAATAATACATAAATTCAAATATGTAACTACAATTTAAAAAAAAAGTAAAAATTAATTACAATTAAATTTAAATATTGAATAAAGAAAACAATACTTTATAAAAAGTTTAATGTCAATTTTGGTTTTCATTAGAATTGGAATTAATAAGGTTTAATTAAACTAAGTAAAATATGAGAAAAGTTAAATTGCTCAGCAAGAGTTAGAGATGCTTAGATAGAGGATATTAGGTATATTCCAAACTTAGATTTATACAGAGGGTTGCTTATTTGTTGTTACTGCATGGCTTTAAGGTCCAACTTTAAGAATAAAAGTAAGAAAAGGGCCTTATTTCAATTATGTACATTCAGAATGGCAAACAAACTAGGTAAAATATAGAAAAGGTAGGTAAAAATTAAAAAAATATAGATTACCTTTTACAAAGCTATATACCATTTTAAAATACTTTGCTATCCAAGTATTTTAAAATGGTATATAATTTAGCTTTGTAGGTGTAAAAACAACTGAGATATTGATATTTAAAACTTTGTGACTATTTTCCAAAATTCACCTTTTGACAAAGGCCAAAGGGTCATATCTCGGGAAACTTCTGACCTAGATATGTAAAATAGATACCATTATTATGAAGCTCTATAAATGTACTAAATTTGAAAAAAAATCTGTTTTGGTGATTGTCAGACCTTTGTTGATTTGAGACAGAATGATTTATATACATTTTCTCTAATGATGCATTTTAAAACTGTATAAAGCATTTCTTTATTTATTTTAAAAATAAATTCAAGCTTCATGATTTTAAAAGACATGTGGAAATGAAAGCACTGAGAGATGGGTGAAAGCTCAAAATTTAGGAAAAAATAAAAACATTTTCCCAAAACCTCTCATTGTTGTTAAGAAATAGACTTAGTCAAACCAATGTCCCTTTTTTCTGTTCATTTTGTGATACATGAATTGTATATTTTACTAGCAGCTATTTTAGTTCTGTAAATTCTTTCCTGATACCAAGATTGAACAATCATGATTCATTAAATAAGTTCAGCAGATAGTAACAACTGTTAAAAAGATTTTAGCAGAGAAAGATTTTTTAGATTACCTTTTTTTATAGCTGATCAACTCACTAGTATTGGAATTACATCACAAGAACTTGAAGACCCAAGACTGTTTAAAATTATCTCCAGCAATATTGTCCTGACCAATGGTGCAGTTCTTCAGCTTCAGCATTACATAATAAGGAATAAACTAAAGTTCACCATGATGGCAATGTTGTTGAATCAGCTTCTGTTTGCCAGTTACAATGAAAGGCATTTATCCTTAACATTATTTACGTTGTAAAAGAGCATAAAATTAAACAGAAAAATAAAGGATAAAAGCAGCATTTTTCTTTTCACCATTATAAAAAGAAATTAGCATATCTCCTCAGAACAAAGCAATTAACTTGATGACAGGAAAATCAGTTGATTCATCCCTACCTCAAAGACAAAGGATGAGAGAAAAGATACTCAGTTTAATGGTATTTAAACAACTCTAGCACTTGTGATGAAGAATAACCACCACAGGTAACTTTCAATTACAAGTGCTAAGGCCAATAGGCTGCAGTATATTCTGACTCCAACTTTAACTTTGGCCAAATCATTGATATTGCATCCTTAATTCAGTGCTGAGATAATGATTCAACAAAGAGCAGAAATGTTTATTTCTGATGGCTTCTGTCAAATATGATATGATATTCTACAGGTGGAATCAACATTTGTTTTCAGATGGGACTTGATATAATGCCAATTGCAAGTGATGGCCACAAATAAAGCTTATTATTTGGTTGACCTAGGTCCAATGCTCATGAGTCTATCAAGGTTGGAAGGTTGGTAGGTAACTAGGGTGGTATTGAGTGGTCAATGTATGTCATTGCTGGGTGACCAGCCTGTCTTATGTGATGATGAAGGTTAAAGCATGATAATAAAGTATTTATTTTCCTTTTGTAAAAAAAATTTCATTGCTAATTT